>OX393582.1:40782698-41272677 GCA_947652605.1 Elmis aenea | reverse complement strand
GACAGAGGCTTAACAGTTACACAATTATTTTAGCAATAATATCACCAAGATAGAGTTTTGCATACAAAATTTCAGTTTTGTTGTAAAATTAGTCTATTTCGCTGTGTGTTTAGCTGCGTTTGCGTTATTTGTATGTTAATTAACAGTCTCAATAATTTATTGTGGCAATTAAAGGCGTCTGAAATCCTGACTGTATGTGCCTAGCTTAATTTTCTAATGGATCTAGCTTATGACTATAATTATGCCGATTGCAAGTTTTTATTTTAAAATTGGTTGAAAAGCACTTGTACACATTTATTTAATTAAAGTTTTTGTTTATAAATTATTTTAAAAACTTAAATTTAACATCCTGTATTAAATAACAAATCAAATTTTGTTTGAAACAATTAAAAGATCTTTTGTATTAAAAATCAGTAGTTTCTTTAGAGCTATTTATGAGTTTTTTTTTTTTGAAAATATTGGTATGTTTTAAAGCACTGACTGATTAACATAATTTTAAAATTTAAATTGAATGTATGTAATCATCCTCACTCATCGGTTGCTGAAGAAGGGTTAATAAAAACTCGAAATATTTAGCTAATGTAAAGAGTATTCTTTAGAGACCTCTTGACCATTATCCTGTCATTCATTTATATTATCATCGTTTGGTCGTAAATGTTTTTATTAAATTAAAAACAATATATCAAAATGCAGTATCTTAAAAATGATTTGATGTATGTATGTAAATGCAGTAGAAATATTGTGCAATTACATTAAAAACTCTATAAATAAAGCAGAGACAGGACTTGGTTGTTCTTATAAGAACGTTCTGCAAAGGTTTGATTGGTTTTTAAATGTTAGGGTTCAGGTTTTTAATAAAAAAATAGAATTGAATATACTTTTTTCCTGTAATTTGAAATCTTAAAATACTATGACACAGTTATCATGAAACACGAATCACAAAAGTAGCATAAATGTGTCGTTTTTCTACTGCCCCAATGCAAATCCTACATAACACCAATTCCTATGTTTTTCAAATTCATTTTCTAAACATTTTCACAGTTTATGCTTCTGAGGAATGAAGAAAAATGTTTATTTTTCATTGCTTAACCAACGACCCAGTTCATAGTTGTTAACTACTCAATGCAAATCCTACATAACACCAATTCCTATGTTTTTCAAATTCATTTTCTAAACATTTTCACAGTTTATGCTTCTGAGGAATGAAGAAAAATGTTTATTTTTCATTGCTTAACCAACGACCCAGTTCATAGTTGTTAACTACTCAAAAACTAAAATTGGATTAACAGAATAAAACAATTGACGTTTTAGTAAGTAGTTATATAAACTAAACAAACAGCCATAGATTGTTTTATACTTAATAAAAAAAAAAAAAATAACTGCCATACATGTACTTTTTTCGCCACTTTACCAACGATACAAACTAAACAAAGCAAATTTGTCTTTTTATTTTATAAATTATAAACTGAAATTTGTTTTTGCCTCATACGGATTTCCTGAGGGAACTCCTGTGGTATTTCGACAGGGCGAGACAAAAAAATGCAGAAATATAATGTATTTTCATTATATTTTAAATTAAAACGCATTATTTTGATGGTAATCTTGCTCAGCGCCGCGGGGAACAATTTCATACGTATTTATTACCGTAATTATATAAAATAACGCCTCAATGTATGTTCATAATCTAACAAATTACCACAAGTTGCACTTCTCTGTATTAAAAAAAATCCCAGTGGAACGCGTAGTATTTAAATGTGTAATTTTTATGCAAATACAGCTTCTGCGTAATTATTTAGATTATATTTGGACGCCACTTAATTTATTAAAGTTTTAAAAATTTGCTAATAGGTTCGTAATTGATATATCAGATAAAACTTTTTTATTTACTTTCATTCGAATTTTTTTAATTGGGTAATACTGAAATATTTAGGCTCAACTTTACTTTACACAGTGTGTCCAAAAGGTATGGAATATGCTATATCTCAGTAAATATCTACTTTAAGGAATAATGTTTTGAATAAAAGTTGTTTGGTACTTAGTTTTCAATCATAAGACAAAATTAATTTTTTTTTTGAATAACAAACGCGCAATGAAAAACAATTGTTTTTTTTTAAATGGCAAGGTACCCCTACATTATACTCATTAGAGAATTTTATTTCTGTTTTTAATGATGGGGTCACATTAAAAATTAAGTTTATACTAAGAGGTCGGAGAATATCGAAAATTTAAAAGATCGTATTAGAGAAATTGCACCTGATATGGTTGGGAATGTTATAAACGGGTTTAAAAACCGACAATGTTTTAATTTTTGGTTAATTACTTTCTACATATAACTTAACGCTGCGAATTTGTGCTTCTACGATTCCAAAAACGCAGAAATCTATTATGTGTTTTCATTGTTATGTAAATTTGACCAAATAATATTTCATAATAGCGAAAACTTCAATAACCGATATTTTGATGGATTTTTTCCATTATACATAACCCTTCATTTTTCCCATGTAATGCCTATTATTTATTTCACTCACGCTGATGTGTGGGCGCGAACTACTGGCGCATCGAAAACGCACCCTAACGCCATAAAAACTTTTTTAAGTTTTAAATCGTTCAGCATTTAATAGGATAAAGTTATGTGTACTTTTGGGATGTTTAAAGAAGATTTTTAAACGCTATTTTTATTTCGTTTTAAATTAGGCGATTTAAGTATCACGAATTAAAAAGTTTAAATATTATTCGTCTAGAGATCTAGAGCGTTTGGAGAGTTTTGCGTTTCTATTTATTGGATTCTGCCCAAGTTTGCCAATTTAACCGACTATGTAACTCTTATAATAACAAAGTTACCCATACAACACATGTAGATAATGGCCACCCTGTATAACAGTGCTTTATGACAATCGGATTTTTCTGAAAAGCAAACATCTTATCGTTGCGTGATAGCCCGCTCAGAATGTTTCCTGAAAATTGCGTTTCTGAGTCCAAAAGCCAAGTCCACTGTAAACATTTCTTTGCGGTCGAATGAAGATCTCATCTTAGAATATTAATAGCTTCGGGCCAAACTGGATAATACCTCCTCACATACATATCAAAACATGATGATAGCTGGCAGGATAATGGAGCATTGTTCCTTTGAAACGGGTCGGGAAGCCTAGCATTGTAGAACTGACAATGCTTCGCGCTGGATAATACAGAAAGCTTATTTTTGTGTAAATGCGGTGCAAAACGTGTTTTATTTATTACATAAAGTGCGAGGCAACGTGCTATTAAACTAGCCGAAATTTTTGTTTTGTGTTAAGTTAAACGGATACTTGTATATCCTTTGTATATAACAGGGGTGGCCAAGCTCCTTGATAGTCCGAGCCATTTTTCAAAATTTGAAATTTTTCGCGAGCCGCAATTAAATACGTATTTAAAAGGTATGCAAAAAAGGTATCAAAAAATTTTTTTTTACAGAAATTATATTTATTGAAAATATATAAATAAAAGTACAAAATATGTGTATTGAATTTAAATATTAAAAATTAAACACATTTATTTTACTTCTCTTGATAATTCTTTAAAATTTGGTGAATAATTGGTGACAGCACTTCTCATTGTCAGTAATTCTTTGAGATGCTGGTTAGTTAATACTGATCGGTCAAAATCGGTCTGGAGTCGGTCGATTACAGACGATTACGCCACTGTTTATGTTCGTTCGCGCAGTTTTTGATGAGTCATATCATTCTTAACTTGGACGGAAATGAAATTTGTTACAACGTTGCACTTAGTCTCTCATATTTGTTGTCAGTAATTTAAAAGACATTTTGAAACACATACGGAACGATAATAATTTTTTAAAATATAATAGTAAGTAGTAAGTAAGTTAGCTTTATTTAGCAATTGCTATTACATTGTAACATAATTTAATAATAGTAAATATAATAAAAATAAAAATAAAAATAGAATGAAATAAAATAAAAAATCTAAAAAATCTTCTAAATTCTAAGTATCTAAGATAACAGTTTAATAGCGTTCTAATACGTACTCCTTAATTGATTTAATACCCTTCTTATAATTATTACATATTTTGATTTTATGCGGCATATTATTAAATATTTTAAAACCTTGATAAAATAATGAACGAGCAGTTTGACTTTTAGTGCATTTCTCTATAACGAAATTAAGCCTATTTCTAGTTTTATAACTGTGTATCTCATGGACTAATTTTACATTTTCATACAGATATTTTGGTGTTTTTTGTAGTTTAATTTTTAAAACTAGCTCTAATGTTCTAAATATTATTCTCTGATTAATACTCATAAATTGAAGTGTATTTAACATAACCTTGATAGGGGAAAGAATTGGACACTTTAAAATAGTGCGCATGGCGCGATTTTGCAATTTCTGTAATTGTTGAAGTTCATTTTTATTTAAATTAATAAGTAATGAAGCGCAAAACTCAAAATGAGGAGCTATTATTGTTTTATACAGTAAAACTCTAGTGTACATACTCATGTGTTTGCTACATCTTTTAAAGAGAAAAATCTTTTTGGAAATTTTGTTCATCATGTATTTTGCGTGTAACTTAAACGTTAAATTTTCATCTAATATAACACCAAGGTATTTAATTTCGGTTACTCTTTCTAAATTAGTGTTGCTAATTTTTACATCCAGATTAGCATTATAAATATTTGTTTTGTAGATGATGTGTTTAGTTCCCAAAATCATGAATTTGGATTTATCAACATTAATACATAAATTATTATCGCATAGCCATTTATAAATATTACTTAGATCTAAATTCATCTTATCTACTAATTCACTTGTTTTAAATCCACTAACAAACAACATTGTATCGTCCGCAAACATTTTTATTTCACAATGTTTGGCGTATTTAACCATATCGTTTATATAAACAACAAAAAGCAGAGGACCCAGAACGGTTCCTTGTGGTACACCATGTGTGGTTTTTAAACAAGATGATATAGTTCTATTATATTTAACTTGTTGATGTCTATTTTGTAAGTATGATTTAAACCAAGACAATGCTACCTCACTTATCCCTATTTTTTCTAATTTTTTTATTAATAATTCTCTATTGATCGTCTCAAAGGCTCTACGAAAATCCAAAAATACGGCTAGTGTTATTTCACCATTTTCCATATTTCTAAACCACAAATCACAAATATTCTGAAGCACTGTTTCACAAGAATGTCCACTGCGAAAACCCGACTGGTTATCCACTATCACATCATTAATCTGTAAATATTCTAGGATTTGCTTTTTAACAATTAGCTCTAAAACTTTTTCGTAAACGGGCACTGTATTGATTGGTCTAAAGTTTTGACATAATTTAGTGTTAGGTACTTTCTGGATAGGTATAATAGTTGATGTTTTCCAGTTTTCTGGGAAGATCCCTTTTCTCAGCGACAAGTTAATTATTTCTAATAACCTATTCCCTATTACACACATTGAATCTTTAAATACTTTAGATGATATTCCTTCCTCATTTGGTCCTGTAATAGATAGACTTTTGATAACTTGGTTTAATTCTGCCATGTCTATGGTTTATTTTATTAATAACATTATTATGATTTTTATGATGGTTAATACCTTCTACGATTTCATCAATACTATTTATAAAGTAATAATTAAACTTTTCCGCAATAGCTATTTCATCTGTTAAACCAATTTGATCAAATATTATTTCCCTAGGTATGTTATTTTTACGATTGCCAGGTAATAGTTCTTTTAAATTTTTCCATAGTTTTACACCATCATGTCTATTGTTATCAATCATCTTCCTGTAATATTTATCCTTTTCTCGATTTATTAAGCTAACAACTTCATTGCGTAGTTTTTTGTAATCCTTCCATAAATTGTTATTAGTAGTAGCATCCTTATACATCGCATCTCTTAATTTAATTTTATTTAGTATTTCCGCATTGAACCATTTATGATTATAATGTGAAGATGGAATTTGCAATTCGATTACTGGACAAAAATCGTTAACTATGTCGCGTATGCACTTAACCAAAGTTGTTGATAAAGCGTTTACATCACTTGATTCGTTATTCCATGTTGTAGTTAACAATGCATTTTGAAATGTTTCTGAATTATAATTTTTGTACGATCGTTTTGTAATTTTTTGTTGATCAATATACAGATTGTTGTCATTAATAAGTAACGATATAATGCAGTGATCACTAATTTTGGGCACAAAAATGAAAAGGGAACTCGGGTACATTTATCGAGAGCCACAAATAATCCTTCAAAGAGCCGCATGTGGCTCGCGAGCCGCAGGTTGGCCACCCCTGGTATATAAGTTGGGTCTTTGTTTATAAGTTAACGTGAATTTAATTCTCTCTTTTGCCTTTTTTCATAATTTTGTTCTGTGCGAAACATTACCAATAATTATATTGAATTTCTTATGAAAATACAAAGTGTCACATTATTGCAAGTTTAAATCAGGGCTAAGAAAATGAAAAGGACAAATTCTGTTGATTTAGTATCATGTTACTTTAAACAAAAAGTAAATTTTCAGCACTAACTGAAAAAACATTTAAATTAGACAAATTTTGTAATTAACGACATACTGACCGTGTATAAATATTTACTTATTTTCAGTGTTTTAAATATTATTACCTATGAATAAAATATAGCATGATTTGTTTTAAAACTAACCAAGTTATTATCAAATATGGTTCCATAAAAAGTAGGATAGTTGCTATTCTGTTGGTCCATAATAATTTTCTTCTATATTTTTTCTAATAACATCATTTTAAAAATAACTTTTTGGTGAATATTGTACAATTTGATTTATCGTAGACTAAAAAAAATAGCTCTGCATAAAAAAGCGAGCCAAAATTGGGTTAAAAACTTAATAACGAACTGTTCTCTTAATTTTTTGTTAAGAAACTGGTACACAGTTAAAATTGTTGCCAATTTTAACACCAAATAAAAAATAAGCAAGTTATAACAATATTATTGTATTTATTCAATGGTCATTGAAAACAAAATAACAAAAAAACACATAAATAAGCTAGCTTTACTTAATTAAACACAAGAAATTAAAAACTTAAGTATTTGTAGGTATTTTTTACATTTTATAAAAATGTATGATCTTTTACTGACTATTACTATTAAATCTAAACTACAGCATTCAAAGTGTAGCCCTCTCTCTATGGGCAAACATACTTGAGATCTGCACTTTGTAGATAATAATTTACTAACCAGAGAAGGTCACGATACGTTGTCGCTAGGCTTTCATTAAGGCTGTGTTTATTGCATCAAGAACATGAAAACTAAAAGTTTTCCAGAGTTATACGTGCCACTGGCAATTTTTTTCGGAAAAACTGAAAAGTTGAATAATAAAAGTAATAGGGTAAAACCCCCAACCATTGGCACTTTAAGGCTATAGAGACAAATAAAACCGTTTATTTAACAATTTATCATGTAAAAGCCCAAAAATGAATTTTTATTACATTCCGCAAAGTTAGTTCTTACTTTTACAGTTGCATTTTTTTCTTTTTAAGATCAATTATGTTCCTTTTTCCTCAAATTTATAAAATTGGTCCGATTTTCTAGTCATTGGCACATTAATACCAATGATTGGCACTTGAATTATTCCAGTAATTGGCACGCCTTACTGTTCGTTAGAACCATTGGGATGTAGGGTGGTATGGTTGGTTGGGAGGGTAGTTTTAGTTAAAATATAGTTTTTATGGTTACCTTAGATACATAGTATAATAGAATAAAATATAACTTTCAAAATAATGTTTATTGTTGAAAAATCTAGATTATAAAAATATATAAAAATTTAAAAAAATCATAAAATAATACTTATTAACCGAGGAACAAAAATATATAATACTGCAGTGTTAAAGGCCCAATAATGAGCCACGTGATGCGCATGTTTGACATATAAAGTTTTCCTTGAAGTTTTGGCGTTACTTTAGGCATTGAACATGATAGATTCTACGACATTTTTGACATCCGATACCCACATTTGTCAGGTAGATATTCTGGGTACAAATGAAACAAAGGCCTCTACGTATGACAATATTGTTTTTTGGTGGTGAATAATGCACGCTACTTGTCAAGGGAATATCTGAGTCCTCATCTGAATCACTATCCTCAAATAGATTTCTTATGTGACGCTCTTTTTCTTTCTTCTCAGATTCAGATTCGCGTCTACATGAATCTCCTGGATTTACTTCGCGATTTATCTTGTTGAAAATTTTATTAGAACTTTTAACGCTTTCCATACTGCTGGTACCACCGAAAGTTTGTAAAATACTAGAACTGTAATTTATCATTGTGAATGGTTCTGATATGTACCAGTCAGTTTTATAGGTCTACCTAGTGTCAAATTGTACAGTTTACGCTGCAAGTGCGCCCACTGAAGTATTTTACACAACACAACAAGAGAATTTGGTTTTGTTAGACACTGGTGGTACTTATATATACCACACTATAACCACATATAACCCTAGTGGTACATATATGTACCACCTTCTCCAAGAGAATCTGTTTGAAAAAAAAATGTTTTTCCAATAAAGCTTCTTTTTATACTTTATTAAGCCAAAATATTACCGAAAATATTTGAAAACCTTATTCTTCAAATACCGTATTGAAAGGGTTAAGTGCAATCTTCAGAGATTGACTTTCAGGACTCTCTTTAGCATCAGTTTCAATTTTAACATTTTTATCTGCAAAAGTGTTTCTGTTCTTCTGGTTTTTCATGTATAGAGTTGAGTTTTTCTTCGTTGTAGTTGAGTTTTTTTTTCGCTGAAATTATGTTTTTCTTAGCGTCTTCTTTGATCAATTTCTTTTGTCTGTTCTCTTCTTTTTTTCTTTCTTTGGCCTTTTCTTTTACTTCCATTTCTTTTTTATACGGTTAGAGGTGACGACATAAGAAGATCTTCTAGACTGGTATGTTCCTTTTCTTTCGGGTGTTTTAGGGTGCAAGAGATATTCTGCTATATCCGTTTTTAGTTATGTTATACCAATGATTTCCTAGTATGTTGTTGTTAAATGGGTTTGGCCTTTGGTTTGTATCTAAGAAAGCCTTGACTGAACACTGAATGTCGATTTTTCTTCGTGGAAAGCCTTTCTTATGACTTTCCAGGATATACTCAACAAGTATATTTTTCTCTTCTTTCGTGAGATAAGTATGCCTTCCGAATTCGGGTTTTGTGAACTTTGGCCCCAACCTAAACTGGAGAGTTGACCTTGGTATTCCGTATTTTTTTGAAACTGTTTTCTTAGGTATGCCAGACTTGACTTCATTCAGAGCACTTTGAAGAATCTGTTCAGAATATTTCTTCACATATTTTTTATCTTTCTTAATCTTGGGCATTTGGAAAAAAAAAACATCACCCTGGAGCCTATTCCTAACTTTGATAGATGTGCCAATGTTTGGCGAAATTCAAAAATTATCTTACCCAAATGTTGGCACCGGGTGCCAATATTTAGCGGGAGCGTATATTGCTATACCAAATGTTGGCACCGCTGTTTTTTTATTAAAAAGTTAACCAATCTTATGTTTTGTACAAGAATTATCAACAGAAAATCATAAAATACTATTACTAAAAACTTGCAAATAATACTACTACAAAACTAGCCAGTAACCCAACTTGTTTCTATAGCCTACTACTATGAAAATTGATAAAAACTTACTTTTATGAAGAAGACGTCACACATTTAACCGCATAATTCAGCCATCTTTGAAACAACGGCATGCGTAATGGTTCGAGGATGCACTTCGATGTTGTCAGATTTCATAAAAAATATTCCTAACAGCTGAATTAACTTACTTTTTTATATATAGAGGAAAATATAAAGGAAGTGCCAATCATTGGTGAAGTGCCAACGTTTGGGGGTTTTACCCTATTTGCGATCGCATTGGCCATGAAACCGTCAAAGACAACATCTAAATTTTGCTATTTACCGATGCGCGCATCCTTTGCAAGTAAAATGGTGCAAAGTTTTTGAAAAAACGCGAAAAACGAAACCTTTGTAAAAACGGTTTTCCCTATGTTAAACGCCTATGCAAGTCGGATAGATATATTTATGCAGATATACCACAACTTCTCTAATCATAGCGCTTATGCAGGGGTTTCGTTTTTGACGTTTTTCTCCGGAACTGTTCAAGATTTTTTCAAAAACTTTGCACCATTTTACTTGCAAAGGATACGCAATTAGGTAAATAGAAGAATTTCGATTTTATCTCTGATGGTTTCATGGCCAACTAGGGATTCTGAGTCTCGACAATTTTTAAAGTCCCGGGACTCAAGACTTTTTTTATCAAAGTCCCGGGAATTCCCGGGACTTCGAGACTTTTGCGAATTTTATTTACATACTAGAAAATGGTGGCATTACCCGTCAAAAATGACAGAAGATTTTCTAAGGTGCAAGAAAAATGATGATATATTCATGTACTCAAAATTTATCGGCTATTTTCACTGTAAAAAATAAGTTTTCTTGACAGTGACATTGTTTCTGAAAGCACCCGCTACATATTTAAAATTGCTTCTTTGCACGTATCGTGATCGTGAATCGGTCGTGACAGTTGACAGTTGACAGATTAATTTTTTTTTTAAATTAAACCATATTCGCGGATTTTGTTTTTAAAGCATTTATTTCATAAATAAACTAATAAAGTATAGTAGTAGGAGTAGTGTTATAATTTTTAATTAAGTCTACATTCTACAGTAAATAAAGTATTTATTTCCAAGTAAATGCCCATTTTAAATAAACTTAACAAATTTCATTAAACTTTAAAACATAACAAGCATAATTAAAATATATTTTTACTAATAAACTTAACAATTATCCTTAAGCTTTAAAACAAACAAGAAATAAACATAAACAATTAAATTTGGCAGGCAAAAAATTTAAATAAAGTTAAGTAAATACTGATTGTTAGTATAAACTATAAACATAAAAAATTATGAAACAAAATATTTTTGCTAAACTCATGGCAGTAAAATTTGTTTAAAAATAAGAAGTATAAAACATTAATTTCAGTGTTCTGTTACATTAAGTCTCGTCTCGAGTTTCGAACTAAATGTCCCGGGACTCGTGACTAAGAAAGTCCCGGGAATTCCCGGGACTTACGTCTCGGGAAATTCCCGGGACAGAATCCCTATGGTCAACGCGATAGAAAAATGATTTTTGTTTAATAAATTTTTCAGTTTTTCCCCTATTTTTCCGAAGGTAATGGCCCGTGGCACGTATAACTCTGGAAAATATATAGTTTTGATGTCCTTGATGCAATAAACACAGCCTTAATCAAATTCTAGCGACAACGTATCGTGACCCTCCCTTGTAAGCATATTACTTTTTATTTGATGAACAGTCCTTAAAACAGCTAATCTGAATTCATCAATTGTAGTATTTTAATGTATTTTTAAGATTGGCTGTTTTAAGTACATTTCATAAAATAAAAAGTACACCAAGTCGATAATTTGGCGATGATAGAAAAATGTCTTTGTTAATAAAAAAAGTTGTTGGCATTTACTTGTACTGATCAATCATGGGTAGTTTTTATTAATTTAGATTTATAAAAAAAGTATGTAGCTAAGAAGTTTACTCAGAATTCCTAACCAAAAAAATTCCTGGGGTGTTTACTACATTAAACTTTTTTTTTCTCTTTAAACATTAAACATGTTGTTACTCTTGTCGTCTGTTATCGTATGTGTTATAGCTCTATAAAATTGTGGGTTACTAGCTGCACTATTGTATTTTACACAGATGCATAATAAACTTTTAATGACACTCAATAAAACAGCTAATTCAACTTCCTAAAAGTTTATCGATTACAGATTTAAAATTCATGAGCTTGCTGAACAATTAATTTCAACGTTAACAATAAGAATGTTAATTAAAACTCTATGTAATACATATGGTCTATACTAATTCCAATTTTGATCACGTTTTTACGACTTTATTTCATATAAAAGTCCACCAAGAGCTTTTGCAACGTTAGAAACACGCGCGGAAAAATAACAGACTTCCATTTGTAGAAGAAACAAGTTCGGGAATATATATTGAATTTTGTTGAAATTGAAACTGAGAACGTGCACCTACGTAAGACACACTTTAAAATAAAATTTTGTTAAAATACGGTCGATAAATCTTGCCAAAATGGCTGCGTTAACGTTTCTAGACGGCTTGCAAAGGGGTAAATTATTTGTCAGGTTATATTTTATTACGAGATTTAAGAGCATGGAAGTTTCCTCCTACCAATATGAAAAACTGGTGGAGAGATGGATCACCGCCAAAGCTGTTTCACGCTAAGAAATATTTTTAGTAACGTGTTTTTGTGTGTTGAAGTTTACAAAAACTAACTTTCTAAAATTGTAGAATGTACATATGTTTAATATTTGTAAAAATTGTTACACAAATTAATTGGGGAAATGGTAATATACCAATATATTATGTATCTACTTTAAAGAAAGATGGATTTCTTGTTTGATTGTGTACAAAATATAAGTAAGCCAATAAATATGATACTTGGGACCATTTGTTTTAATGAGAAAATGTTTGATTTAATATTGAAAACAAAATAAATAATTTATTTTTCTGGTTTAATCATTTATTTATTTACAATTTATTCTTACGAACGTTTAGTTCTGTCTTGTAATTTCTCGGATGATTCTATATTGTATCTTCCTACTGCTATATGAAATGCACAAATTTCATTTGAATATTATGTTAATAATGTTTAAAAATTTAGTTAATTTAATATGGCGGTTCACCAGTCTAAAATATGCGGTCCATGAGGATCAAAATCTCATCGTCGTTAATAATTTAGCGGGCACCCAAAGGTTGCTAAAAAATGGAAACAAGAACGTGCCACATCACAAATATTTTACTTTTACTACTGAATTTTTAAAAGTACAATATAATAACGCCAAATTCGTTTTTCTTTAAAGACGAACTGTGTTAATTTACATTTTATTACGTATAAATATAAATAATCGAATATCCGGGCCCGGGTTCCTTTCGTCTTATTGTTAATGTAGTTGCAACTGGTATTAACAGTTTTTTAATTTTGTATCAAGAAATTGTCAAGAAATAATAAAGTATGTGATCCTATTAGTGTATAATATGGCCAAGAATTTTGTTTCTCTTGAATCGATGTTATGCCCGACTAAAACAAATACCCGGTACATTGAACTATGCTCATGGTAATTATTATTTCATTTACTCGATGGGTTGTAGCTTATAACCACGCCTGCTCTACCGGGAATAAATAAAATTAGCTGTAAGAGCTTGTTCCTAGTTTATTAACTTCGACGATTTTCCACTAACTCTGGAAATAGGTCTATACTCTATACAATACAGATAATCGTGTATCACATTTGATGTACGGTTCACTTTAGGCTTTTGCGCCAATCGGTTTTTAGACTTTCACAAACGTAGTTCAGCTATTACTTATATTTAGTGTGGCGTTAAAATTGTCACGATTTCCATTACTGTACAAAATAACGTGGTTATAAATGTGGCCCCCTGCAAAGTGCTTTTATTTAAAGAATTAGCTGCTGACATAGAGTAAGATTTAGGTTATATTTGGTACTCAGCCAAATTGTTTTTTCCATATAAAACTAAAACTCGGATACTGTCATTTTGTTTAACCCTCTGTGAGGCGCATTAATCAAAAAATCATAGTCGGTTCGGGAGAAAAACGCAAAAAACGAGGCCCTTGTAAAAACTGTTTCCCCTCTGCAAGTCGCAGTCTCAAATCATAGCGTTTTTCTCTGGAACCGTTTAAGATTTTTTCAGAAACTTTGCACCATTTTACTTGCAAATGATGCGCGAATTGGTAAACAGAAGAATTTCGATTTTATCTCTGACGGTTTCATAGCCGACGCGATCGCAAAAATTACTTTCATTATTCAACTTTTTAGTTTTTCCCCAATTTTTCCGAAGTAAATGGCCAGTGGCACGTATAACTCTGCAAAACATTTAGTTTTGTTGTTCTTGATGCAATAAACACAGCCTTGATCAGATTCTAGCGGCATTTCGTGACGTTCCCTGGTTAGTACTTTAGACATTGTCGGTTTAATTCAAAGACCACAGCATTTTGACTGATTTTATCCTTCTTTAAGTTATAAAACCAACAAGTAAAACTTATTTATTTTTAAACAACAGTTGAAACATTGGCTAACAAAAGAACTAAATGAGAAGGTTTAATATTTTATTATTAATATAATAATTAATGATATTGACGCTAAAGGTATACAGGGTGTGTAAAAATTGGCGGAAGCGCTACACGACGTGGCGATGTTCTTCGTAAAATTCTAAGTCGAAAATCCTTTGACGAAAATGTTGTACCATGCTTGCTGTGTCTGCAAGAGGTCGTCAAAGTTTTGACATTTAGTCCTTTAATAAGCGTTATTATTTAATACTTGCAAATGAAAAAGCTGCAATTTGGAATAAAAATAAATTTCGAATGGTATTTTTTCCTAAATATTGTGTTCTTCCTTTCATAAATTGTTGTTGAAAATATGTAAATCACTGATTTGAATAAAAATAATACATAAGGCAACATTGTCATTAGCTGTCATCTCTGTTTTTCTCGTAATTATTTCTAGTTTGTGTTTTACGATACCCAAAAGTTTGCAGCTATGTTTACGAACTGAAGGCTTTCAGTTCGAACAAAAATTGTAAATACCTAAGTAAAAATTGCTGATAAAAAAAATTCCAAACGCAAATCAATGTATGCAATGTTGCCAATTTTTTTTCTCTTTAAATGGTTCCTGAGGCCATAGGAAGCGTACAACATTTTTGTATCAAGATTTTCGACTTAGAATTTTACGAAGAACATCGTCACGTGTAGCGCTTCCGCCAATTTATACACACCCCGTATAAGCTGATTTCACTCAGATCTGTGTACAGACATCGACAAAATATCAATGGTTCACACAATGCTGTTTGGGAATCACTGATTTCTAAAACTTTAGAAGGCAAAATCATATTTCAAACGTAAATTCTCGAGTTTAAAGTCGGCAAAATGACATTAGTTTTCAGTTGGATATTTTACTTATAGCAATATATTAGACTTTCGCTCCGGCCCGTATCTTAGAAACGAGGACTATTCGTCAAATATTAAACCCCCTTTAAAGTTGAATAGTTTGCATATTCGCTTATTTGCAAGAAAACAACGCTATGCAACTTCTGCCGAAGTTAAATTGCAAGTTTGTTACTGTTTGTAGCATGTTACCGTCAGGTTCAGCTCTTAATAGTTTAGTTCAATCAAGAAGTAATTAATACTTGGAAAGACAAGTGTAGCAGTGGAGTTTGGAATTAACTATTGGATGCACGCTTAGACATTTATTAGATTTCTTACCGAAGCGCGTGTAATTATAGTCTTGAATTGTTTAAAATTAAGCTCTTATTTTCCTTTTTCTTAATCGGTTCTTCTTGTATCTTTCGGTGTCGAGGTATGCTTTTCTATTTCTGTATTAAGTTTCTCCACTCTTGCCTATCGTTAGCTAATTGTGGCACATCTCTCCAGCTGACTCCTTTTTCTTCTAGTCTCTGCCTCAATTCTTTTTCCCTATATCTTCATTTTCCATCCTATTTTCGCGTATCTACTTTCTGGCATGGGTAGTAGATGTCCAAGCCATCTTAACCAATTCTGCTCCATCTCCTAGGTTATTTCGAATTTTTTCGTTACTTATTTTATCAGTTTTATCAGTCTACATCCCTATATTCTTCTCAGAAATCTTATTTTCTGTGTCTGTAGTCTTTGTTTTTGTTTTTATGTTGGTGTCCAAGTTTCTGAACTGTATGTACGTGAGAATGGGTACGTACTCTGCATTAAAAACTCGCGTTTTCGTTTCTTTTGATATCTCCTTCTTACTAATCAAACATTTATTAGTGGCGTAGTAAAATTTCGTCGCTGCCGCTATTCTGTTATTCAGATCTTCCTCCGATTTACCATTCTCTGCAATTACTGTTTCTAAATATTTAAAATTCTCTACCTGCTTTATCTTTCTTTGGTCTAGCATAATTGTAACTGGTTCATGATTTTTCGCTATAACCATAACCTTTGTCTTTGTTGTATTAATATTCATATTATATCTACTTGATGTATCTGCCCATACTTCTAGATTGAGCTGCAAAGCCTTTTTGCGTTTACCTAATAGCACCACATCATCTGCAAAAGCTAGTTCCGTTAAGGATATTGGTTTTAGTTTATTCCAACCCCAGTATATTTTCTTTGTGTTTTGCTTATATTATTTAATTATTTTGTCCATAAGAATTATAAAGAGCAGTGGATTTAATGTGCCTCCTTGTCTTATTCCCACTGTTGTTATCAATTCCTGGAAACTGCTGTTATGGGTTCGCACATAATTTCTACTACTTATATAAACTCTTGATGGCGTTTAACAATCTTTCTCCCACTCCACTTCAATTTCAATATCTTCAAGATCTTTCCCCTTGGCTCTACCGAAGGCTTTGGACAGATCGATAAAGCATCTTTGAATGTTCCATTGTTTTTTCACTTAAGTGTCTTAACCTAAAAACTAGATCCTGCGTGCTTTTACCCGGTCTAGAGCCACATTGCGCCTCTTCCAAATTCCTTTTGAAAAGTTTCCTTAATCTCTCCTCCAAAATTCTTTCAAATAATTTTTCTACTACACTAAGAAGTGATATGCCTCTATAATTTCCGCATTTTTTACTATCGCCAGTCTTGAATATCAGTAATATAACAGATACCTCCCAGTCCTTTGGAATATCTTGTTCCTGCTATGCTTTATTTAATAAAACTTTAGTTTAAATACTTCTCTTTATACACTATTTAGTAGTCACGATGTTCTAAGATGTGCTAGGTAACAGAACTAAAAATTGTGAATACAGTAATACTGCCAGAGCGTAATAAATTTATATACCCTTAGGAACGTGGACAAACTTAGTAGATTTCGTCATTATCTTAAATTGACTGAAATGCAAATACTTAAATATCCCTCAACAAAGAACAGTGGAATTATACTACTCTCAGAATAAACGTTCCTTATTTTGAGTAGTCGTATCCTTTATATTGTGCAATAACCTAAGTTTTCATAGTATTAGTTACTGTAAACAAAATTTGTCTGTTGCCAAAAATCCTAGCGCACATTAAGGGAGTTAAATGTAATCTAAATGGCTGTTGCTAATCAGATTAACCGTTTTCGTAGAAAGCCGGACACAAACAACATTAATTTTTAACTGCTTTTACCCAAAAGTCGCCTGAATCATGGGTTAAACACAAAATTCCCCCACGGACGGTCAACTTATTGACTTGCTTGGACAGTTACAAGTTATTTGGGTCAGAAGAAGCTTTAACCACGTCGACTGCACGCGAGCCCCCACTAGACTCCCTGATATACACAAGTCATTTGTGTAATTCCGCGTTTCCTCGTACTATTTTCCATTAGTGCACTAATACCGCATTAAACATAAATTTAAAATGAGCCTGAATTAGGGTAATGCATGTTGCACATCTTTGCTGATACGTAGTGAGGAAAATCCATTTTAACGCTTGTCATAGTATCTTCAGCACATGCCTTGTTTAAAGGTGAATTTAAATGTTCTTGCGTGTTTATCAGCCATTTGAAGAGGACGGTCTGGTAGCGGTTTGCGTTTTTTTAGATGCAGAAGAGACCAGCAAATGACCTAGTTTTTTATTCTATTAATACAATAATTTTTGAGGGCGTTTTATTAGATATCCTAGGCAGTTATCGGGTATAAAAATGACTTTTTTACTGCTTTATTGACCAGCTAGTGATTATATTAAAAGTACATGATGCAGCCATGTTTATTTTATTAGTCGGTTATAAATTAGAACAAGAATAGAAACTCCCAGGCAAGTGTATGCATGTTAAAATCAAGAATTCATACTGCGATTGGAATCTCCTCTTAGATCTGCTGGTAAGATTCCTCAGCTGTTTTCTTAACATAACTGCAAAGAGTGGAGATATGGATCACTCAGAATCGGAAAATAATGCGAAATAATAAAGAACGTTTACTGAGGAAGGTGAAATACCTGGAACATGTTAGAAGCGAGAAGTTGAGCTACTAAGAATCATCATACATGGAAAAATTGAGACACCGAAGTGTCGGTAGGAGGGATTAATGTTTTGGTTGAGGAAGACGAGAGATTGTTTTGGAAGTAACTTACTTGTATTCTTTAGTGCTACTGCGAAAAAAATTAAAATAGCTATGATAAGAAACGGTGTAAAAAGAAGCCGTGTTTCAATTTGTTGCTGTTTAGAAACGAAACAGTGGCTCTTAAATCATGATTGTATATAAAACGATAAAGTTTGCAATGACACCAGATACATTCATTTTACTATTGCGCCTGGCGCTGGGTTAATGCATACAAAAACCCTTTTGTAATTTGTCAGGCAATTACTTGCAATTCTTGTATTACATGTACAACATGAAATAAAACTACAGAGAAATTTTGTGAAATTTACATTTTAATAAGCGAAGAAAACCTATATAAACTGCAACATGCAAAACTTACTTTATCTACGAATATTTTGACAAAATAAAGTTGTTTTTAGCGTTTAGCAATTGCTTTTTTAACAAATATGAAGTAATACAACGAATAACGCGATTAGTTTAAAATCGGCAAGTCAAAGATTAGTTTGCATTGAAAGGAATAGTTGTTACAGCCACATATGACAAAATAAAGTTGTTTTTAGAGTTTAGCAATTGCGTTTTTAACAAATATGAAGTAATACAACGAATAACGCGATTTGTTTAAAAACGGCAAGTCAAAGATTAGTTTGCATTGAAAGGAATAGTTGTTACAGCCACATTTGACAAAATAAAGTTGTTTTTAGCGTTTAGCAATTGCGTTTTTAACAAATACGAATTAATACAACTAATGCGATTTGTTTAAAAAAAGCAACTTAAAGATTAGTTTGCATTGAAAGGAATAGTTGATACAGCCACATTTGACAAAATAAAGTTGTTTTTAGCGTTTAGCAATTGCGTTTTTAACAAATATGAAGTAATACAACGAATAACGCGATTTGTTTTAAAACGGCAAGTCAAAGATTAGTTTGCTTTGAAAGGAATAGTTGTACAGCCACATTTGACAAAATAAAGTTGTTTTTAGCGTTTAGCAATTGCGTTTTTAACAAATATGAAGTAATACAACGAATAACGCGATTTGTTTAAAAACGGCAAGTCAAAGATTAGTTTGCATTGAAAGGAATAGTTGTACAGCCACATTTGACAAAATAAAGTTGTTTTTAGCGTTTAGCAATTGCGTTTTTAACAAATATGAAGTAATACAACGAATAACGCGATTTGTTTAAAAACGGCAAGTCAAAGATTAGTTTGCATTGAAAGGAATAGTTGTACAGCCACATTTGACAAAATAAAGTTGTTTTTAGCGTTTAGCAATTGCGTTTTTAACAAATATGAAGTAATACAACGAATAACGCTATTTGTTTAAAAACGGTAAGTGAAAGATTAGTTTGCATTGAAAGGAATAGTTGTTAGAGCCACATTTGACAAAATAAAGTTGTTTTTAGCGTTTAGCAATTGCGTTTGTAACAAATATGAAGTAATACAACGAATAACGCGATTTGTTTAAAAACGGCAAGTCAAAGATTAGTTTGCATTGAAAGGAATAGTTGTACAGCCACATTTGACAAAATAAAGTTGTTTTTAGCGTTTAGCAATTGCGTTTTTAACAAATATGAAGTAATACAACGAATAACGCGATTTGTTTAAAAACGGCAAGTCAAAGATTAGTTTGCATTGAAAGGAATAGTTGTACAGCCACATTTGACAAAAGAAAGTTGTTTTTAGCGTTTAGCAATTGCGTTTTTAACAAATATGAAGTAATACAACGAATAACGCGATTTGTTTAAAAACGGCAAGTCAAAGATTAGTTTGCATTGAAAGGAATAGTTGTACAGCCACATTTGACAAAATAAAGTTGTTTTTAGCGTTTAGCAATTGCGTTTTTAACAAATATGAAGTAATACAACGAATAACGCTATTTGTTTAAAAACGGTAAGTCAAAGATTAGTTTGCATTGAAAGGAATAGTTGTTAGAGCCACATTTGACAAAATAAAGTTGTTTTTAGCGTTTAGCAATTGCGTTTTTAACAAATATGAAGTAATACAACGAATAACGCGATTTGTTTAAAAACGGCAAGTCAAAGATTAGTTTGCATTGAAAGGAATAGTTGTACAGCCACATTTGACAAAATAAAGTTGTTTTTAGCGTTTAGCAGTTGCGTTTTTAACAAATATGAAGTAATACAACGAATAACGCGATTTGTTTAAAAACGGCAAGTCAAAGATTAGTTTGCATTGAAAGGAATAGTTGATACAGCCACATTTGACAAAATAAAGTTGTTTTTAGCGTTTAGCAATTGCGTTTTTAACAAATATGAAGTAATACAACGAATAACGCGATTTGTTTAAAAACGGCAAGTCAAAGATTAGTTTGCATTGAAAGGAATAGTTGTTAGAGCCACATTTGACAAAATAAAGTTGTTTTTAGCGTTTAGCAATTGCGTTTTTAACAAATATGAAGTAATACAACGAATAACGCTATTTGTTTAAAAACGGTAAGTCAAAGATTAGTTTGCATTGAAAGGAATAGTTGTTAGAGCCACATTTGACAAAATAAAGTTGTTTTTAGCGTTTAGCAATTGCGTTTTTAGAAAATATGAAGTAATACAACGAATAACGCGATTTGTTTAAAAACGGCAAGTCAAAGATTAGTTTGCATTGAAAGGAATAGTTGTTACAGCCACATTTGACAAAATAAAGTTGTTTTTAGCGTTTAGCAATTGCGTTTTTAACAAATACGAATTAATACAACTAATGCGATTTGTTTAAAAAAAGCAACTTAAAGATTAGTTTGCATTGAAAGGAATAGTTGTTACAGCCACATTTGACAAAATAAAGTTGTTTTTAGCGTTTAGCAATTGCGTTTTTAGAAAATATGAAGTAATACAACGAATAACGCGATTTGTTTAAAAACGGCAAGTCAAAGATTAGTTTGCATTAAAAGGTATAGTTGTTAGAGCCACATTTGACAAAATAAAGTTGTTTTTAGCGTTTAGCAATTGCGTTTTTAGAAAATATGAAGTAATACAACGAATAACGCTATTTGTTTAAAAACGGCAAGTCAAAGATTAGTTTGCATTGAAAGGAATAGTTGCTACAGCCACATTTGACAAAATAAAGTTGTTTTTAGCGTTTAGCAATTGCGTTTTTAACAAATATGAAGTAATACAACGAATAACGCGATTTGTTTAAAAACGGCAAGTCAAAGATTAGTTTGCATTGAAAGGAATAGTTGTACAGCCACATTTGACAAAATAAAGTTGTTTTTAGCGTTTAGCAATTGCGTTTTTAACAAATATGAAGTAATACAACGAATAACGCGATTTGTTTTAAAACGGCAAGTCAAAGATTAGTTTGCATTGAAAGGAATAGTTGTACAGCCACATTTAACAAAATAAAGTTGTTTTTAGCGTTTAGCAATTGCGTTTTTAACAAATATGAAGTAATACAACGAATAACGCTATTTGTTTAAAAACGGTAAGTCAAAGATTAGTTTGCATTGAAAGGAATAGTTGTTAGAGCCACATTTGACAAAATAAAGTTGTTTTTAGCGTTTAGCAATTGCGTTTTTAACAAATATGAAGTAATACAACGAATAACGCGATTTGTTTAAAAACGGTAAGTCAAAGATTAGTTTGCATTGAAAGGAATAGTTGTACAGCCACATTTGACAAAATAAAGTTGTTTTTAGCGTTTAGCAATTGCGTTTTTAACAAATATGAAGTAATACAACGAATAACGCTATTTGTTTAAAAACGGTAAGTCAAAGATTAGTTTGCATTGAAAGGAATAGTTGTTAGAGCCACATTTGACAAAATAAAGTTGTTTTTAGCGTTTAGCAATTGCGTTTTTAGAAAATATGAAGTAAAACAACGAATAACGCGATTTGTTTAAAAACGGCAAGTCAAAGATTAGTTTGCATTGAAAGGAATAGTTGTACAGCCACATTTGACAAAATAAAGTTGTTTTTAGCGTTTAGCAATTGCGTTTTTAACAAATATGAAGTAATACAACGAATAACGCGATTTGTTTAAAAACGGCAAGTCAAAGATTAGTTTGCATTGAAAGGAATAGTTGTACAGCCACATTTGACAAAATAAAGTTGTTTTTAGCGTTTAGCAATTGCGTTTTTAACAAATATGAAGTAATACAACGAATAACGCTATTTGTTTAAAAACGGTAAGTCAAAGATTAGTTTGCATTGAAAGGAATAGTTGTTAGAGCCACATTTGACAAAATAAAGTTGTTTTTAGCGTTTAGCAATTGCGTTTGTAACAAATATGAAGTAATACAACGAATAACGCGATTTGTTTAAAAACGGCAAGTCAAAGATTAGTTTGCATTGAAAGGAATAGTTGTACAGCCACATTTGACAAAATAAAGTTGTTTTTAGCGTTTAGCAATTGCGTTTTTAACAAATATGAAGTAATACAACGAATAACGCTATTTGTTTAAAAACGGTAAGTCAAAGATTAGTTTGCATTGAAAGGAATAGTTGTTAGAGCCACATTTGACAAAATAAAGTTGTTTTTAGCGTTTAGCAATTGCGTTTGTAACAAATATGAAGTAATACAACGAATAACGCGATTTGTTTAAAAACGGCAAGTCAAAGATTAGTTTGCATTGAAAGGAATAGTTGTACAGCCACATTTGACAAAATAAAGTTGTTTTTAGCGTTTAGCAATTGCGTTTTTAACAAATATGAAGTAATACAACGAATAACGCGATTTGTTTAAAAACGGCAAGTCAAAGATTAGTTTGCATTGAAAGGAATAGTTGTACAGCCACATTTGACAAAAGAAAGTTGTTTTTAGCGTTTAGCAATTGCGTTTTTAACAAATATGAAGTAATACAACGAATAACGCGATTTGTTTAAAAACGGCAAGTCAAAGATTAGTTTGCATTGAAAGGAATAGTTGTACAGCCACATTTGACAAAATAAAGTTGTTTTTAGCGTTTAGCAATTGCGTTTTTAACAAATATGAAGTAATACAACGAATAACGCTATTTGTTTAAAAACGGTAAGTCAAAGATTAGTTTGCATTGAAAGGAATAGTTGTTAGAGCCACATTTGACAAAATAAAGTTGTTTTTAGCGTTTAGCAATTGCGTTTTTAACAAATATGAAGTAATACAACGAATAACGCGATTTGTTTAAAAACGGCAAGTCAAAGATTAGTTTGCATTGAAAGGAATAGTTGTACAGCCACATTTGACAAAATAAAGTTGTTTTTAGCGTTTAGCAGTTGCGTTTTTAACAAATATGAAGTAATACAACGAATAACGCGATTTGTTTAAAAACGGCAAGTCAAAGATTAGTTTGCATTGAAAGGAATAGTTGATACAGCCACATTTGACAAAATAAAGTTGTTTTTAGCGTTTAGCAATTGCGTTTTTAACAAATACGAATTAATACAACTAATGCGATTTGTTTAAAAAAAGCAACTTAAAGATTAGTTTGCATTGAAAGGAATAGTTGATACAGCCACATTTGACAAAATAAAGTTGTTTTTAGCGTTTAGCAATTGCGTTTTTAACAAATATGAAGTAATACAACGAATAACGCGATTTGTTTTAAAACGGCAAGTCAAAGATTAGTTTGCATTGAAAGGAATAGTTGTACAGCCACATTTGACAAAAGAAAGTTGTTTTTAGCGTTTAGCAATTGCGTTTTTAACAAATATGAAGTAATACAACGAATAACGCGATTTGTTTAAAAACGGCAAGTCAAAGATTAGTTTGCATTGAAAGGAATAGTTGTACAGCCACATTTGACAAAATAAAGTTGTTTTTAGCGTTTAGCAATTGCGTTTTTAACAAATATGAAGTAATACAACGAATAACGCTATTTGTTTAAAAACGGTAAGTCAAAGATTAGTTTGCATTGAAAGGAATAGTTGTTAGAGCCACATTTGACAAAATAAAGTTGTTTTTAGCGTTTAGCAATTGCGTTTTTAACAAATATGAAGTAATACAACGAATAACGCGATTTGTTTAAAAACGGCAAGTCAAAGATTAGTTTGCATTGAAAGGAATAGTTGTACAGCCACATTTGACAAAATAAAGTTGTTTTTAGCGTTTAGCAGTTGCGTTTTTAACAAATATGAAGTAATACAACGAATAACGCGATTTGTTTAAAAACGGCAAGTCAAAGATTAGTTTGCATTGAAAGGAATAGTTGATACAGCCACATTTGACAAAATAAAGTTGTTTTTAGCGTTTAGCAATTGCGTTTTTAACAAATATGAAGTAATACAACGAATAACGCGATTTGTTTAAAAACGGCAAGTCAAAGATTAGTTTGCATTGAAAGGAATAGTTGATACAGCCACATTTGACAAAATAAAGTTGTTTTTAGCGTTTAGCAATTGCGTTTTTAACAAATATGAAGTAATACAACGAATAACGCTATTTGTTTAAAAACGGTAAGTCAAAGATTAGTTTGCATTGAAAGGAATAGTTGTTAGAGCCACATTTGACAAAATAAAGTTGTTTTTAGCGTTTAGCAATTGCGTTTTTAGAAAATATGAAGTAATACAACGAATAACGCGATTTGTTTAAAAACGGCAAGTCAAAGATTAGTTTGCATTGAAAGGAATAGTTGTTACAGCCACATTTGACAAAATAAAGTTGTTTTTAGCGTTTAGCAATTGCGTTTTTAACAAATACGAATTAATACAACTAATGCGATTTGTTTAAAAAAAGCAACTTAAAGATTAGTTTGCATTGAAAGGAATAGTTGTTACAGCCACATTTGACAAAATAAAGTTGTTTTTAGCGTTTAGCAATTGCGTTTTTAGAAAATATGAAGTAATACAACGAATAACGCGATTTGTTTAAAAACGGCAAGTCAAAGATTAGTTTGCATTAAAAGGAATAGTTGTTAGAGCCACATTTGACAAAATAAAGTTGTTTTTAGCGTTTAGCAATTGCGTTTTTAGAAAATATGAAGTAATACAACGAATAACGCTATTTGTTTAAAAACGGCAAGTCAAAGATTAGTTTGCATTGAAAGGAATAGTTGCTACAGCCACATTTGACAAAATAAAGTTGTTTTTAGCGTTTAGCAATTGCGTTTTTAACAAATATGAAGTAATACAACGAATAACGCGATTTGTTTAAAAACGGCAAGTCAAAGATTAGTTTGCATTGAAAGGAATAGTTGTACAGCCACATTTGACAAAATAAAGTTGTTTTTAGCGTTTAGCAATTGCGTTTTTAACAAATATGAAGTAATACAACGAATAACGCGATTTGTTTTAAAACGGCAAGTCAAAGATTAGTTTGCATTGAAAGGAATAGTTGTACAGCCACATTTGACAAAATAAAGTTGTTTTTAGCGTTTAGCAATTGCGTTTTTAACAAATATGAAGTAATACAACGAATAACGCTATTTGTTTAAAAACGGTAAGTCAAAGATTAGTTTGCATTGAAAGGAATAGTTGTTAGAGCCACATTTGACAAAATAAAGTTGTTTTTAGCGTTTAGCAATTGCGTTTTTAACAAATATGAAGTAATACAACGAATAACGCGATTTGTTTAAAAACGGTAAGTCAAAGATTAGTTTGCATTGAAAGGAATAGTTGTACAGCCACATTTGACAAAATAAAGTTGTTTTTAGCGTTTAGCAATTGCGTTTTTAACAAATATGAAGTAATACAACGAATAACGCTATTTGTTTAAAAACGGTAAGTCAAAGATTAGTTTGCATTGAAAGGAATAGTTGTTAGAGCCACATTTGACAAAATAAAGTTGTTTTTAGCGTTTAGCAATTGCGTTTTTAGAAAATATGAAGTAAAACAACGAATAACGCGATTTGTTTAAAAACGGCAAGTCAAAGATTAGTTTGCATTGAAAGGAATAGTTGTACAGCCACATTTGACAAAATAAAGTTGTTTTTAGCGTTTAGCAATTGCGTTTTTAACAAATATGAAGTAATACAACGAATAACGCGATTTGTTTAAAAACGGCAAGTCAAAGATTAGTTTGCATTGAAAGGAATAGTTGTACAGCCACATTTGACAAAATAAAGTTGTTTTTAGCGTTTAGCAATTGCGTTTTTAACAAATATGAAGTAATACAACGAATAACGCTATTTGTTTAAAAACGGTAAGTCAAAGATTAGTTTGCATTGAAAGGAATAGTTGTTAGAGCCACATTTGACAAAATAAAGTTGTTTTTAGCGTTTAGCAATTGCGTTTGTAACAAATATGAAGTAATACAACGAATAACGCGATTTGTTTAAAAACGGCAAGTCAAAGATTAGTTTGCATTGAAAGGAATAGTTGTACAGCCACATTTGACAAAATAAAGTTGTTTTTAGCGTTTAGCAATTGCGTTTTTAACAAATATGAAGTAATACAACGAATAACGCGATTTGTTTAAAAACGGCAAGTCAAAGATTAGTTTGCATTGAAAGGAATAGTTGTACAGCCACATTTGACAAAAGAAAGTTGTTTTTAGCGTTTAGCAATTGCGTTTTTAACAAATATGAAGTAATACAACGAATAACGCGATTTGTTTAAAAACGGCAAGTCAAAGATTAGTTTGCATTGAAAGGAATAGTTGTTACAGCCACATTTGACAAAATAAAGTTGTTTTTAGCGTTTAGCAATTGCGTTTTTAACAAATACGAATTAATACAACTAATGCGATTTGTTTAAAAAAAGCAACTTAAAGATTAGTTTGCATTGAAAGGAATAGTTGATACAGCCACATTTGACAAAATAAAGTTGTTTTTAGCGTTTAGCAATTGCGTTTTTAACAAATATGAAGTAATACAACGAATAACGCGATTTGTTTTAAAACGGCAAGTCAAAGATTAGTTTGCTTTGAAAGGAATAGTTGTACAGCCACATTTGACAAAATAAAGTTGTTTTTAGCGTTTAGCAATTGCGTTTTTAACAAATATGAAGTAATACAACGAATAACGCGATTTGTTTAAAAACGGCAAGTCAAAGATTAGTTTGCATTGAAAGGAATAGTTGTACAGCCACATTTGACAAAATAAAGTTGTTTTTAGCGTTTAGCAATTGCGTTTTTAACAAATATGAAGTAATACAACGAATAACGCGATTTGTTTAAAAACGGCAAGTCAAAGATTAGTTTGCATTGAAAGGAATAGTTGTACAGCCACATTTGACAAAATAAAGTTGTTTTTAGCGTTTAGCAATTGCGTTTTTAACAAATATGAAGTAATACAACGAATAACGCTATTTGTTTAAAAACGGTAAGTGAAAGATTAGTTTGCATTGAAAGGAATAGTTGTTAGAGCCACATTTGACAAAATAAAGTTGTTTTTAGCGTTTAGCAATTGCGTTTGTAACAAATATGAAGTAATACAACGAATAACGCGATTTGTTTAAAAACGGCAAGTCAAAGATTAGTTTGCATTGAAAGGAATAGTTGTACAGCCACATTTGACAAAATAAAGTTGTTTTTAGCGTTTAGCAATTGCGTTTTTAACAAATATGAAGTAATACAACGAATAACGCGATTTGTTTAAAAACGGCAAGTCAAAGATTAGTTTGCATTGAAAGGAATAGTTGTACAGCCACATTTGACAAAATAAAGTTGTTTTTAGCGTTTAGCAATTGCGTTTTTAACAAATATGAAGTAATACAACGAATAACGCGATTTGTTTAAAAACGGCAAGTCAAAGATTAGTTTGCATTGAAAGGAATAGTTGTACAGCCACATTTGACAAAATAAAGTTGTTTTTAGCGTTTAGCAATTGCGTTTTTAACAAATATGAAGTAATACAACGAATAACGCTATTTGTTTAAAAACGGTAAGTCAAAGATTAGTTTGCATTGAAAGGAATAGTTGTTAGAGCCACATTTGACAAAATAAAGTTGTTTTTAGCGTTTAGCAATTGCGTTTTTAACAAATATGAAGTAATACAACGAATAACGCGATTTGTTTAAAAACGGCAAGTCAAAGATTAGTTTGCATTGAAAGGAATAGTTGTACAGCCACATTTGACAAAATAAAGTTGTTTTTAGCGTTTAGCAGTTGCGTTTTTAACAAATATGAAGTAATACAACGAATAACGCGATTTGTTTAAAAACGGCAAGTCAAAGATTAGTTTGCATTGAAAGGAATAGTTGATACAGCCACATTTGACAAAATAAAGTTGTTTTTAGCGTTTAGCAATTGCGTTTTTAACAAATATGAAGTAATACAACGAATAACGCGATTTGTTTAAAAACGGCAAGTCAAAGATTAGTTTGCATTGAAAGGAATAGTTGATACAGCCACATTTGACAAAATAAAGTTGTTTTTAGCGTTTAGCAATTGCGTTTTTAACAAATATGAAGTAATACAACGAATAACGCTATTTGTTTAAAAACGGTAAGTCAAAGATTAGTTTGCATTGAAAGGAATAGTTGTTAGAGCCACATTTGACAAAATAAAGTTGTTTTTAGCGTTTAGCAATTGCGTTTTTAGAAAATATGAAGTAATACAACGAATAACGCGATTTGTTTAAAAACGGCAAGTCAAAGATTAGTTTGCATTGAAAGGAATAGTTGTTACAGCCACATTTGACAAAATAAAGTTGTTTTTAGCGTTTAGCAATTGCGTTTTTAACAAATACGAATTAATACAACTAATGCGATTTGTTTAAAAAAAGCAACTTAAAGATTAGTTTGCATTGAAAGGAATAGTTGTTACAGCCACATTTGACAAAATAAAGTTGTTTTTAGCGTTTAGCAATTGCGTTTTTAGAAAATATGAAGTAATACAACGAATAACGCGATTTGTTTAAAAACGGCAAGTCAAAGATTAGTTTGCATTAAAAGGTATAGTTGTTAGAGCCACATTTGACAAAATAAAGTTGTTTTTAGCGTTTAGCAATTGCGTTTTTAGAAAATATGAAGTAATACAACGAATAACGCTATTTGTTTAAAAACGGCAAGTCAAAGATTAGTTTGCATTGAAAGGAATAGTTGCTACAGCCACATTTGACAAAATAAAGTTGTTTTTAGCGTTTAGCAATTGCGTTTTTAACAAATATGAAGTAATACAACGAATAACGCGATTTGTTTAAAAACGGCAAGTCAAAGATTAGTTTGCATTGAAAGGAATAGTTGTACAGCCACATTTGACAAAATAAAGTTGTTTTTAGCGTTTAGCAATTGCGTTTTTAACAAATATGAAGTAATACAACGAATAACGCGATTTGTTTTAAAACGGCAAGTCAAAGATTAGTTTGCATTGAAAGGAATAGTTGTACAGCCACATTTGACAAAATAAAGTTGTTTTTAGCGTTTAGCAATTGCGTTTTTAACAAATATGAAGTAATACAACGAATAACGCTATTTGTTTAAAAACGGTAAGTCAAAGATTAGTTTGCATTGAAAGGAATAGTTGTTAGAGCCACATTTGACAAAATAAAGTTGTTTTTAGCGTTTAGCAATTGCGTTTTTAACAAATATGAAGTAATACAACGAATAACGCGATTTGTTTAAAAACGGTAAGTCAAAGATTAGTTTGCATTGAAAGGAATAGTTGTACAGCCACATTTGACAAAATAAAGTTGTTTTTAGCGTTTAGCAATTGCGTTTTTAACAAATATGAAGTAATACAACGAATAACGCTATTTGTTTAAAAACGGTAAGTCAAAGATTAGTTTGCATTGAAAGGAATAGTTGTTAGAGCCACATTTGACAAAATAAAGTTGTTTTTAGCGTTTAGCAATTGCGTTTTTAGAAAATATGAAGTAAAACAACGAATAACGCGATTTGTTTAAAAACGGCAAGTCAAAGATTAGTTTGCATTGAAAGGAATAGTTGTACAGCCACATTTGACAAAATAAAGTTGTTTTTAGCGTTTAGCAATTGCGTTTTTAACAAATATGAAGTAATACAACGAATAACGCGATTTGTTTAAAAACGGCAAGTCAAAGATTAGTTTGCATTGAAAGGAATAGTTGTACAGCCACATTTGACAAAATAAAGTTGTTTTTAGCGTTTAGCAATTGCGTTTTTAACAAATATGAAGTAATACAACGAATAACGCTATTTGTTTAAAAACGGTAAGTCAAAGATTAGTTTGCATTGAAAGGAATAGTTGTTAGAGCCACATTTGACAAAATAAAGTTGTTTTTAGCGTTTAGCAATTGCGTTTGTAACAAATATGAAGTAATACAACGAATAACGCGATTTGTTTAAAAACGGCAAGTCAAAGATTAGTTTGCATTGAAAGGAATAGTTGTACAGCCACATTTGACAAAATAAAGTTGTTTTTAGCGTTTAGCAATTGCGTTTTTAACAAATATGAAGTAATACAACGAATAACGCGATTTGTTTAAAAACGGCAAGTCAAAGATTAGTTTGCATTGAAAGGAATAGTTGTACAGCCACATTTGACAAAAGAAAGTTGTTTTTAGCGTTTAGCAATTGCGTTTTTAACAAATATGAAGTAATACAACGAATAACGCGATTTGTTTAAAAACGGCAAGTCAAAGATTAGTTTGCATTGAAAGGAATAGTTGTACAGCCACATTTGACAAAATAAAGTTGTTTTTAGCGTTTAGCAATTGCGTTTTTAACAAATATGAAGTAATACAACGAATAACGCTATTTGTTTAAAAACGGTAAGTCAAAGATTAGTTTGCATTGAAAGGAATAGTTGTTAGAGCCACATTTGACAAAATAAAGTTGTTTTTAGCGTTTAGCAATTGCGTTTTTAACAAATATGAAGTAATACAACGAATAACGCGATTTGTTTAAAAACGGCAAGTCAAAGATTAGTTTGCATTGAAAGGAATAGTTGTACAGCCACATTTGACAAAATAAAGTTGTTTTTAGCGTTTAGCAGTTGCGTTTTTAACAAATATGAAGTAATACAACGAATAACGCGATTTGTTTAAAAACGGCAAGTCAAAGATTAGTTTGCATTGAAAGGAATAGTTGATACAGCCACATTTGACAAAATAAAGTTGTTTTTAGCGTTTAGCAATTGCGTTTTTAACAAATATGAAGTAATACAACGAATAACGCGATTTGTTTAAAAACGGCAAGTCAAAGATTAGTTTGCATTGAAAGGAATAGTTGATACAGCCACATTTGACAAAATAAAGTTGTTTTTAGCGTTTAGCAATTGCGTTTTTAACAAATATGAAGTAATACAACGAATAACGCTATTTGTTTAAAAACGGTAAGTCAAAGATTAGTTTGCATTGAAAGGAATAGTTGTTAGAGCCACATTTGACAAAATAAAGTTGTTTTTAGCGTTTAGCAATTGCGTTTTTAGAAAATATGAAGTAATACAACGAATAACGCGATTTGTTTAAAAACGGCAAGTCAAAGATTAGTTTGCATTGAAAGGAATAGTTGTTACAGCCACATTTGACAAAATAAAGTTGTTTTTAGCGTTTAGCAATTACGTTTTTAACAAATACGAATTAATACAACTAATGCGATTTGTTTAAAAAAAGCAACTTAAAGATTAGTTTGCATTGAAAGGAATAGTTGTTACAGCCACATTTGACAAAATAAAGTTGTTTTTAGCGTTTAGCAATTGCGTTTTTAGAAAATATGAAGTAATACAACGAATAACGCGATTTGTTTAAAAACGGCAAGTCAAAGATTAGTTTGCATTAAAAGGTATAGTTGTTAGAGCCACATTTGACAAAATAAAGTTGTTTTTAGCGTTTAGCAATTGCGTTTTTAGAAAATATGAAGTAATACAACGAATAACGCGATTTGTTTAAAAACGGCAAGTCAAAGATTAGTTTGCATTGAAAGGAATAGTTGATACAGCCACATTTGACAAAATAAAGTTGTTTTTAGCGTTTAGCAATTGCGTTTTTAACAAATACGAATTAATACAACTAATGCGATTTGTTTAAAAAAAGCAACTTAAAGATTAGTTTGCATTGAAAGGAATAGTTGTTACAGCCACATTTGACAAAATAAAGTTGTTTTTAGCGTTTAGCAATTGCGTTTTTAGAAAATATGAAGTAATACAACGAATAACGCGATTTGTTTAAAAACGGCAAGTCAAAGATTAGTTTGCATTAAAAGGTATAGTTGTTAGAGCCACATTTGACAAAATAAAGTTGTTTTTAGCGTTTAGCAATTGCGTTTTTAACAAATATGAAGTAATACAACGAATAACGCGATTTGTTTTAAAACGGCAAGTCAAAGATTAGTTTGCATTGAAAGGAATAGTTGTACAGCCACATTTGACAAAATAAAGTTGTTTTTAGCGTTTAGCAATTGCGTTTTTAACAAATATGAAGTAATACAACGAATAACGCTATTTGTTTAAAAACGGTAAGTCAAAGATTAGTTTGCATTGAAAGGAATAGTTGTTAGAGCCACATTTGACAAAATAAAGTTGTTTTTAGCGTTTAGCAATTGCGTTTTTAGAAAATATGAAGTAATACAACGAATAACGCGATTTGTTTAAAAACGGCAAGTCAAAGATTAGTTTGCATTGAAAGGAATAGTTGTTACAGCCACATTTGACAAAATAAAGTTGTTTTTAGCGTTTAGCAATTGCGTTTTTAACAAATACGAATTAATACAACTAATGCGATTTGTTTAAAAAAAGCAACTTAAAGATTAGTTTGCATTGAAAGGAATAGTTGTTACAGCCACATTTGACAAAATAAAGTTGTTTTTAGCGTTTAGCAATTGCGTTTTTAGAAAATATGAAGTAATACAACGAATAACGCGATTTGTTTAAAAACGGCAAGTCAAAGATTAGTTTGCATTAAAAGGTATAGTTGTTAGAGCCACATTTGACAAAATAAAGTTGTTTTTAGCGTTTAGCAATTGCGTTTTTAGAAAATATGAAGTAATACAACGAATAACGCTATTTGTTTAAAAACGGCAAGTCAAAGATTAGTTTGCATTGAAAGGAATAGTTGCTACAGCCACATTTGACAAAATAAAGTTGTTTTTAGCGTTTAGCAATTGCGTTTTTAACAAATATGAAGTAATACAACGAATAACGCGATTTGTTTAAAAACGGCAAGTCAAAGATTAGTTTGCATTGAAAGGAATAGTTGTACAGCCACATTTGACAAAATAAAGTTGTTTTTAGCGTTTAGCAATTGCGTTTTTAACAAATATGAAGTAATACAACGAATAACGCGATTTGTTTTAAAACGGCAAGTCAAAGATTAGTTTGCATTGAAAGGAATAGTTGTACAGCCACATTTGACAAAATAAAGTTGTTTTTAGCGTTTAGCAATTGCGTTTTTAACAAATATGAAGTAATACAACGAATAACGCTATTTGTTTAAAAACGGTAAGTCAAAGATTAGTTTGCATTGAAAGGAATAGTTGTTAGAGCCACATTTGACAAAATAAAGTTGTTTTTAGCGTTTAGCAATTGCGTTTTTAACAAATATGAAGTAATACAACGAATAACGCGATTTGTTTTAAAACGGCAAGTCAAAGATTAGTTTGCATTGAAAGGAATAGTTGTTACAGCCACATTTGACAAAATAAAGTTGTTTTTAGCGTTTAGCAATTGCGTTTTTAACAAATACGAATTAATACAACTAATGCGATTTGTTTAAAAAAAGCAACTTAAAGATTAGTTTGCATTGAAAGGAATAGTTGTTACAGCCACATTTGACAAAATAAAGTTGTTTTTAGCGTTTAGCAATTGCGTTTTTAGAAAATATGAAGTAATACAACGAATAACGCGATTTGTTTAAAAACGGCAAGTCAAAGATTAGTTTGCATTAAAAGGTATAGTTGTTAGAGCCACATTTGACAAAATAAAGTTGTTTTTAGCGTTTAGCAATTGCGTTTTTAGAAAATATGAAGTAATACAACGAATAACGCTATTTGTTTAAAAACGGCAAGTCAAAGATTAGTTTGCATTGAAAGGAATAGTTGCTACAGCCACATTTGACAAAATAAAGTTGTTTTTAGCGTTTAGCAATTGCGTTTTTAACAAATATGAAGTAATACAACGAATAACGCGATTTGTTTAAAAACGGCAAGTCAAAGATTAGTTTGCATTGAAAGGAATAGTTGTACAGCCACATTTGACAAAATAAAGTTGTTTTTAGCGTTTAGCAATTGCGTTTTTAACAAATATGAAGTAATACAACGAATAACGCGATTTGTTTTAAAACGGCAAGTCAAAGATTAGTTTGCATTGAAAGGAATAGTTGTACAGCCACATTTGACAAAATAAAGTTGTTTTTAGCGTTTAGCAATTGCGTTTTTAACAAATATGAAGTAATACAACGAATAACGCTATTTGTTTAAAAACGGTAAGTCAAAGATTAGTTTGCATTGAAAGGAATAGTTGTTAGAGCCACATTTGACAAAATAAAGTTGTTTTTAGCGTTTAGCAATTGCGTTTTTAACAAATATGAAGTAATACAACGAATAACGCGATTTGTTTAAAAACGGTAAGTCAAAGATTAGTTTGCATTGAAAGGAATAGTTGTACAGCCACATTTGACAAAATAAAGTTGTTTTTAGCGTTTAGCAATTGCGTTTTTGACAAATATGAAGTAATACAACGAATAACGCTATTTGTTTAAAAACGGTAAGTCAAAGATTAGTTTGCATTGAAAGGAATAGTTGTTAGAGCCACATTTGACAAAATAAAGTTGTTTTTAGCGTTTAGCAATTGCGTTTTTAGAAAATATGAAGTAAAACAACGAATAACGCGATTTGTTTAAAAACGGCAAGTCAAAGATTAGTTTGCATTGAAAGGAATAGTTGTTACAGCCACATTTGACAAAATAAAGTTGTTTTTAGCGTTTAGCAATTGCGTTTTTAACAAATACGAATTAATACAACTAATGCGATTTGTTTAAAAAAAGCAACTTAAAGATTAGTTTGCATTGAAAGGAATAGTTGATACAGCCACATTTGACAAAATAAAGTTGTTTTTAGCGTTTAACAATTGCGTTTTAAACAAATATGAAGTAATACAACGAATAACGCTATTTGTTTAAAAACGGCAAGTCAAAGATTAGTTTGCATTGAAAGGAATAGTTGTTACAGCCACATTTGACAAAATAAAGTTGTTTTTAGCGTTTAGCAATTGCGTTTTTAACAAATATGAAGTAATACAACGAATAACGCTATTTGTTTAAAAACGGCAAGTCAAAGATTAGTTTGCATTGAAAGGAATAGTTGTTACAGCCACATTTGATAAAATAAATTTTGTTTTTAGCGTTTAGCAATTGCGTTTTTAGAAAATATGAAGTAATACAACGAATAACGCGATTTGTTTAAAAACGGCAAGTCAAAGATTAGTTTGCATTGAAAGGAATAGTTGTTACAGCCACATTTGACAAAATAAATTTGTTTTTAGCGTTTAGCAATTGCGTTTTTAGAAAATATGAAGTAATACAACGAATAACGCGATTTGTTTAAAAACGGCAAGTCAAAGATTAGTTTGCATTGAAAGGAATAGTTGTTACAGCCACATTTGACAAAATAAAGTTGTTTTTAGCGTTTAGCAATTGCGTTTTTAACAAATACGAATTAATACAACTAATGCGATTTGTTTAAAAAAAGCAACTTAAAGATTAGTTTGCATTGAAAGGAATAGTTGTTACAGCCACATTTGACAAAATAAAGTTGTTTTTAGCGTTTAGCAATTGCGTTTTTAACAAATATGAAGTAATACAACGAATAACGCGATTTGTTTTAAAACGGCAAGTCAAAGATTAGTTTGCTTTGAAAGGAATAGTTGTACAGCCACATTTGACAAAATAAAGTTGTTTTTAGCGTTTAGCAATTGCGTTTTTAACAAATATGAAGTAATACAACGAATAACGCGATTTGTTTAAAAACGGCAAGTCAAAGATTAGTTTGCATTGAAAGGAATAGTTGTTACAGCCACATTTGACAAAATAAAGTTGTTTTTAGCGTTTAGCAATTGCGTTTTTAGAAAATATGAAGTAATACAACGAATAACGCGATTTGTTTAAAAACGGCAAGTCAAAGATTAGTTTGCATTAAAAGGAATAGTTGTTACAGCCACATTTGACAAAATAAATTTGTTTTTAGCGTTTAGCAATTGCGTTTTTAGAAAATATGAAGTAATACAACGAATAACGCTATTTGTTTAAAAACGGCAAGTCAAAGATTAGTTTGCATTGAAAGGAATAGTTGCTACAGCCACATTTGACAAAATAAAGTTGTTTTTAGCGTTTAGCAATTGCGTTTTTAACAAATATGAAGTAATACAACGAATAACGCGATTTGTTTAAAAACGGCAAGTCAAAGATTAGTTTGCATTGAAAGGAATAGTTGTACAGCCACATTTGACAAAATAAAGTTGTTTTTAGCGTTTAGCAATTGCGTTTTTAACAAATATGAAGTAATACAACGAATAACGCGATTTGTTTTAAAACGGCAAGTCAAAGATTAGTTTGCATTGAAAGGAATAGTTGTACAGCCACATTTGACAAAATAAAGTTGTTTTTAGCGTTTAGCAATTGCGTTTTTAACAAATATGAAGTAATACAACGAATAACGCGATTTGTTTCAAAAAGGCAAGTCAAAGATTAGTTTACATTGAAAGGAATAGTTGTACAGCCACATTTGACAAAATAAAGTTGTTTTTAGCGTTTAGCAATTGCGTTTTTAACAAATATAAAGTAATACAACGAATAACGCTATTTGTTTAAAAACGGCAAGTCAAAGATTAGTTTGCATTAAAAGGAATAGTTGTTACAGCCACATTTGACAAAATAAAGTTGTTTTTAGCGTTTAGCAATTGCGTTTTTAACAAATACGAATTAATACAACCAATGCGATTTGTTTAAAAAAAGCAACTTAAAGATTAGTTTGCATTGAAAGGAATAGTTGATACAGCCACATTTGACAAAATAAAGTTGTTTTTAGCGTTTAGCAATTGCGTTTTTAACAAATACGAATTAATACAACTAATGCGATTTGTTTAAAAAAAGCAACTTAAAGATTAGTTTGCATTGAAAGGAATAGTTGATACAGCCACATTTGACAAAATAAAGTTGTTTTTAGCGTTTAGCAATTGCGTTTTTAACAAATATGAAGTAATACAACGAATAACGCGATTTGTTTAAAAACGGCAAGTCAAAGATTAGTTTGCATTGAAAGGAATAGTTGATACAGCCACATTTGACAAAATAAAGTTGTTTTTAGCGTTTAACAATTGCGTTTTTAACAAATATGAAGTAATACAACGAATAACGCGATTTGTTTAAAAACGGCAAGTCAAAGATTAGTTTGCATTGAAAGGAATAGTTGATACAGCCACATTTGACAAAATAAAGTTGTTTTTAGCGTTTAGCAATTGCGTTTTTAACAAATATGAAGTAATACAACGAATAACGCGATTTGTTTAAAAACGGCAAGTCAAAGATTAGTTTGCATTGAAAGGAATAGTTGATACAGCCACATTTGACAAAATAAAGTTGTTTTTAGCGTTTAGCAATTGCGTTTTTAACAAATATGAAGTAATACAACGAATAACGCTATTTGTTTAAAAACGGTAAGTCAAAGATTAGTTTGCATTGAAAGGAATAGTTGTTAGAGCCACATTTGACAAAATAAAGTTGTTTTTAGCGTTTAGCAATTGCGTTTTTAACAAATATGAAGTAATACAACGAATAACGCGATTTGTTTAAAAACGGCAAGTCAAAGATTAGTTTGCATTGAAAGGAATAGTTGTACAGCCACATTTGACAAAATAAAGTTGTTTTTAGCGTTTAGCAATTGCGTTTTTAACAAATATGAAGTAATACAACGAATAACGCTATTTGTTTAAAAACGGTAAGTCAAAGATTAGTTTGCATTGAAAGGAATAGTTGTTAGAGCCACATTTGACAAAATAAAGTTGTTTTTAGCGTTTAGCAATTGCGTTTTTAACAAATATGAAGTAAAACAACGAATAACGCGATTTGTTTAAAAACGGCAAGTCAAAGATTAGTTTGCATTGAAAGGAATAGTTGTTACAGCCACATTTGACAAAATAAAGTTGTTTTTAGCGTTTAGCAATTGCGTTTTTAACAAATACGAATTAATACAACTATTGCGTTTTGTTTAAAAAAAGCAACTTAAAGATTAGTTTGCATTGAAAGGAATAGTTGATACAGCCACATTTGACAAAATAAAGTTGTTTTTAGCGTTTAACAATTGCGTTTTTAACAAATATGAAGTAATACAACGAATAACGCGATTTGTTTAAAAACGGCAAGTCAAAGATTAGTTTGCATTGAAAGGAATAGTTGTTACAGCCACATTTGACAAAATAAAGTTGTTTTTAGCGTTAAGCAATTGCGTTTTTAACAAATATGAAGTAATACAACGAATAACGCTATTTGTTTAAAAACGGCAAGTCAAAGATTAGTTTGCATTGAAAGGAATAGTTGTTACAGCCACATTTGACAAAATAAAGTTGTTTTTAGCGTTTAGCAATTGCGTTTTTAGAAAATATGAAGTAATACAACGAATAACGCGATTTGTTTAAAAACGGCAAGTCAAAGATTAGTTTGCATTGAAAGGAATAGTTGTTACAGCCACATTTGACAAAATAAATTTGTTTTTAGCGTTTAGCAATTGCGTTTTTAGAAAATATGAAGTAATACAACGAATAACGCTATTTGTTTAAAAACGGCAAGTCAAAGATTAGTTTGCATTGAAAGGAATAGTTGCTACAGCCACATTTGACAAAATAAAGTTGTTTTTAGCGTTTAGCAATTGCGTTTTTAACAAATATGAAGTAATACAACTAATAACGTGATTTGTTTAAAAGAACCAAGTCAAAGATTAGTTTGCATTGAAAGGAATAGTTGTTACAGCCACATTTGACAAAATAAAGTTGTTTTTAGTGTTTAGCAATGGCGTTTTTAACAAATATGAAGTAATACAACTAATAACGTGATTTGTTTAAAAGAAGCAAGTCAAAGATTAGTTTGCATTGAAAGGAATAGTTGATACAGCCACATTTGACAAAATAAAGTTGTTTTTAGCGTTTAGCAATAATTGCGTTTTTAACAAATATGAAGTAATACAACTAATAACGTGATTTGTTTAAAAGAACCAAGTCAAAGATTAGTTTGCATTGAAAGGAATAGTTGTTACAGCCACATTTGACAAAATAAAGTTGTTTTTAGCGTTTAGCAATTGCGTTTTTAGAAAATATGAAGTAATACAACGAATAACGCGATTTGTTTAAAAACGGCAAGTCAAAGATTAGTTTGCATTGAAAGGAATAGTTGTTACAGCCACATTTGACAAAATAAAGTTGTTTTTAGCGTTTAGCAATTGCGTTTTTAGAAAATATGAAGTAATACAACGAATAACGCGATTTGTTTAAAAACGGCAAGTCAAAGATTAGTTTGCATTAAAAGAAATAGATGTTACAGCCACATTTAACAAAATAAAGTTGTTTTTAGCGTTTAACAATTGCGTTTTTAACTAATATGAAGTAATACAACGAATAACGCGATTTGTTTAAAAACGGCAAGTCAAAGATTAGTTTGCATTGTAAGGAATAGTTGTTACACCCACATTTGACAAAATAAAGTTGTTTTTAGCGTTTAGCAATTGCGTTTTTAACAAATATGAAGTAATACAACGAATAACGCGATTTGTTTAAAAACGGCAGATCATAGATTAGTTTGCATTGAAAGGAATAGTTGATACAGCCACATAGTTCACAGCAAATACAATATTTTTAAACCCGCTAATAAAACAAAGAGAAAATTTGACTCGCTCTTAAAAAAAAAAGCTTATTTCAGACATTAATTAGCTCCGAAACTCATAACGCGTTAGCAATTTTTTAACTCGAACAACAAAACTCGTTAAACAAAATGTGAACGGCGTTGCTAACTCTCGTTAATTTTAAAAGTGTTACGAGGTTTTAAGAGTAGCGGAAAAAAGTTTCCACTTCAAATCTGCCCCATTTACGTTCCTGAAAAAGATGTTCGGAGTTGTCGGAACATTCCTAAAGTTTCGAGGACCTGATCGTTAAAATACATTAATATTGTTTATTGATATTTACGTGTTTTCAGAAGCCAATAAAAGTGTACAGCTGTTAAAGGAATAATTAAATTATTATCCGCTGTTTGAACGAATTATAGAACTTAATAGCTTCAAAAATTGGGTGAAATTGTGCAACTGCGTTAACTATATTAATTATTCAGGCTCCTAACCCCAATAAATGCTGGAATCAGTGTAAATAAAAAACGAATACGATGCCCCATTCTTAAAAAACCAATTCTCAATTTTCAGGTGATTTGACAAACCACATTTTAACAGTTAAGGGTTTCTGTAGCTAGAATATTTTAATGACATGCATTATAAGTTTCGATAAGCTAAAAAAATATTTACAAAAATTATGGATGTGCTGGGTTTTTACTTAATTTTGTTGGTTGACAATAATTTTTAATATACAGGGTGTCCCACATTAGATTTCCAATATGGGGATCTCGCTTATTATAAGAGATATAGGTTTGTTTAAATTGGATGAATTATTCCTTAGTATGAGAGAAGCCACAATCAATTTTTAAAAGTACAAAATTTCTGGCCACCCCTGCTTTAAAGCTTTTGTTGTATTGTAAGTGTTCCGCGAAAAAAAAGTCACAGTTTAGTGTTCTCCGACTTCAAAAAGATTGAGAACCAATGCCTTAACGTACTGTTTATGTAGAATGTAACTTGATTTTGTGACTTATTTATAAAAATAGATATAGCAAGTAGTATCTCAAAAAGAGAAAAAAAAGCACATCTAATTATTCCATAGCTAACTTCGCGGCACATAAGAAAAAATGAAATTAAGGGTAATATCTCGAAAATGGTAGTTGTTAAAAAAAATCAAAAATAATGGTTACATTCTACATAAAAAAGTGCCCAAGGAGGGTACAAATAAAATTGTTCTAATGATTAAGACAAAAAAGTTACAAGAGAAAAAAGAAATTCGACATTTTCATACTTTTTGCTATAACATCTGAAGCACGAGGAATTTTGTACTTTTAAAAATTGATTGTGGCTCCTCTCATACTAAGGAATAATTCATCTAATTTAAGCAAACCTGTATCTCTTATAATAAGCGAGATCCCCATGCTGGAAATCTAATCTGGGACGCCCTGTATACAAGAATATTCGTTTATAATTTGAATTATCTGCGCATATTCCTGTTTCGAATCGTTACTTCCAGCTGAGGTGAATTAATTCATTAATGACGTTCTTGGTCAGTAACAATAATCATAAATCAAACAAGAAATTAATTACGAAAGTGGTTTTTTTAGTAACCTGCCACTGTCAAATGATAATGAATCTTCCACCACAATATAATTTATATATATTTACTTGCACATTTGCTGGTCGGCTCATAATTGTGTTGAAAATGTTGCCCCACGCATTATTTTCGAAGCAATAAAATCAACAATGGATATTAACAGGCCACCATGAATTTTTTATGAACAAACTACGTTTTGATATGTATCTGCAAAATACGTTTCTTGGATAGGGTATCTGTTATTATAAAACTTCGATCTGACATAACGCCTTTTCTATTAAAAAAGTAACTCACAAAATCTGTGTCAAAAGTTTTTAAAGTATATCTTCTTTGTTTGTAAACATTTTTAATTGTATTTTTTAAAATTAATAATCTTTTTGGTTGTAACCCAACTTTATCATTTTAATGAGTTAAATCGTATGAATTAATGCATTAAAGATTAAGCAAAAAAGGTCTTATATACAGAGTGTTACAGTTAGAATTTCCCAATCTGATTTTATTCTTGAATTTTACTTGCGTTGTATCATCGGTCGAGTGACTTTTAGGCGATTTCTAGAAGAGGAACAAAAAAGTACCTAGATTATTATGTTCTAAATTTTGTTGGCTATTGGTGGGTGCAATACAATTTGACCTTGGAATCGTGGTTAATTGTGGATTCCCTTCAATTTGTTTTGTGTACACTTGGGGTCAAAAGTAACAGTATTACAACCAACCCCACTTGCAAATGTTTACTCTTAGCACATAATTGGTGGTTTTCTTCGTAGATGAGAACATACTAAAATTGTCGGATTAATTTTCCAATTTGTTGTCTTTTTGTTTCACATTTTTGAGTATTGATAATGTTCACTTATCATTTTCTATTGTACCAAAGAATTTTTTTAATTCTTTTATTTTGCTAATGTATATTTTGGAATAAAATTTTAATTTTGTTGATGAATATTTACCCACTACTTATGAGCTGTGTACATTATTTTGCTGTTACAACTTACCCCGATCATTGTTACTTTTAGCCCCAACGTTGAGGTTGGAAGTAACAGCTATCTTACTACAGAAAAAAAACTGACATGCTTTACGAAACATATGAAATGAATACCTTGGAAGGAAGACAAATGTCCAATCTATCATTAAATCAATTTGGAAGTAAAAAACTTGTTATACTGTATGGGAAATTAAATAAAAACAAAAAAATGTTACTTCCATCCCCGGTCTCCCCTACTTAAGCACTTTAAATTCCCTATTAAATGTTGAAAAATGTAAGTGACTTATGCAAGAAAATTGTTTCCAGCAAATGATTGTTAAATAAATTACTTTTGGTATGGAAGGAAATTTGTCAGATTGTTTTGTGAAGTGAAAATTGTCAATTTTTCCAAAAAAAAGCAAGCAGTTTTTCCAACAAACAAAAAAAATTATTTAATAAAAATATTTACGACCAAATGGAGATAATATAGAAAATACTGACGGGATAATGGTCAAGAGGTCTCTAAAGAATACTAATTTAAAAAGTATTCTTTATAGACCTCTTGACCATTATCCCGTCAGTTTTTTTTATAAAAAAGATTATATTCGAATAAGTTGTAAAAGCCAACAGCAAATATTTATTTAAACATTAATGGTAGTTACTTAGCAAATGTTTTACAAAACGTATTTAAATACTACTTCTGTGTGTATAAAATTACTTTAAAATGTACAATAAAAAGTATTTGTTTAATTTAATTTAATAGGAACAGTTTTCTCCAATTCCTAGCAAGTATTGTTATCTAAAATAGTTCTCTTATCAAAAAAATTAATAACTTTCGTGTAGACTCCCGCAGTATTTAACACGTTTAATCTCCCCTGCAAAAGCGCAGCTAGTGAAAGCACATACAAAATTCTTATTACCCAGAGATAAATCTTATCTACTAATATTAATTGCATGAAAATTTCGCGATTAGGGAGATGAATTGCTTTTTCGCCGGGATACTTAATCTCAAGTTTGTGGGGTCATTATGCTTTTGTGGCCGTTCAAGTGCACATTTTTCGTGTTAAAAATACGTTTATGCTTTTGTTGTCTCGATAAAAATGGCAGGAAATTATGGAGTGCTTTTGTGCGTGATGTGAAGTTGATTATACAGGCGTAAATGTGTAGGAGTTGCGATGGAACTACAAGAGAAAAGTTAATTACAGATTGCTTGACATAAGTTTAATTCTTAAGCAGTAAATGTTTGAAAATAACAATTAGCAGAAAAAACAATCTCCTATGGAGGAGAACTACACGTCATCTTTATCTCCTATGGAGGAGAACTATACATAATCTTAATAGACTTTAAAAAAAGCATACGATAATGTACCCATAATAACAATAATAATAATCTTTATTTGTTCTAAATATCCAAAAAGGCGTAGTATGTATAAGAAGGGGGCCAAACATTGATCCTTGCGGGATTCCTTTATTGATTTTCTTTTTGTTGGATTTAAGAATTTTACCTGAGCAGTCTTTTTCGGCAACATATTGATTTCTTTCCGAGAGATAAGATTTTATAAGGTTATGGGCGGTCCCTCGTATATGGACATGGGGTTCTAATTTTGTTAGCAGTATCTCGAGGTCAACACTATCGAAAGCTTTTGAGAGATCAACACACATGAGGGATTCAAGTACATTTCGGATTGCCATGTAAATAGCGCGGGTAGTTGTTTTGTCTTTTCTGAATCCATTTTGAGCGTTGTTTATTATGTCAAAGTGTTCTACGTAATCTTCAATTCTGTTGTAGATTATTTTTCCAAATATCTTTCTAATGTTTGTGAGTATGGCTATGGGCCTATAGTTTCCTTTGTCACTGACATCCCCTTTGTTGTGAATTGGTTTAATTTTTGCACATTTTAGTTTGTTAGGAAATATGCCATTTTTTACGGAGAGGTTAATACTCGTAATGTGACTCAAAGGTATTATTTTATATACATTTTTTAACTTTTGGCTTGCATTTGGTTTTGGATTTGGCTCCTAGTCAGTTTCGAATTTGAGTCAGATTCGATATTGGGTTGATTTCAGGGTCCATGTATTTGGTAGAATCTGTTTTCTGGTAAGGACCAAATTTCTTGCAATTATAAATCGAAATTTGTGTTTCATAAACTTGTAACAAAGCAAAGACTAATTTTTGTTAGTGTGTTTTAGTTATTTTACTTCAATGCTTAGAGCACACACTCTGTTCATCTTTGGTTTTCAATTTTCCTCCTAATGAAATTGCTTTAAGCGAACATGCTGTGGTAACTAATGGACGAAGTTCTGTGCAACGTTGTAAACCCATTTCCCCTACAATTTCGCACTCGAAGAACGCTCTTAGTGTACGCTAGCCACTTCCAACTGCGTCTAATTACACGGGACTTTATTTAACGTGAAAGCTGTTACACTGCATTTAATCATGTTGACAAATTCAACTCACCTTGTACGGTGCAAAGCTCACAGTTTGTGTTTAGCTAGGTGCTAGCTAGTTCTTTTGATTTAGCGCTGTGTGTTTTTAATTAATGCCTAACTCTGATAATGGAAACGTAATAACCTTTAATGCACGTTTTGAAATTGTTTAAAAGCACATTGTTTATCAATGCATATTGTTAAAATTAAGAAATTCCAACCAAAATTTAAAATAAAATACCCTCAATGCGGATGCCAGTTTTTTAATAAGCTTTAGATCTACAAATTTTGATAAATTGGGGCAAAGATGTGTAATTTTTTGACGAGTTGGAGTCTAAAAAAATCTTTTTAAGTGTCTTGGTTCAAGAGTTACTTAAAAAAAAAACTAACAAGAGAGGGTCACGATATGTTGTCACTATAATCTGATCGCCAAAACTACTTTTATTATTCAACTTTTCAGTTTTTCTCCTATTTTTCCGAAGGAAATGGCCAGCAGCGCGTATAACTCAGCAAAACATTTAGTTTTGATATTCTTGTTGCAATAAACACAGCTTTGATCAGATTCTAGCGACAACATATCGTGACCTACCCTGCCAAGGTAAAAAAGTTGCTTTTTCGAAGACAATATACATGAGGAATTTACTTTGGAGGAAACTGGACCACTTCTGGAACTTCTCGTCTCTGCTAGTGGGGCATCTTTTTGCTTTATTTTTTCTTTTCTTTTGACAAATCAGGATTATAAAAAAGTTGTTATTTGCTTAACATTTTTGTGTCGTTTATGATATTTTTTCCAATACCTTTTCCATCTATTAGCTAGTATTAGTATCTAGGTATGTTTTCCTGGTTCTTGATTATGTTTCTCTATCTCTGTCTTTCATTGGCCAACTGTGGCACATCTCTCCAGCTGACTCCTTTTTCTTCCAGTCTGTCTCTACTTCTTTTCCCAAACTTTACTTTTCATCCCATTTTTGCGTACCTGCTCGTAGAAGATGTCCCAGCCATCTTAGGCTCCTAGGATTTTTCTGATTTTATTGTTGCTTATCTTGCCAATTAGTCTGCATCCTTCTATTCTTCTCAAAAATCACATCTGCTGCGTCACAATCCTTTGTTTTTTGCTAGTACCCAAGTTTCTGAATCATAAGTAAGAATTAAATACTGGTATTTTAGTTTCCTTTGAGATCTCTCCTTATTACTTATCAAGCATTTATTGTTAGCGTGGCAAAATTTCATCACTGCAGGCAGCTATTTTGTTATTCGGCTCTTCTTTTAATTCTTTCTTTGCATTTATCGTTCCAAAATATTTAAAATGTGATACCTAATCTATCCTTTCTTGGTCTACCTTGAAATTCTAACATGATCCTTCTTCATAACCAAAGACTTTGTCTATTTGATATTGATGCTCATATTGTTTCTTCTATGTGTCCATTATGAAGATTATTTTCTTATTTCGTTCTAATCATTTTAGCTAATAGCACCACATCATCTGCAAAGCCCTTTTCTGCTAAAGATATTGGTTTCAGGTAATGGTATTAACCTAAATGACAACAAAATGTGATAAATTACACGTTGCATAGTATGACAAGCAATCAATACGTATTAAAGTTTCATATTTCTTCCCCACAGTTAACGTAACGACGTCCTTTTTTCCACGGTATGTAAATAAGCATTCGTAAAGTCCTATCTCCTCGGCAAATCTTCGATAGCGAATGCAAACCGACAGGTGGAAATTGTTAATTTTACTTTAATAACCGTATCTCCATCGCTATTGAATCGTTTGTAATAGTTTCATGTAAAGTTATGCGCGGAGTGCAAAGTTTCGAGTGCCTGCAAGTATGCAAGAGATTTTATCAATTAGAATCGCAACATGAAATGGCATTGTACAGATTTGTAATGTGAATTACAAACTTTGCGAGTTAAGCTAATAAAATACTCCCCGGAAATTACTAATAGCTAAATTGTAGTTGCAAGTTCTAGCAACTGCATTACAAAAACGGGTGTAATGGAATTTTAGTACGCTAATCGAAGGCGTTTTGTTTTACATTTAGAGTCGTTTTAAGTGCTTAATACTGTAATGACCACGCCGGTTTGAATTCTCGGACGATATTTATTAAATAAATTAAAATGTAAATGATATTTGCAACGTATTTTGTTGACATACCTTTAATTAACCCTTATAATACTGTACTTTTTTATGACATGTAATACCGCTGGGATTATTACTCATTCCAAAGCTCTTTAGTGTATAGCATCATGTTTATTAAGTAAAAACTTTATTCCAAGCTTGGTATGCAATGTTTAAACAACCATTGGTAGTATCAAATAGTTACTTAAAAGCAGTGGCGGATCCAGGGAGAGGTTGGGTCTAATGCCTTTCCCCTGGGAACTTTTTTTTATTTTTACATGGTTTGTTTCGTATTTGAAAATTTACTAAAATCCATTCGAATTTGTAAACGTAAGACTTTATTTTGTTACGAAATGCAATTTTATTTATTTTCTATTCCTTTTAATGTCTGTTTTCTGGAGGATACAGACAAGTGACTTATTCCATTTTTAAAATAAACTACCCATATAAAATGGTCAATTGTGTAAAATTAATCGACTCGTTAACTATTTTATTAATAAATATACCCATGTAACGCTATGGTTTATCATCATCTTGTATATGAATCAATTAAAAATGTATACCTAAGTTGTTGCGTATCACTAACTTTTAGTTAGTAATTTCCAAAATTATCCAGAGCTTTAGTCAATTGTGTTTGTAGTTAGGGACTTGAACATTGCACGAATTGAAAGAAGTAGTAAGTTTCTCTTAGTTCATCTATATTTCAGATCTACATTCGTTCCTTTTCTTAGTTTAAGGCAAAGCTTTTGTGATCTGTAAGCCTTTTACTGCGGTATTTCTTCTTTATCGCTAGTGATACGTAAAGCCAAATGCCTCTATCACCCACTACATTTCATTCTGTCTTTAACACGTCTTTAATGCGACCTTATCGCGGGCGGTGTTAAAGTTTTTTTTTTGTTATCGCGGCGTTTTATGGTGAAGTAATTGTTCGTTCCTTTGCTTTTAGGTCAGCGCACCCACAATTTTTATGGAGCTATCCGCGACATTAATGTAAATAGCTGAAGTGACACGACTTTTTGGTAATGTGTTTCAAGGTTATTACTTTCTTTTGTGTTCGTAAGTAAATTTATTCACCCCTGCAACAAACTAATAAATGAAATGGCGTTATATTATTATTATGTCTCGGGAAGAATTTATTTTGTAAAAAAGCAAAATGGTGTAGTTGCGCAAGTGGTATTTTGGGAGCTTTTGCATTGCCTAAATTTGCTGTAATATAAAGAGGTGTACAAAAGAGTCTTATTTAACATACCGGCTGTTCAGGTTTTTTTATTTTTGTTAGTAATAAAAATATAAAGTTGGATTAGAAAATTAAATTATTTTAATTGTTCATTACAATTTAAAAACTTGCATGAATTCCGGTTTATTTATGAGGTTAATTTATTGATAAAACTAAAATTGCCATGAAATAACTAACACTATACAAAAAAATAGGTACTTTGAAGTTTGGCAACGCAATTACATGTGTATATTAGCCAAGAAGCCGTTAAAATCGTATGTATTATGTGATCGTAGAAAAAGTAAGCTACATAACACGAGTTGTAAAGCAACTTTTCCATTCGTGCGTAATATGCTTCTTACAACTCCTATTATGTAATATACGATTGTGACACACCGTATTATATATATATATATATATATATAATCAAATTCCCTTCTACCCGTAGGTGTAGGGAGGTGTGCACATCTATGTATTGTACATGAATTTTCGCCACTGTTTTTTGTTCTGTGCCATTTCTTTCGCTTCGCACCACGATTTTCCCTTCTTCTCCAAGGTTTTTGCTACTGCCTTTTCCCATGTTTCTCTCGGTCTTCCTCTTTTTCTCCTTGTTTGTATTCTTGCTTCCCACACTCTCTTTACCTGTCTTCTTGTGTCCATTCTTTGTAGATGCCCCCACCAGCTCAGTTGCCTAGTTTCGATGAATTCAAGAATAGATTCTACTTCCAGTTCATTTCTAATCTGTTCATTTCGTATTTTGTCTTTTCTTGTTACGCCACTTACTCTTCTTAAAAATTTCATTTCAGTCGCTTGTATTTTACTTTTTTGGCTCGATGTTAATGCCCATGACTCGCACCCAAATGTCAAAATTGGTCTATATATCGCACGGTACACGCTCATTTTTGTTTTTTTTGGTGACTTCTTGTTTATTAATAAAGGTTTTGTCTATGGCGTAAAAGGTTTTTATTGCCTTTTCGATCCTCTTATTTATTTCTAATTCTTGTTGTCCTGAATTTTCAATCGTTACACCGAGGTAGTCAAAATATTGTAGGGTTTCTATTTTTTCTCCTTCAATTTCTATGCTTATATTCTCATTTTCTTCGTTTATCGTCATCACTTTTGTTTTCTTGTGATTAATTTCCATTCCATTCTCTTCCAGTACGTCTTTCCAAATTTTTTATATTGGTTTTTAGGTTCCTTTCATTCTCAGCCATAATCACTATATCGTCTGCGAACGCACATTCTGATACTTCGACTTTCTGTAAATTTTTGTTTCCTACTAATAAACTTTTAACATTTCGTTTGCATTTTTTAATTATACTGTCCATAAAAATCGTAAACAATATGGGGCTCATACCTCCTCCTTGTCTTAATCCATCATTTGTCTTGAAAGAATCCGTATTAATAATGACATTTCCTACTTTTAACCTCTGGTCAGGCGCAATATAAATAGGTATATCTGTGAGATCTAGGGTTACTCAAATTTGAGATTTTAGCTTATCCCGGGATTTTAGAATACAATTGGACTACTTCTCGGGATCCCGGCATGTAATGAATTATGGACAGGTTCCCGGTAGGAAAACCCTAGTGAGGCCAATGTACAAATACTACGTTATTGATATATTTTAAAATACTTCGAATTATTTTTAGTAGGGAAGATCATGTTTAACGAGGAAAGGACACGGTTATTGTGCCACAATCCAATTTATTTAAACTGAAATATTAGAGCACGCAACATAGGAGTTTAAAATTTTTTCTCTTCAATTAAAACTGGACCATAACATAAATTTCTAACTCGGGCCTTGTAAATTACGGCTGCAAAACATGCAGGTACATTTTTGTTCAAATATAATAATCCACACGTTAAGGTATAAATTTTAAAACCAGCTGCTTTTATAAATAACAAAGGTAGCTCTAAACATAAATTGTTAAGTTTTAAGTAACCGCACGCACAACTGTGCCCATTTTTCTTTGCAGGTAATTTTTTAAAACTAATATATAGGACTGTAGTATCGTAAAATTTAAAATTTAAAATATTTTGTTAACATATACATTACTGCAGTGGATTTTTTAAAATTTTATTTTGGGTTACCGTGATGAACGACGATAAAAAAATTATAATACCTAAGGTGTAATATTATTGCGTGGGAAAACCTTTCTGTTATTTACCACTGTAAAATAAATTTAATAAATATCAGATAAGCCGAGAATTTTTTGTTTTTCGTGAACACAAAATGTGATAGTATGTATACAACGCAACGAAATGTAAAGATGTTATCTGCAAATTTTTAATTTCACTGCAAAATCCCTACTCGTATATTCTTTATAGCTTTATACAACAAATTTAAAATAGCAACAATTTTTTAAAAATTATCTTGGTCAAAGATGGCCATGGGATGGAAAACTGCCGTCTTAGTTTAAATCATCCTTTTGTAATAATTTTGTTAAAGTTGGTCAAGTTACATCTCATGCTGACATCGTCTGCAATGAGTTATTAATTCTTGAGATAAACTAATAATGAACTACAAGTTTGAAAATTAATATAAAGACGTTTTAATATAAAAAAGTAGCCAAATTTAATTAATTGTTGAAATTGTACCCCGCTCTTGTCCGATGCACAAGTTTGCCTTGTTATGCTATAAAAGCAATTAATGATGTAACTCAGTGTTTCCCAAACTTTGTCGGTCTGCGGACCCCTTTTTTCCACAGATTTTACGGCGGACCCCTGAGGATAGGTATTATAAACAAAAGCTTTTGTTTTGAAACTAGTTAGTTAGTTATTCGTTCGTCTTTTGCCTTTAGGCGTCGAGGTGATCTGATTTGCAGAACTTTTCCATTTAATTGTATTCTTCGCTAATTTTGCAGCTTCGTTCCATGCGGTGCTCTTCCTTGATAATACTTGTCCCACTTCTTGGTTCCAGCTTCTACGTGGTCTCCCACTGCTATTTTTCTTTTTTTGTTGCCTCTCGGTATCCCTTCTGATATTGGTCTTAGGCAAAAAATCCAGTCCTGCGTGCTTTTTCCTGGTCTGAAGCCCGCCTGATTGTCCATGATTGTTTTCTCTAATTGAGATCTTAGCCTGTTTTCCAAAATTCTTTCGTAGAACTTCCCCGCTACAGATAGTAACGATATTCCCCTGTAATTATTACATTCCATGGTGCCCCTTTTTTTATGTAATGGCGTAGTGCTAAATTCCAATCTTCCGGTAATTTTTTATATTTCCAGGCCAAATTAAGTAGATATTCTCAGTAGCAGTGCTGTGCCTTCAGCTCCCATGTACTTTAACATTTCGGGTTTTATATTATCGCTTTCTGCCGCCTTCCCGGATTTTAATTTTTTCAGAGCTTCTTCAATCTCTAGCATTTTTATCATGTTTTGAAACTAATATTTTTAATTCTTTTATTCGTTTTGTATAACATTAATGAACATTACATCTTTAATAAAATGTTTTATTTTGAAGAACTAAGTAAAAAATGATGTTGCTTTGTGCCTACGACTTATCAATCTCGGGTTTAGTTCCGGATAAATAAATTCTTAAATCAAATTTCACATTCAATCTATTCCTTTGCTTATTTTTAATATAAACTAACGAAGAAAACGCCTGTTCGCACAAATAAGTTGAGTAAAGTAAAAGTAAATATTTTAACGCATTTTCAGCTAGTAAAGGACAACATTTTTGCATTGAGGTCCAAAAGTCACTGAAGCTAGTTTCTTTAAACTGAGTTTTTAAATATTTATTACATGATACCATAACAAGTTTGTCTTGTTCAATAGTGGTTATGTTTGTAATTTCACTGATTTTATACTGAATTTGATTGCTGATCTACGAAATATTTTATTGCATTTCAGGAAAATAATCTTTGATTAAAACGGCCTTCAAATAAAAATATTTATCCATAAGGAATAGTCGCACTTCAACTCACAGCTCAAACATGCGATTCAAGACTTCGCCTGCGGACCCCCAGGAAACAGTCTGCGGACCCCTGGGGGTCCGCGGACCACAGTTTGGGAAACACTGATGTAACTTATAGTAAGTTTTATATGATCGTAACAAGAAAAAATAAACTTTTAAATAAAGCCAGAGCCAACTTTGGTTTCTATTAAGATAATTAAATTTAGTGGGCAGATTTATATCTCAATAACTACCCAACTTTCAATAATATTAGCGTCTCAATGTCGTAAATTACTTTTTTATATTTGTTTTTGAAATTACTTAAATTTTTTACATTTTTTTTGCAGTTTTCTTAGAGCGTTGGCAACACTGACTAATTTTTTTTTGGCGTCTTTCAGTATCTTTTGTTATTTTACCAACTTAACTTGTTTAATAAACTCCTATAATAAAAAAGATATATATGCAGCAGAAAGTTGCCACTCTGTGTATAAAACCTTTTAGATTAGGTATCTGAATTATTTTATAAACTAAACTTATCACATCAACTCAATTTGCGTGCAACCCATTATTTAATCAATTTAGAAAACAAATTACTAACGACGATACATAAGCAACACCACTAAATTGAATTCATCGAACTAAAACAAAACTTTCGCTCAAAACTTAAATCCCACAAAACGCTTAAGTTACTACTTTGGAGAATCTCATTTCACATTTAATTGGAAACGCGAATAAAAAATTCCTAAACGTAATATTCCTGGAAATCCGAAATTAAATTATAAAATCGTCTAGAAACGAAACTCGAATTATAAAAGAAATTGCAATAACGCAAGGTAAGTGAGTACTCGATGAAATTGTCGTCGAATCGTTTCGCGTTAACAAGAAGTGGTAAGGGGTGGTTTCGCCATCCTCATAGAGGTAAGACGAATCGATACACTCCGACTGTGTCCAATCTCCAATACTATCTGATGAGGTCACACTATCCTTAACCTTTTGCTTTAGACATCAAAATTACTTAGTTTACAACATCGCGTGCAACCACAGACTTCTATTTTGGGTGGTCATTCGCCTTGCTTTAGCATACTATTGTTAAATATTAAGGAGTACGTCACTAAAATAGAACTTCAATCTAAAACTAAACAGCATGCACTTAATTGAAACCTAAAATTAAACCTAATTAGAAAAAGTTTTCATTTGTAATAAATAATTATATAGTAATTCTCTACCTGTGAGGACTAGAAATATCTAGAGGAGGGGCGCGAAGAAACGTGGAAATCAATGTCAAAACTGTTAATTGAAACAACAAAAAATAAAAAAGTAATATAGGTACATACTAAGAAAGACAGCAATTATAGACTTTTAATGAGCCTAATAGCTAGTGTTCCAGAAAATGCTAATGAAAGTGTTAGTCTGATTAAGGAATTTGGTTGTAAAGGTAGTCCCAACAAGAGCGGAAAGTTTAAATTGTAAACAAAACACAGTTTTTGTTGAGAAAATTTTTGATACAATCATAAAGTAGACATGTGGGAATGCTGTATGGAACAACACATCTGATACATGCCCTCCTCGGCTTTGCTGGCACATGTTCGTTCTTTTGACGAAATTTTCAATCACAGTTTGGCATAACTGTGGCTGGATTTCAGTGATACAGCGTCTAATCTCCTCCGTAAGGGCTTAATATACACTTTTGATTTCATAAAACCCCAGAGAAAGAAGTCCAAAGGTGTTAAACGCACGTTCTATGCAGCCAATTCTGGTCGCCCAAACGGGAGGTACACGACCAAGGAATGTCTCGTGCAATAGTGCCATTGTTTTACGTGATGTGTGGCAAGTGGCACCGTCCTGTTGGAACCACACGTCTTCGGGATCCATACCATCCATTTGAGGCACAAAATACTGGGTTATCATGGTCCGATACCGTTGGCCATTGACTGTCTGTGCATTTCTGGCAGCGTTTTCGAAGAAAAATGGTCCAATGATGCCTCCAGCCCAAAATCCAAGCCAAACAGTGATATGTTTGGGATGAATTTCCTTCTCATGAAACACATGTGGGCTTACGTTACTCCAAATGCGGCAATTTTGCTTGTACACAGCCATCAACAGGAAAATGGGCCTCATCGCTGAAGATGATTTTGTTGAAAAACTCACCGTTCACTTGTTGTTGTTCAGTGACCCAATTGACGAATTCTCTTTGTTGTTTATGGACTCTAGACTTGAGTTGTTGAGTCGGTTGGATTTTGTAGGCATCAAGACGCAAATCTTTCTTGAGAATACGCTGCATAGTGCTTCTTGAAATGTTCAATTCTTGAGCATGATGCCAAATGGATGTTCCCGGACTCTCGGCCACATTCTGGCGAACGTGATGTTTTCTGCTGAACGACCTGTGCGAATATGTGTCGATGGTCTGACATCAGTAATCGGCCCAGTCTCCTCGAATTTTCTGATTATTCTCTTCAGAGTTGATGCACTTGGAACATTTTGATCACCAAAAATTGGACGCAATTTGCGAATCTTTGCAGTTAAACCACCACACCATTTTTGAAATAATATTTAAGCATAAAAATGCGTTGTTGTGTCGAATAGCGATCCATTCTTAATAATGGCGGACTGAATACCATTGAACCGTCATAAGGATTTTACTGTAAAAGTTGCGCTAAATTTAAATTTTCCGCCCTTGTTGGTACATCCTTTAAAACATCTTGAAATTTCACTTTAAAGTTTAAAATCAAGCAAAGTAAATGTTTCTTTAACATCCTTTAAGTTGAAAATTGGTTGTCTCAACATTCTAAAATTGTTTTTTTAAGTTATCACAACTGAAGATCTGTGTAAACCCGCGAAGTGTCCTTTGTCATTGAAACCGTCTGTTGAACTTACAGCAAACTTTGAAAATACATCATTACTGAATGTTGTAAAGCGAACGCCTGTAAGTTTTCGTGCACAATAATCTGGTAACAAATGGCAACAAAATGGAATGTGAACCGACGCACGCACCCTTTAATATATACAGCTCAACGACTTTGATAAATTGGTTGATTAGGAATTAAATCAAGTTCTAGGAACTTGTTTGTTGTGTTAGAAATAAAAAAAAAGCTGCTAGCTCACACGTAATTTGGCTGAAAAACAAATAAAAGCAACATGTAAAACGATCCCTTGCAATGCATTAATATATGTATAACACAAAGTCACTGTCCATATTGTTTATAAAGAACATACCTTAATTTCCGATATAAGTAGGTAGTTGTTACAATGTTGACGATTTTTCTTTACAACAAGCAGTCAATTTTGAGTTTTACTCAGCACAACTAGTTGTTAAGATTTTTCGATAGTTTTCATTTCTCGAGAAAAGAAAAATTAGCCTCTTGTTTCTCCAGTAATTCGAGAATTCTCATATATAATAAATACATAAATACTCCTAACATTTGCCTGCTTAAATTTAGTTTAAAACTTTATGTAACGATAAAATATCACTCTTTAATACTGGATTAGTGTATTTTATTTATTATTTTAATACAAAATAGATATACAAAAAGGATTCTACGGCTGCCATTGTCTTCTTTCTGTCAACCACTCTGTCTGTGTCTCGATCTTGCCATTCTTGGTCCTGTAGACCTCTTCTTTCCATAGCTTCGTCTCCTTCATCCCTCCATGATCTTCAGGGTGTACCTATTTTCCTTCTGCCTATAGGACTCCCCATTTAGTGAAAAGTGCTATCGATCTATTTCTGTCCGTCGTTCTAACATGTCCATACCGGGACAGCTATGCAAAAAAGAAACAACAAAGGAGATGTGTGGGGATAGGAAAAAGTGGCGCCTGGGGTGCGAGTAATGGCCGAGGAAGCTGTAGGGAACTCGCTATATACAGGGTGTTTCTTAAGTATTGCGAAAAAATTAGGAAAGCTGATTCCTTATTGAAAATTAAAGGGAGTCTTTCATGTAATTTTTTTTCCTTAGGCGTCTCCTTTCGGAGTTACAGCCCCCTAAAGGGGAGCGATAAAAATTTTCAGCCCCCTGTGAAGGTGGGAGATGATTAAAAATATAACTATGGGAAACCTTTGAATAAGTACAAAACATCCACCAAATGTCATTCTCCTACATTTATCTAAATTTGAGAAATAAAATAAAAACCTAATTTTACCGCTCCCATTTAGGGGGCTGTAACTCCGAAAGGACACGTCTAAGGAAAAAAAATATATGAAAGACCCCCCTTAATTTTCAATAAGGCCATCAAAATTGTCTGTTAATCGGTAAATCGTTATGAACGAAGTTTAAGAACTTTAAATGTCCTTTTAGTATTGAGTTACATAGTAGGATCCGTATAAAATAATGAAACCCAGAATTTAAAAATGAACTAAACACTTAAAAATATAATAAAATGTTGTTCTTCCTACATCATCTCTTTTTCAGCAACTGTTACAGATATTTTTTTTTTTTAAACTTCCTAAGTTATATTTGCAATCTGCTTACCATGAAGCAATAGGCAAATTTGATGACAATATAGATATGAGAAGATTAAGTCCAGTGACAGCAACGTAATATATTTTACTTAACTAACTTATTACTACCTTAATAGTTTAGAGCTAGTTACTAGTTAAAAGTCACTTAAATTACTGAAATTATGTAAATCTAAAACTTAAATCCAGTGGTTTAAAACGTTTTAACCGACGCACTTCACTACCATTGTCTAGCAGATTTAAAGCACTTAAATTAGGATGCACTTCCAAACGGTGTTGGTATTTTTTACTATAGTTTGTAATTTCTTTGCGCACTGTACTTATATTAAAGTCACTATGAATGAGTTTGTTCGATACATACCACGGAGCTTTGGCTATAGTGCGTAGCGTTTTTGACTGAAACCTTTGCAGTATTTCAATATTTGATGAACTTGTTGATCCCCAAAGATGAATTCCATACGTCCAAATGGGCTTGAGTATAGTTTTATACACCAGAAGCTTGTTTTCTGTGGTCAGTTGCAAATTTTGACCAAGGAGCCAGTAGAGCTGTTTGAACTTTAATTTACAATTACAGATCATGAACACACATTAATTTCAGTGCAATAAAAATATACAGATATATTTGGATTATTCCATGGCTTCAACTAATCCTACATATTAAATTAAATGCACCATATAACACAGAAAATTTCCTGCAACCATTTATGTACATAAAATTTGTTCCATTTTGTAACCCGCTTTATTCAGTAACTCACCAACTTCTAATACAAAGTGGCATACATTCATAATCCCTGCACAAAACTTGCAAACAAAGTAAATTTGCAATTCTGCTCATAATAATGGTAATATTCGTTTTGCACGTTTAGCTCTTAACTTGTTCATAATCCGGAGCTCGTAAACTTTTCAGATTCACAAACCATCCCGACATAATACTTAGTTGCAAATATTACATGTTACATTTTGTTAACGCCAGTAAGTAAGCATAGCTTGTGAATATGCATGTATACGTAGGTTTGGTTAAAAATCATTTATATGTAAGAATAATTTAACTAGATTTATGCAGGGTGTCTGGTAAAGACGTCCATAAATTGAGGTATGGATTTAGAAATAAAAACAAGACGTCTTTAACTTTTTATTTCTGAATTTAGAATTCAGAATAACTGCAGCGACGAAATTTCACGACGCCACTAATAAATGCTTCATAAGTAAGAAAGAAACCAACATGCGAGTATTTAAAGCAGTGTACGTTACCAATTAGTCTTATTTATAGTTCAGAAAATTGGGCACTAACAAGAAAGCAAAAACAAGGATCTAGACGCAAGAGATGAAATGTTTGAGAAGCATAGAAGGATGAAGACTTAATCGATAAGATTAGCAACGATAAAATTAAAACAAAACTGGAAGTGAAGTGCATAAAAAAAAGATGGAGACAAATCAGTTAAGGGGGCTTGGATATCTACTACGCATGCCAGAAAGTAGATACGCGAAAATAGGATGGAAAATGAAGATGGAGGGAAAAAGAAATAGAGGAAGACCAAGAATAAAATAAGAAAAAGAAGTGAGGCAGAGACTAGAACCAAAAGGAGCCAGCTGGAGAGATGTGGCACAAACAGGGATGGAGAAATATAATCAAGAACCAGAAAAACATACCTTAACACCGAAAAGTACAGAGAAACCGATTAAGGAGAAGAAGAATTTACGGAACACATTTAACCCTGTACAAATTTATTATGTATGCTTACTTTAAAGTTTTAAATCACCTAAATTTATCTGTAAAAGTATCGTACATAAATATACATAATCATGCAATTTATAGTAAACCAAAATGTATTTAACATTAAAACTTAGCAGATACGGCCATTTATCACTATTACAGTATCATATAATGCCCTTGAGCATGAAAAATGGTCTGTAATATTCGGCTGGCTCTTAAAAACTGCAGTACAAGTTGATAAGCAAACGGAAGCTTACGAGAAACCGGCGTCAAGATGACTGATAGTGTTGGTATCTGGTTGAATATTCTTCTCGAAATGTATCTGTGAGGTGTGTCATAATTACTTGTGATACTGAGCTGATTTCGTTTAGAAATCTCGAAAATTGTAATAAACTAAAACTTTATACCTGTCTACGTACAAGCGTGTTTATATTAGCCAAAAAACCGGTAAAATTGTATGTATATGTGATCGTAGAAAAAGTATGTTGCATAACACGAGTTGTAAGGCAATTACGCACTCGTGCGTAATATGCTTCTTACAACTCTTGTTATGCAATATACTATCGTTAATTACATAATGAAACGATATGATATAAGCAATCAAAGTGTCACACTATATCAGAAAACGAATATGTACCTAAGTAAAACCGATTGAATGTCTGGATATGTTTCTCCTTGTATGTAAACGCGTATCGGTAAGATGAGAAATGTGTACCCAAAATCCATTAGGTAATAACTTAAACACGACAATCGATCAAAACAAATGAGCGGTAGCAGCACCAGCCATCCAAAACCCGTGCTTTCAAGCACATCATGTTACCAGAACCGCATCTTCCCCTTGTAGGACTCAGGACAACCCTCCACTTGAATATTCTGCGGTTTCGCAAACTGCTATTCAACCTGGAGTTCAGAAATAAAGTTGGATTTGCATAAAATAGATTACAGAACTGTTTCCACTAAGCTAGATAGTTCTATGTTATTGGATTTTACGCAATAACTATTGCAATAAAGTTGCAGGATACGAATATGTTATTGGTTTTATAAACAAAACTGTTCTGGTGAAAATCTCTTTACACAGTTAAAAGTACAGTGTCACTTTTAACACCAAAATGACTCGATATTAAAACTATACAGGTCCTTTAAAGAGCATGTTAGTTTTAAGTCCTAAGTCTTAGGAAAAAATGGATATTATTTGCCTTAGATTGTGGGTTGAATCAGAACTGAACACCTCTACACTCTGAGTTTTGCCGACGATCAGGTGGTAATCGCACGAGATGAGGAAGGCCTAAGCTTTAAGGTGAGGAAGTAAGAGGAAGAGTTTACGAAAATTGGTGTGGAAATTAATTTGTATAAAACAAAATATTTAAGAACCCACGAAGAAATAAAAAATTTAGAAATGGACGATGCCCTAGAAAAAAAGCAACAGGAAAAGTTAACATTTGGGGTGTATAACATTAAAAAAGGAACAACGGAAGAAGAAATTAAAAGCAGACCAGGGCAAATCAGAATTTTTATAAAACAGTCCAATTTTATGGGATAAACATGTTACAAAAAATACTAAAATAAGGATATATAACACCATAGTACGCAGTATATGGAGCTAAAAACTGGGTGATCAAATAACAGAAGTAAAATTACTTCAACGGAGATAAAATATTGGGAGGATGGACAGACTTAGCATAGAAGACATCAAAAGAAGTATGAGAGTACAAAAAAATTATTTTTATTGAAACTGAACCCCAACTCGGCCACTGGTTGCTTGTGGGGTTTGGCATACTAACCGAATGTGGTAACCTGTAAGGTGGTGCTGTATACCGAATTTGGTTTAAATATATCTACTGGTTGGGAAACGGTTAAAAATTATCGATATTTTTTCGAAAATTTCAACACCCTGTACCTTTAACATGAATCGTTTATGGACCCATGTTGAAACGGAATATTCGCTTTGTGTATCGACCATTAAAGTCCTGCTACAAAAAAAGTGTACCACCCTGTAGACTGCCCTACCAATTTTATAGCATTACAGTGAAAACGAATCGATAATTTTAAATCGTGAATGGATTAAATTTTTAGCTCTTACTTATAGCTGTGTGATATAAAAATTTTACCATTGTGGACCATTTATCTGAATAAATATGCAACTTTTACCAACAGAAGAGAAAGCTGTCTTGCTGTGACATTCAATGGTCAACAACTGAATCACGTAGAATCCGTAAAATATCTTGGTATGCACCTTGACCGGAAATTAAATTGGCAAAAACACATCTTTGCAAAAAGAAAATAACTAGGACTCCAACTTCAAAAGATGTATTGGATGATAGGCAACAGATCTAAACTCTCAATGGAAAACAAAGTGCTATTGTACAATGTAATAATGAAACCCATATGGACATATGGAATACAGCTATGGGGCACGTCAAGCAATTCTAACATAGAAATATTACAAAGATTCCAAAATAAGGTTTTTCGACTTATTGTGGGTGCGCCCTGGTACGTTCCAAACGCCGTGATCCAGCGCGATCTAAAAATACCAACTATCAAGCAAATGATCAAAAAATTTAGTGAAAAGTGTTGTGAACGAATTAAAGTGCATCCTAATGTGCTTGCAAACCGGCTAATGGAAATCAATTCAGAAGAAAGACGTTTGAAGCGGTTCAGACCAGCGGACTTACAAGACAGGTTCAAATAGTGTTAAGTGATAGATAGAAATTAAGTGATTAGTAAATTTTGTTAATAAGTAACGAAAGTTAGTATATACTATAGGGAATTATTCATTGGAATTTTTCCCTCCGTGTTCTTGTCGACACATTAAGTACTTATTGTCCTTAAGGACATAGATTGTATGAAAGAAAGGGGTTAAAAAAAATGCAACTTTTGTTATGCTCTATACACCTATGAACGTATTAGTGCTAAATAAATTTCTCGATTAGTCCAAAATAATCAATTTTATACAATATTTTCAAAATATATAGCCACAAATATTGGCTACAGTAATATTTGGGTGTTTTAATACTTGTTTTTGTCTTTAACATACGAAGGGATAGGACAAAATGATATTACGACTTCTTAAACGCTTGCGTGGCTTACAAGCAATAAAATAAATGTCAAAGTGAGTGTAACCTCGGGCGCAAAACGACCCCATTCATATAAAATGATGTAGAACATCGTCAGAAAACGATCAGTAACTAAACTAGTGGGAGTCACTTCACATGATTATGACAGGAAAATTGTCGCCAGGAAACTCTAGTGCGATAAAAATTGCGGCTTTGAAAATTCATTCTTGCTTTAGTTTGTCGTCACGATAACTAGCACAGCATCATTACGAAGTAGGGTCGTGTTAAAAAACTATATCATAATACGTTACAGGCTATAAATCTAAGTAACAAGGTGTTGCTGTCAAATTGTTTCATTAATAATAATCCATCCTATATGAGGCTATGTGAGACAAAGGTCGATAAATTTGGCATCTGCAACGTTTTCAATGTAATAAATTTCAAATTTCTCGACAGAAAAATGACCAAGGAACGCTAAGAAATTTCAATTTGTTGTCAGCAGCTGTCGTTGTAAGGAGCGTATGTTTTGGTGAATCAATGTTTCATGAAGCAACGTGAACATACGAGGCTAGCGCCAACATTTCCCGGCCTGACTATGAAAGAAACGGCGTAGGCTCAAAATTAAATTTTATATTTCAATATAATCCCCCCTGACATCAATGCACTTATTACATCGTTTTAGCAACAATTCGATACCCCTAAAAAAATATGCTTTCGGTTTGTCTGCAAAATCTGGCCAAACTGCAGCCTTTACTTCTTGGTCGTCACTGAAATGGCGCCCGCGAAGGACCTTTTTAAAATTTCCAAACAGGTCACTGGGGGCTATATTGTGGCTATACGGAGGGTGATCGATTTGTTCAATACAGCAGTCACGAATTGCGGCTTGAGCAATTCCAGCAGTGTGCACGGGGGCATTGTCGCGCAGTAAACGCACGCCTCTGGTCAGTTTCCCACGTCTTTTCTACCGAATATTTTGTCGTAATTAGTGCAGGAGTGCTGCATAATAATCCCCGTTGACTGTGGGGTTGCGTTCTTTAAAATCTAGAAGAATGTCCTCACAATCCCAAAAGATCGTAGTCATCACTTTTTTTGTCGACTGACAGACCCTGAACTTTCTTGGCCGTGCTTCTCCTTTTCGCCTCCATATTATGGATTCTCTTTTGGATAAAGGATCATAGTAAAGACCATGGTTTCATCCCCCTTGTCTTCAACGCGTCCACAGGATTTTCTCCACAGAGCTCCAAAAATGATCGAGCACATTCAACACGACGCTGGCGCTGAACTGCTGAGAGATGTTTGGAGACCCACCTTGCACTAACTTTATTCATGCCTAACCGATCGTGGAGGATCCGGCGAATGCTTGTATCTGAAAGCCCCGACATTTTTGATAGTTCTTTCACCTTCAAGCGTCGATCGCCTAATACGAGTTCCTCACAAGGGCAATCTTGTCGTCCGCCACCACATCCACAGTCCTTCTTGTTCTTACATAATCTTCCAAGGATTCTTGCCCCATTCGAAACCGTTTTGATCAAACTTTTACCACAGAATAAGACAGGGAATGGTCCCCGTATACCCCATTCAGTCGAACTGATGCTTTGAGGAGAAAGACCCTTGCGAGTAAGAAATTTTATAACAGCTCGATACTAAGGTGACCAACCGTCCTCCTTTAGGGAGGACAGTCCTCCTTTTTTCACTTCTGTCCTCCCTTGAAAAGTGTCCTCCTTTTTGTCCTCCTTTTTGTCCTTTTCAATATTTGAAGACTAAAATCTGTAAATCTCCAGAAGAAAATACTAGGAATAGGCTGTAATGCTCATATTTTGTCAAATGCAATCAACACGGCGTCATGTGCCATGCCAATTGATGTAGAAGTAATAATAACTACAATTTATTTGTATTTTAGTCGTTTTACCGTTCGCGTGGCTACTTTAAAACAATTTTGTGAAGAAGCGAATGTTGAATACAAAAAACTTTTAGGATACTTAAAAGTTAGATGGCTTGCTCTAACACCTGCTATAGAGCGTGTTCTACAATTATTCGAGCCTCTTCGCTTATAAATTTTGAGTTTAGACAAATGTCCTAAAATCCTGGAGTCGTTTTTCAATAATGAAATATCTGAGATATTAATGTATTTTGTACATAATCAAGCATCTATTTTTCACAAAACGATTCAAAAGATTGAAGGTGAACACATTTCAGCTACAGAAGTTAGCCTTATTTTGAATGACTTTATCCTTCAATATAAATCTCGATTTGAAGAAAATTTTTTTCCTTTAATTATAAAAAGAAAATTATCAGACTTAGAGGAATCAAATCCGGGCATAACGAAAAAGTTTATCAAAGAAGTGCAGAACTTTTACCAAACATGTTTTCAATATATCGAAGAATGGTCTAAAACAAACCTCACGGGAAATAACAGTTTTCAATGGTGTTTTTTGGCTTCATCGCCAGTATGTTGGACAGATATTGAATGTTGTGTTGAGGTTTTATCTAAAGAATTGCCAGATATTAAAATAGACGACAATACAATGGAAAAATTAACACGTTGAAATTGATAAAAGATGGGTGGAAATATTCAGCCATTTCAAAAATGGACATATTCCATGTGAAAATTTATTTATTCTTGTTCAATTTGTGTTGTGCTGCCCTGGAACTAATGTAGCAATTGAAAGAGTTTTTTCAATTGCTAATGATTTTTGGACAAGTGAGAAATCGAGATTGAATGTTGATACTCTAGCTGCAGCACTTGCCGTAAAATTCAATATGAAGGACATTTCTTGTTCAGATATTTCCAATATATTGTTAGAAGATAATACACTGAAAAATAAATATTCATTCAATGGAGAAGTTCTCCTTTAAATAGTTATAGGCATATAAGCATAAAATTTCAAATGTTTTTATTAAGCATTTATCATTATAATGTTTGCAATGCATAAAATGTGTCTTTTATTTATTTACTTTTTTTTGCTCTTTAATTTGTGTCCTCCTTTTCATTGTAATAAAGTTGGTCACCTTATCGATACTCAATTTTCGTGATTTCTGACATCGTGATGAACGAATGACAGTTATGAGAAAACTATGACATAAAATCCATTTTTGTTTTTTCCAAGGCTGATATGACTTGAACCAATATGTTAAAAAAATTTGACCGGCCTGCGATACCTAGATTTATTTCAGGCCGGGAAATTTTGGCGCTTACCTCGTAAGTCGTCTTGAAAGACGGTATTTGTATGTTGTAGTTCAATAAAATATTAACAATATTCAACTAGTGTTGTCCAAATTTGTAAAAAAGTACTTGAAAGTAACTTTTAAGGTTTTAATAATGGTCCAATAAATTGTGGTTCCGTCATTGCAGTACAGGATGTTATTAAGCCGCTAGCGGATTTATTTGGATGAGAATGAAACCGGGAACGTTGTTACATAATAACGGAAATAATCTGTGGTACACGCATCCATTATTTCCCGAAACAGCGCTAACAGCTTAAATTAAACAGTTTCATGTGTAACAAATATCGTGGCAACGTGCACCAACACGTGATAAAACAAACAGAATCAACCACCGCAATTTGGTGGCTTAACAACAAAATCTAAATCAAATTTGCGTACATTACAAGCAATATCAACCTACAATGTTGACGTTTGCGATGCAGAATTTTTGGATTACGTTTAATCTCGTTGCCTTTTGTTTCAATCAAGCTAAAAGCTCCACTTTCAGTAGCGACCGATAATTTCTGATGAAAGATTTGCAGTATTTGGCGGAGTGAGTCGCGAATATGTTTTTTTGTCGATCCGCCTCGACGTGTTTTATATTTTGTAGCTGAATTATTGGCCGATATATTTGTTTTGGCGATTTGGCGTTGCGAAAGTAAAATATCAGCACGCTGATGGAATTCGATATTGGCAATCTTCCACGTTTTTATCAATATCGGCTATAAATTATTTTGTAATGAAGAAAATATTTTATCCGGCTAATTTACTGATTGCATCTAAAATAGTTTTTGTAGTTTATGCTTTTTTTATACAAGTTTTTTTCAAAAATTATAATTTAACATGATAAGTTACAATATTGCGTTAATACGCAGCCGTTCCATTGCCGTACGTGCATTACGAAATTACAATAAAATGATATAAAATAGCTAATTTTGATGTTAGATGGAGTTCGTAAATTATCTCCATCGCTTGTACTTAAATTTTTGTGTGATTAGGTGTATTGAAACTTCAGGCAGCTTGTTCTAGATATTAGCATGAAGATTAATTTCGGTATTAGTTGAAGCGACGCAATTAGCCAAATACGTGATGTTTAGAGAGATTTGTTATTAACTGGCATTAATTATTAAAACGGGCGCTGGAGAAATCAACTGGATGTGATCCGTTTTAAAGCAATTTGCGTCTTGAAGCTTTAGCGGAAAAGTTGTGATACCGAAAGATCAAAGGCTGTAAAAATTTTCATCAATCTCCTACTGCAGGGTATAAAAACCAAGTTAAAGTTGTGTAATTAATTTTTTTTGGGTAAACAACGTTACTTTCGCCTCTAACATACACAAAAATTTAAAAATTACATGCTGGTATAAACAGAAAAATTTAAAAAACACGGTTCCCATCAAATGGCATAACATTGCTGGGTCAACTGCAAAGCACTGTAGTACATTGATTAATTCACGTTTACAAATTAAACTACAAATCACATATGTTTCAGGATAATTCGTTTTATTCTCGTAATGGAAGATAATTAAACATTACATATAAAGTGCTGTAACACTTATTGTTCATTTTCATCTTGAAAAGTAACAAGCTTTTTTACACAAACTGGCTTACAATTCAGGGAAATATTGTTATGATATAAAGTCTATTAGCTTATACGAAAATGGTGTGGGATCTTTTGTGATCATTTAATGATCTTGAATTATTATATAATTAGTTTAAATGTTGAAAACTTCGATTTTTTAGAACTAAGACAATCTTGTAACAGACTTTCGTTGATAATTTTATCCTTTATTGTACGACTGGTTGTACATTACTCGGTGGTTGTTTCTGAACTACGCAAGTGTGACTGGCTTAGCGAGCCCATATGGTCATCCTTGGTCCACTGTGTGTGTGCGCATTCTTGTAATTTTTTTCTATAACCATATTATTGATGCCAAGCGGGGGTGTCACAATATATTGGGTGATTTTGGAAATTGAAATAGGTTCATGCATTGAAAAAAATTAGAATAGCATTGAAGCATTCCTGATCTGTGAGCATTTTCAAAATGGATATTAGAAGTGTGTGAGTAGGTGTTTGTTATTTTTATTTAGTTATTTGTTTATTATAAATAAGTTTCAATTGTTTTTCGCAATATTTACCTTTGCTCATTTTTGCAAAACTGTTATAGATAAAGCGACATCTTAAAGCACAGTGTGATAATACCGGTTGCATGTCGAAACTTTTAAAAAAGTACCTTCAAGGAAGATGAAAACTGGACGAACTACTTCTATCAAGTCCAGAAATACATGAACCAAATAAATAAATAACAGTTGCAATATAATAATAAGAATAATTTTTAGCAATAAACGTAGCAATAAAAGTTCGTTTGTGTGTTCTCGAGAAATTTAGAGAATGTTGTAATATTGTGCGATATAAATAGCAATAAAAAGTTTTAAAAATGGCGTTCGCTGCAGCCCGGATGATCCTCAGGGACAGAAGGAGGAAACCATCCAAAGAAGATTTCAGTAGAAATCGTAGCAAGGTAAAGTTTTCATTAAAATGTTATTATATCATGTCTTAAGAAGATTAAAAGGGTAGTGTTTTCGAGTGATATTTTAAGATTGTTTTGTTAAGGATGTGCTTTGTTTTAAATAAGCTTTCGCCGTTTCATGCAAATTTTAAATTTATTTAGTAAAAGCAAACATTAATTATTTACAAAATGTTTTAATTTTTGTACAAAAAATGTGGATAAATTCACAGAAATGTGATTAGCTGTTGGTTTTTAGGTTTCAGAAATTACTTTGTTACGTTTCTAGAAATACAGGGTGTCATTAGTGCGGGATCGGTCGGTTGTAGCTAAACGGTTTGAGATAGGTAGTTGATTTAAACGCCCTTTGCACAGTTTTTTCTTCCGAACACGATAAAAATATTTTCAAATATACAGGGCGAGTCACCTCTCTGGAACTAATAGTAACTTTTATATTTCAAATACAACACCCCATTTTTTATTTAATATTTTTGACCGCCTTTATTTAAGCTTTGCATTAATATAAAATACTACAGGTTCTTATGCGGCGTTGTCACAAAAAAAATTCAAAATTTTTCAAGGTTTTAAGTCTTTATTTGAAAAATTTTCCAGAAGTTATTTTTCGAAGTACAGAGTTGTAATTTGGTAAGGACATGCAGAAAACATTGCTCTATTCGTTCGATATAAAAAAAGTTTGAATCACGCATACAGGGTGTTCATAAATAGGGGGCAACTTCCAAGATTTTCAAAAGCTCGTAACTCTATTTTTTCAAATACAAACTCATACTTTTTGATATATTCGACATTTTTTCTTCTAATCGTTATTGAAACAAATAGAGTGCCGTGGAAATCAAAAAAACTGACTGTTTACTTCACTAACGCCAAAGACTTTTTATTTCTGGAATTATTGCATTTCCACAATGGATTTTACTTTACAAGAGCAAATTGACTTTAAAGACTTAACAAAAAAATCGCTTTCCTAATATTTTACTTTTATTTTACCTTCGATGTTCAATTCAATAAAGATAAATTTAATTTCTAACCGCGCATTAGACATTTTTATAGACTCCACAAAATTTCAGAACACCAATCGCACGGATACGATGGCTAATTTCCGGTTTCGTAATCATTGCCCGCTTTGTTCTTACAAACGAACAACCTTTTCGTACATTAGCGGCGTAAAAACTTTATGCCCGATAATGCAACCGACTAATGCATAAAATATAAAGTGCAAGCTGTAAAAGTGGCTGAACTAACTGAAACTTTGTAGGATTCTGCAACTACCTGCTTCGACGGAATCCATTTGACGGTCGTAAACAGTATTTGGGTCGGAAAATTAAATGGAAAAGCGTGATTCAACACATTTACGTTTAAAGTGTTTTATGGCGTATGATTCTCGAAGTGGAAAATATGATACAGTGGATTAGGCATGGATTTTACATCAAATAAATCAGTTATGGCATAAACAGGTATAGATTTGCACAACATAGTTACAAAATTTATAATAACTTGCAATAAAAACGAGTCATACTTCACATTCTGTCATCTTAAAAAGTATTTGATACATTTGCAATCTCTGTTTATACGATGATCAACTAAATTTATTGAGAGTAAAAAATTTTAATTAAATGTGATCAAAGTAATTTCGATTTAGAAAAATACATCTCTAGTCTTTTTTTTGACTCATTAAAAGCTTCAACCGGCGCCATCTTAAACTAGCGGGTCGACTCATTGAATTTTTAAGTAGTGGGGATAAAGTCGCTATAATAATATATGCCTGGCTATAAAATATAATGTAAACTATTACGTTAATAATTAGATATTACTAATTTTTTATTATATTTTATTTATAATTTAAAGAAACAAAAATTTGCAAAAAATGACGTAAACATTTAATTGATTTTTTTGCTGAAGTTTTGTGAAGTTGGAGGCGAGGATTTGTATTACCATATTAAAATACCCGGCACCTCCACCATTTTAAAAAATAAATTATTAAAATTGAAATAACTCGAGAAATATTGATTTTAGGTATAGGACATGCTGAATGTTTTTTGTAGGCAATTTAATTTTCTACAAGAAGACGTAAAAATATACAGAATGTTGTATTTAAAATAACAAACTTGCATGTTGGTTCTCAAAAACCAAACACGCTGTATATTTAAAAATTATGCAATATTATGCAGTTTGTGATGGCAAACAACTTTTGTATTTAAAGTTTTTTTGTATCTACTCAAATAACGATGCAAAAAAATAATTTGTGTTAAATGTTTATTTTTTCGAAAAAGTTTAAAAATTGAAATTAGTCAAGAAATATCAATTTTAGGTATAGGACATGCTAAATAATTTTTGTAGGAAATTAAATTTCCTACAAGATAACGTAAAAATATACAGGGTGTTGTATTTAAAATAACAATCTTGCATGTTGGTTCTCGAAAACGGAACACTCTGTATATTTAAAAATTATGCAGGCTTATGCAGTTTATGATGGTAAACAGCTTTTGTGTTTAAAGTTTTTTTGTATCTAGTCAAATAACGATGCAAAAAAAATATTTGTGTTAAAACTGTATTTTTTCGAAAAAGGTTAAAAATCGAAATTAGTCCAGAAATATCAATTTTAGGTATAGGACATGCTGAATAATTTTTGTAGGCAATTTAATTTTCTACAAGAAGACGTAAAAATATACAGGATGTTGTATTTAAAATAACAAACTTGCATGTTGGTTCTTAAAAACCAAACACTCTGTATATTTGAAAATTATGCTGGGTTATGCAGCTCGTGATGCCAAACAACTTTTGTATTTAAATCTTTTTTCTATCTACTCTGATAAAGACGCTATAAAATAAATAAAATACGCTCCCACACATGGCTACCGCTACCTATCCGAATGCGACCAATAACTCGAGAAATATTAACTTTAGGTATAGGACATGCTTAATGTTTTTTGTAGGAAATTAAATTTTCTACCAGAAAACGTAAAAATATACAGGGTGTTGTATTTAAAACAACAAACTTGCATGTTGGTTCTCGAAAACGGAACACTCTGTATATTTAAAAATTATGAAGGCTTATGCAGTTTATGATGGCAAACAACTTTTGTATTTAAAGTTTTTTTGTATCTAGTCAAATAACGATGCAAAAAAATAATTTGTGTAAAATTTTTTTTTTTTTGAAAAATTTAAAAATTGAAATTAGTCAAGAAATATCAATTTTAGGTATAGGATATGCTGTACAATTTTTGTAGGAAATTAAATTTTCTACAAGATAACGTAAAAATATACAGGGTGTTGTGTTTAAAATAACAAACTTGCATGTTGGTTGTCGAAAACGGAACACTCTGTATATTTAAAAATTAAGCAGGGTTATGCAGTTCGTAATGAAAAACAACTTTTGTATTTAAAGTTTTTTTGTATCTAGTCAAATAACGATGCAAAAAAATTATTTGTGTTAAACCTTTATTTTTTCGAAAAAGTTTAAAAATCGAAATTACTCCGGAAATATCAATTTTAAGTATAGAACATGCTTAATGTTATTTGTAGGCAATTAAATTTTCTACAATAAAACGTAAAAATATACAGGGTGTTGTATTTAAAATAACAAACTTGCATGTTGGTTCTCGAAAACGGAACACTCTGTATATTTAAAAATTATGCAGGCTTATGCAGTTTATGATGGCAAACAACTTTTGTATTTAAAGTTTTTTTGTATCTAGTCAAATAACGATGCAAAAAAATTATTTGTGTTAAACCTTTATTTTTTCGAAAAAGTTTAAAAATCGAAATTACTCCGGAAATATCAATTTTAGGTATAGGACATGCTTAATGTTATTTGTAGGCAATTAAATTTTCTACAAGAAAACGTAAAAATATACAGGGTGATGTATTTAAAATAACAAACTTGCATGTTGGTTCTCAAAAACGGAACACTCTGTATATTTAAAAATTTTGCTGGGTTATGCAGTTTATGATGGCAAACAACTTTTGTATTTAAAGTTTTTTTGTATCTAGTCAAATAACGATGCAAAAAAATTATTTGTGTTAAACCTTTATTTTTTCGAAAAAGTTTAAAAATCGAAATTACTCCAGAAATATCAATTTAAAGTATAGGACATGCTTAATGTTTTTTGTGTGCAATTAAATTTTTTACAAGAAAACGTAAAAATATACAGGGTGTTGTATTTAAAATAACAAACTTGCATGTTGGTTCTCGAAAACGGAACACTCTGTATATTTAAAACTTATGCAGGCTTATGCAGTTCGTGATGCCAAATAACTTTTCTATTTAAAACTTTTTCGTAGCTTGTCTTAGAACAGAGATATTAATTGATTTGTATTACCATATTAAAATACCCGGCACCTCCACCATTTTGATAAATAAATTATTAAAATTGAAATAACTCCAGAAATATTGATTTTAGGTATAGAACATGCTTAATGTTTTTTGTAGGCAATTTAATTTTCTACAAGAAGACGTAAACATATACAGGGTGTTGTATTTAAACTAACAAACTTGCATGTTGGTTCCCAAAAACCAAACACTCTGTATATTTGAAAATTATGCAGGGTTATGCAGCTCGTGATGCCAAACAACTTTTGTATTTAAAACTTTTTTCCATCTACTCTGATAAAGACGCTATAAAATAAATAAAATACGCTTCCAAACATGGCAACTGTTGGGAAAGTAGCGGTTGTTAAAATAAGGGCACTTTACTCTTGCGAATATTTCAAAAATCGTTAAAATTTAGTATCCTATGACTTTTTATTAAACTTTTCTTTATCTTAAAATTAGTTTTAGACCATGCACCAACTTTTATCAAAAATAAGTTTTTTTTGAGAAGTCAATAATAAAAATGTTTCCCATTTGTTGCCGCCTTTTTGAATGACGCTTTGGATGCATTGGATGGAACTAAAAATCTTGATATGTGTGTAGAAAACAATTCATGGTTCATGCTTTTTAACAAAAATGTCGTAGATAAAAATGAAGAAGTTGAAATTGATGAGCATACTTTAAAAGTCCTGGAAAAAAATTGAATACGCATTTTGTCGTAATAATTTCCATAATATTAAAATTATTCGCCAAGTTAAATAGAAATTATAGTGATTTGTTTATATTTATTGTAGTGCATTGGTTCTTCGCTTCGCATCAATAATTTTAACAATGATTTACTCGTTTTATTTAATTAGAAGTTAGTGGAAGTCAGTGGAAGTTAGTGGAAGTTAGCGGAAGTTAATGGAAGTCAGTGGAAGTTAGTGGAAGTTAGTGGAAGTTAGTGGAAGTATTAATTAAAATGGAAGTACAGTGTACACATTTCAAGAGCGGTTTACCCCTCGGTTGGAGATACATTATAAAAAAAAAAATTATCTTGTATTAGAGACAAGCAAAACGATTAAAAGTTACAGCAAAATAAGCAAATAATGAACGGTCGGCCTTTATCCCCACCACTTTTTTCGCATTTTGCAGAAAGGAGTCGGCCCGCTAGTATAACGATGGCCCCGCTTCAACCCAATACTCTTTCGAAATATCTGCAAAATTATAACTTGAGTGGCAATCTTCCTTAAGTTTCTTTTAAGATCTCTGTATGTATATTCCACTATGAAGACAAAATATCGTTTTATTAATAAAAGCAATTGCTAGACAGCTCGTGAAAGATTCCCGACCAGCATAGTCCGCGGTTTCTAACCCTCACTCCAGTGTTCGTTGCTAGGGATTGATTCCCCGTCTACAACTTGATACAGAGTTGGCCCCGGTCAAGCATTTCCGATAGCAAAGTCCACAATGCGAAACTATTTCCTGGCTCAAACTTCCGTAACCACAGCATCGGCTTGATCGTAGTGTCCCGGTTTGATCTTTTTTTTGTCCTCATGCTCAGTACATCTCTGCCACTGTCGAGAATTTGTCGAGCTGACCTCTATTCTATTATAAACAAAACCGCCAACAAAACTAGTACTGTGAACTTTTATTGTACACTGCAATATCACTACCACAGTCCAAATATTCCACAACTGTCCTTTCGTGAGTAAAATTATGCCACAAAAAACTCTGTGTAGTTTTATTATCCTTACTTTGGAATGAATTATGAAATTCCAACTCAAGACAAACACGCTAGCAAAAGTCGGTACAAAAAATTATGTAGTGGTGGTACAAAAACTTCATGAAAAATGATAGCGAAATATCTGTGTGGTAGCTGTTACATTTCTTTGCATCTAGCGCATATTTTTTGATAACCATTCACTTGTGCTCTTCCAACTTTTTGTTCTTAAATAGTGTATTATTCTTTCTTAACACACGAGATCGCCAACGGAAGGCAATCGAGAAAAGGAACGTATTGGAAATGCATTTACGAATGATGAAGTATTTTACTGACAAGACGTTTGCTGAATAAAAAGTTGGCTATTCGATAACATTGTTGCAAAACAAGAGGTTGTATTGACAAATGGATCTTCAGTTTCTGTTATTTTTAAAATCGTGAGTATGAGTTATCTGTATATTGTCATGCAGAACTGTAAACAGATCGATATGATAATTTAAAATGTTTCTGAATGGGTTTTATTTTTATCTCAATTGAGCAATTTTTTAAGCAAGTTGAATAATTCAAGAAGAATTTTGCTATTAATGTAATAAATCAATAGTAATGAGTAATGTTGCAAGTAGTCATCGATCTGTGAAAAATTAATCTTAAGTATTAAGTTTTATTTTCTAGCCTGCAGTTAAAAATTAGTATAAAAATTGGACAGCAAATATCACATGAATCAAAACAAAAAAGGGCAGACAAAAAAAAATGCTGCACACTCTTTCCAAGCTATATTTATATGGCCCCTTGAAAATTAAAGGCACACACGTCTAGTATGGGTTTCCCAAAGGAAATATTTACACTTCATTTTCACGATGAACAAATAATATTAGCCGAAGACAAAGACGATATCAATTATAAGCTCAACAAATTAAAATGATTACAGTTTTCAGTAGAATAATTGTGAATCTCAGAATGTTGTGTTAGTTCTTTAGCAAAAAAAATGAAGCAAATTATTAATAATATTGAAAATAAAAATAATTCGTTGTTTAATGGAGAATGTAACTGTTATTTTAGATTTTGTTTATCACTTGCCATTTTTGAGATACCTATTACCCCAAACTTCATTTTTATCCTTACTTTGAGGTTATAATGTCTTTATTATTTGTAAAACACCAAAATCTAGTGTTTAGAAGCATAGAGCTTTTTATGATTAAAAAAATTTTACACCATGCACCCACACTTTTCGGAAAATAAAATATCTTGAAAAATAAACAGTAAACAAACGTTTAAATTGCGATGAATATTTTTTGAGGCTATTAATTATTTTTGAAAAATAGGCTATAAATCTTGTATTTTTACAAAATAGGCAAGAAAATAATTAAGTTAGTTACTCTAAAATCCTAAAACCACTTTTTCTTAATTGGTTCCTCTTGTACCGTTCGGCTCAAGGTATGCTTTTCTATTTCTTCCTTTTTCAAGTCTCTTTTTTCCATTTTATTCTTGGTCTTCCTCTATTTCTTTTTTCTTCCATCTGCATTTTCCATCCCATTTTCGCGTATCTACTTTCTGGCATGTGTAATAGATGTCCAAGCCATCTTAATTGATACGTCTCCATCTTTTTTTAAATATCTGTTACTCCTAGGTTTTTTTGGAATTTTTCCGTTACTGATCTATCTGTTTTTGGTCTAGCATAATTGTAACTGGTTTAGATTTTTCGCTTTATCCATAGCCTTTGTTATATTAATATTCATATTATATCTACTTAATGTATCTGCCCTTACGTCTAGATTGAGTTGCAAGTCCTTTTCGCTTTTAGCTAATAGTACCACATCATCTGCAAAGACTAGTTCTGTTAAGGATATTGGTTTTAGTTCATTCCAACCCCAGTAGGCTTTCTTTGTGTTTGGTCTACAATCCTAAATTATTTTATCCATAAGAATTGTAAAGAGCAGTGGACTTAATTTGCCTCCTTGTCTTACTCCCACTGTTATAAATTCCTGGGAACTGCTGTTATGGGTTCGCACATAATGTCTACTACTCTTATATAAACTCTTGATGGCGTTTAATAATCCTTCTACCAATCTACTTTGTTTCAATATCTTCCAGATCTTTTCGCTTGGCACTCTATCGAAGGTTGAACTTAATTATTTTGAATCGCAATCTTCTTGGCTAATTTAAAATGCTTTAAATTATTTTTGCGCATAAAGTTTAGGAAAACAGTTCATTGCTATAGTCTAATTGCGCATCTGAGAAGAAAAATGTTCAATGAATTTAAGCAGACGATCTGAAACAAAAACGCAAGTGAACTGTGTAAATTTATGAAACAGGCCAGACAAATTTCGTCGAAGGTTAGACAACGCCGTATCGATTTTGTTTCATAATTAAGGGAAATCTACCCTAGGTCAGTAAGTCACGAATATCTGCGCGCATCCAGACCAGACCACTCCATGTCCTAACTCCTTAACGACTCAAGTTTCTAATGAAAGTCCCTACATCGTCTTATTACGTTGCTCGTTTTACGTTCGGGTGAACTCTCATTGTCTTTACTGTCAGATAGGCTTGTTACAGGTGCGGATACATTTGGGGAAGGCGTTGGAGAATTTAAATTTAATTGCGTCCCTGTTTCGCACAAACTAATTGAATATTTCCACGAAATTCGCCGTTGGGGCTTTATGGTTTCATTCGACCTTCGTTGATAATTTGTTAAAAGAATTTTTGCGGGGATATAAAATGGTGAATAGCTTTGTTAAGACCGATAAATTAAATAATGGACGTTGCTTTTTTAAAATGCGTACGCGGTGTGGTCAAAAATTTTGGACGACTTACCTCATAGCTGTATATCTTTCAGTAAAGAATTTAGAGAGTCGAAGAGCTTTAGCTGGGGCACCCTGCAGGGTGTTCCATAGGCCACTAAAATTTTTATAAGTCACCCTATAGTATTGTTCTATCTTCTGACATATTCTCACAAAAGCAAAGTTTTAAGATTGCTAAAGTGATTTGATATTAGCATTGTTACGTATATGCGTTTTGTCTGAGGTTCAATAAAGGATGATGATGAAGATGAATTGATTTTTTTATAAACAATAACATTTGCGACTGATACTTCGTTGTTTTCCATAACATCCATGAATTATTGCAAGCTGTCGTAGAGGACAATACGCTATATAACTGATTTCTTGTGGAACTCCTGCTTTAATTTCTTTAGGTTCTGAATAAGATTCTTCTTGCTTTATTCTGAAGTGTCTCTTCGAGATGTAGGACTAAAGAATTTGTGAGTATTGTTTTGGGAGGAGCGATCTTAGTTTATAGTTTAAACTATCATGCCACACTTTGTCGAAAGCCTGCGCTACGTCTAGAAAGATGGTAGAACATTTTTTTTTCTTGTAGGACTTTTTTATGACATTCGTAATTCTATGTACTTCGTCAATGGTTAAATGTTTATTTCTAAATCCAATTTGATGAAAGGGAATTAGTTCTCTTTCTTCTATTATTGGTTTCATTCTTTTGAGCAACAGCTTTTCGAACAGTTTCGATATAAAAGGTAATAATGAGATTGGCTTGTAAAATGAAAATTTATCGGGAGGTTTCCCTAATTTAGGGATTATAATCACCTCTGTAACTTTCGACAGCCTAGGTACATACTTGAGCCTAAAGGCGGCATTTATTAGGGTGGTCAGTTTTGCTATGGCTTTCCTTGGGAGATGTCTCAGCACCTAGCCAGTAATTAAATCAAACCCAGGGGCTTTTTTCGGGTTAATATTTTCTTTAATTTCAATAATTACTTCATTAGGTGTTGTGTCTGATTTCATTGTTTTCTTGTAGGATTTCTTTCTAATCAGGAGCTTCCTCGTTCTCTCCATGTGGTTGGAATGTTTTTTCTAAATAATGAAAAATAATAACAAACAAAAATCGAGGTAGTATTAAAATAAAGATGGTTATATTGTAGTAACTCAAAAAGTTAAGCTTAAAAAAAGCAGTCGAAGCAAATGTATAATCTCAACACCTTCTAACCCAGATTTCTGAATGTCCTGGCGAAATAATAAAACTGGAGTATAATAAAAACCTAAAACGAGACTTATTGAAGCACATGAAAGCACCTTTCACGTCTAAACTTTACGATAACTCGCGTCTGAGATATGGCCGCTGCAATATTATATACATACCTACTAAAAAAGTACTTCGTTTATTTATTTCGTAGTGTCATCAGGAAAGTTGTATTAAAAGTCAGCTAAGGAAGATTTCAAATAAACCAGCAGCTTCCGTGCAAGTTTTACGATATTTAAAGTCGATCGCAGTTATCTGCGGAGCTCTCGTGAATTATGGGTATTTTATTTTATTGCTGTGTTATCAGTCTTGTCTATTTAGATTTATGGACGTTTTTATGTGCTAGTTGCGTGATTTTGCAAGTTCTTTCGTATTAGATGCATTTTAACATCAGAACCGCCCTAAATAGATAAGTAGATTATTTGAGAGCCTCGTCAAATGTAATTGAGAAAATACAGAGTGTCCATTGGGTTCTTGTTTTATATTACAGATCAACCCTAGGTTTACATTTACATAAGGATATGTGGACTTTTGGTGTTTAAAAATGTTAAAGCAAACTTATGCAGGGTGTCGAAGATAACATTTCCGGCATGGGAATCTCGTTTATTATTAAGAGATACAAATTGTTTAAATTAGATGAATTATTCCTTAGTGTGAGAGAAGCCACAATCAGTTTTTAAAAGGAATAATGAATCGAATTTAAACAAATCTGTATCTCTTATAATAAGCGATATCCCCATGCTGGAAATGTAATCTGGGACACCCTGTATATCTAACCGTTTTCATAAAAGCTTGTAATAGATAATTCTCTTCCGACCTTTGTAAGCAAGCCAAACTATAATTTTAAAAATAAGTAGACTCATCGCTTTAAAATTCCTTTTTTTTTAATTTTGAAACTCGCTCGCTGTAATATTAAACTAATTGATTTAGACTAAGTAAATTATAGTTGTATTTAAATTAATCACTGTAAGTTCATGATACACGTTGAAGATAGATAAAGGCAATTTCACGCTATTGTGTTCTATCTATCTCCAATCTGTTACACTCGGTAGATTTATTGAGCTAAATTTACACAGGCAATAATTAAAATTAGAAAAATCAATACCACTAACAAACACGTTTTACTTCAAAAGCTTATGAAAACAAATCGAATTATCCGCAAATTTAAACATTGTGTAAATATATTGACAATAAGTTAATGTAATCTTATAGAAACGATTTTTGTAATACTTATAAAACTCTTGGAGGTTTCTTAGTACTTTCAAATTATTCCCAATATAACAATCTCTGTCTTCGTTTTTTACTTTCTAGGCCAGCAGCATTTTATATGTATGAGCTTATTTCCGGAACTGTGTGATGTAACCGGTGTTTGTTGTGGATCTATAAGGCCGACGAAGGAAATTGCGTCGTTTTTCCGACATGTATTTCTAGTTTTGACATATCATAAACAGATTTATCTTCTTGTCAACCGACTGTATATCGTGACACCTCAGCTGTTGCTAGTAATTCATTGTCGGGCGGCCTCAAAGGCACACAAGTCTAATTTTGTTGGATTAATACAGAGAGTCCCTTTGCTTCGAGGGTAACTTGTGGGTTGTTAATGATTTAATTAGATTTAGTATCTGAAACAAACTGTAATTAACAAGTTCTGAAATAATTATTTACGATGCATCTTCTGAATATTAAACAAACGTCTGCTTAGGTTATTAGGATGTGGCTTTATAGAGCTTAAACTGAATTTTAAAGTTAACTACAAATTGGATAAGGAGGATATTGGAATAAAAAATGTAAGTGTAATTTATAAGTTAAAAAAATAATAAGTATAATTTTACTTAACGACAAAGTATGTCGCATATAGAAAGTATAAAAGCAAACATCTTTAAAGCATGTAGGAAAAGAGCGCCATTGGAAACATGTAGAGGAAAGTTGCCAAAATCGTACCTCTTTGGAAAATTAGATTCTCAGGGAAATTTGATAGCTGTTATTTAAAAAAGTATTTAGGACTAATAATAGGGTGACATCTTATTTATGCATTCTAAGGCAATACATTTATTTATAATGACATTAATTAATTATATTATACATAGGTATCTACTCCCTTTTGAAAGTGACGAAAAAGTACGATTTTGGCAACGATTTCCAAAATCGTATCGACCTATATCCAAAATCGTTCCTGTTCCTTATATTAAAGTTTGCTTTGGGAATTATAGCACGCGACACACCCAATAACTTTTAAGTTTTGCTTGTGGATACAGGGCTTGTCCTAGTAAGCGCGGGGCTCGACGCAATGACAAGCTGCGGGGCCCCCCTCCCTTCAAAAAAATATACATTATCATACGAATAATTTATTGTTTTTAATAAAATTTTGAACAAACATAAGCTAAAATAATATTATAACAAACATAACAAAGCATAAATTTGACAAATTGACCATAAACGAAGGAAAGCAGAACAAGTTATATTTTTATAAACGAAATAGAAACTTAATTAAAATTAATCTTTCTAGATTTTGATTCTGCAACAGTTAAACAAAACTAATGAAATGCGAGAAAGATGGAAAAATCGTTTGTTGTACGTTATAACGGAAGAGTAACAGAATTTGGTCGTACTATTTTAACGAGTTTTTAGTTATTTGATGTTTTCCTACCTTAAATGTGCTTTTTATTTGTAGTTGTTTAAAAACTATGTGTTAGGTAGCAAGAAATATTGGATCTTGTACCAACAACATTAAATTGTGTTTGTATTTAACGGTAAACTGGCGAAATAAAATTTGATAAAGTACCATAAAAAACAGAAACAAAACTTTTGACATCTGTTAAGGAGACAGTTATTGTTGAAGTTTACGGCCAAAGGACTTTTATAATTGAGCCATTATTTTATTGAACTCTTACCCATTAAGTCTGTAACTTTTAGCCATTACTTGCTGTAAGACTGCAAGGTTGTTATAATGGCAGCAGGGGCGGCTCGTCTATAGGGGCTGCAAGGCCCTCCAGATTTAAATGGCAACACATACATTTCGAGCTTGTTTACATTTTATCTAAAACAACATTATTTTGTCGTCTGTACTGCAGCTACACTCCATAGTTTACACTATATAACAATGGCTGTGTCAGATAAAATTGATATGCGCATTTATCGCAGCCTCACAGCACTATCATATACAGGGTGATTGATTGGGAAGAATCAAGTCCCTCTTAAATAACGTGTTAAATCCAAAAATGCAACAAAAAATGGACCATTGTATTTAAAATAAGAAAGTAGACATCAACTTTCGGTAATTCCGGAAGTGTCGGCATCTTGAAAGTATTTTCATTAAACAGATCATATGCCATTATGGTCATAACCAAAATTTCAGAACAATACCCTTTTTAATTTTTCATATATTTTTTTATGCCCGGTCTCAATCAATCACCCTGTATACACGAAGTAGCGAGTGGCCATGGAGTGGGGCTGACGGGTGATATACATTCTATTGGGGCTGCAAGCGTTTGATCCCAAGCCAAGTTAATTGCCACGAGTTTTTGTTTACTGTTTCATTAAAAAATTTAGTTTAATACAAAAGATAACGTTTTAAATTTTAAATTTACTCCCTTGTAAACCGTTTTATATAAAACGTTACAATATCTTAAGTAAATATTTGGGGAATTTTAATTTTAACGTGAAATAAAATGGAATAAACGGAGTACACCTTTCTTTATTAGCGCCACAGTCAAGCAGTTTGATCTACCGGGATACGTTCAAATTTCCCAGCAGACTTAAATTTCATTTAAAACTCCCAATGAGTTTAAGTCTTACTAAAGAAACGTCGACAATACGTTACTGTGAAGTTTAAAATGTGCATGTACGAAGTTAAATAGCCCGTACATGTTTTGAATGGATGCTGTTTTATTTAGTACAGAAATTAAATGCTGTACAAAAATCATTCAAAATTACCATGAAAAATGCCAAAATGCTATATAAACTCTGTATGAAAAAATTATACACCTTATATAAGATGCTAATAAACTATATACAGGGTGTCTCAGATTACATTTCCAGTATGGGGATCTCGCTTATTATAAGAGATACAGGTTTGTTTAAATTAGATGAATTATTCCCAAGTACGAGAGGGCCATAATCAATTTTTTAAAGTACAAAATTCCTCAGGCTTTAGATGTTATAGTTAAAAATAAGAAATGTCGAATTTCTTTTTTCTCTCATAATTTTTTTTGTCTTAATCATTATTATCTCAAAAATTAAAAGTGACATAAAAATCTAAGACAATAGTTACATTCTAAAGAAAAAAGTGCCTTCAGAAGGAACAAATAAAATTGATTTAATGATAAAAACAAAAAAGTTATGGGAGAAATTCGACATTTTCATATTTTTTTGCTATCTGAAGCACAAGGAATTTTGTACTTCAAAAATTGATCGTGGTTCCTCTTATACTAATGAATAATTAATCTAATTTAAACAAACCTGTATCTCTTATAATAAGCGAGATCCCCATGCTGGAAATGTAGTCTGGGACACCCTCTATAGCAAATATTGAACATTATAAAAAACCTATCGTTTTACCGTCCCATATTTTTATTAAAAAATCATATTTTTGATACATGAATGCGTCAGACTGTTTTTAATTTATTTAAAGGTTCTGGTCTAAAAAAAATCGAGCTGGTGTCGTATGTAATTTTAAGACATTTTTGGCACGTAAGTAAAATTTTTAGAGGTTTTGTTTATTAAAAATGTAACAAAACTACAACTTTTATTGCTTTAGAAAATAAAAATGTAATAAATTTTTTTAGGTCAACATGAATTAACGGTTAACTAATATAATTTTGTAATAGGTTATATGCGATTATTTATATAACATATATTTGAAGTAATTAGACAATGATTTATGCTAAACATTTTTGCATCACGTTTCATGGCACACATAAAACACATTTTCACTAGTATCCTAGTTTTATTTACATTAAAAGCGATTTTTATTATAATAGGTAACTTCTGTATGATTGGGCATCCAGCAAGAAGTAAAAAATGTCAGAAATTTGGTTTGGGTATCCTCTTATTGGAGCATTTATTATTTGGGAATATATCCCCACTAGTTTTCTCTGTTTAAATTTACTTCTTATACTTTTGCCCTTTATTAATAAAGATTAACAAGCAAATAGCTCTGAATATGCTCATTTAATTATGTAATGGACCGTTAATTATAATAGGTGTGTAGATCCTTTGTTCTATTTTCGATATATTTAAGGTTTGTGTTCCATTCGATTTAAAATTACTGATAAAGCACTTAGTTTGCCTTTGTTTCTATGAATATAAATAAATATATATACAGGGTGTTCCAGATGACATTTCCAGCTTATTTTAAGAGATACAAGTTTGCTTCAATTAAATGAACCATTCTTAAGCTTAGGAAGAGCTACCATCCATTATTAAAATTACAAAGTTGCTCGTACTTTAGAAGTCATAGCAAAAATATGAAAATATCTTTTTTCTCTTAGAAATTTTTGTCTTAATCATTAGTTCAATATTATTTGTATTTCCTTGAGTTCCTTTTTATGTGAAATGTACCTGTAATTTTAGATTTTATCTATCACTTTCCATTTTCGAGATATTACCCCTTGTTTAATTTTTTCTTGCGGGCCGTCAAGTTGGCTTTGAAAAAGGTTAATGTGCCTTTTTTCTCTTTCTACTGAGACATCACTTGCCACTTTTATACTAAACGGTCCATATTGATTTTGATTTTATGTTGTAAATGAACTTGTTGCAAAAGTATAAGACAAATTATTTTCCTTTTCTGTACTTTCTTCGTCTTCCTTTCTGCGTTAAATGCAGATTTCATATCGATGCTTCATAATAAAAATCGCTAACACAAGATGCCAGTGTCGTGAACCTTCTCTGTTTGTTCACAGGCGCGAAGCGGAAGTGCTAGTAGCTATAGAAGTCTGAGCCAGGTAAATTGCAATGGACACAGCTACCTTAGTTTAAATTCATAGTTATTTGCATTTACCTAGAATAGCAAATAGAGTTTAAATAGCATAGAATCTAGAGGTAGTGTCTTTCGAGTTCGTCGGGAACAATTGCTGGACGTTTTGCCATGTGCATGTAGAGAAAAAGAGAATGAATATTACGAACAAAACAAACAATTTATTGTGGTAAATTAATTGAAGTGGATGTTTTTTTTCATGTTATTGCTAGTAATCTTCGATTTTGCTCGAAGATTGTATATGGACTGATTTAATTTTAAATGCAACCATAGACATTTGGCTTATTAGGTAGGGAGAAAGTTTTTTTTTTTTTTAGTTCAAAACGAATTTATACTGTTTTTTTTTAAGAAAAAAAAAAGGGTTTGGTTTTCAGACCTAGGTTTTTATTTACATAGGACTATTTCTTTTATACGTTTTCACTATTTTTTAATATGACTCCTTGTCAAGTGAACTCTGTGTGGTTTATAATTCGAAATCGTTTAAGCAAAACGTAAAGCAATTGTTTTGGACGGATGTGCTGGTAGCTCGACAGATCTAGCCTCTACGGACAGAAACCGCGAGCCTGCATACTATTTTTAGTATAGAGTTTGCAGTTTGAATAGACTAGTAATAGAATGCTTGGTAACATAGACCAGTTATTACCGTAAAGTTGGTATTTTCAATTTCTTTATGTTTGTATATTAATGATGTTCAATTTACCGCACTGTGTCGTTTTAGGTTGTTTGTTTGAAAGTAGACTTGCACTTGATATTTTTTCAATAATATTTTATTACACAAAATAAAAGTTATTAAGTAATGTTTAATAACGATTTGCTACATATTTTGTTACAAGTTTTAAATTTGAATTTCGAATCAAAGAAGAAAAAATATATCAAATCATGAATAAATTTGTAGACTTCTGAAACACTTCGTTTTGATTAGTTTCAAAGTCAATTTAGGTTTTGTAATATTAGGTTACCACAAGATTACGTACATAATGAAGATTTGTTTAAAAGGTGTGGGTTTATAAAGTGGTAAGTAGCTTATATTTGTTATTTGTTTCATAAAATACGTTAATCTAAACTCATGTTTAACTAATGCATCTGAAGACGTGGTAAAAATTTCAGAAAAAAAAGTTAATATTTGGCCCCGAACATAAATTTGGCCCTTCTTTATGTGTTAAGAATTTTATTAATTAACAGAGCCCATTACGTTTTAGTAGGATAAATGTTAACTCAGTTCAATACGTCAGTAATTAGTGCACGCTGATCGTTACAATACTAAACCGATTTTTAAAAAAGTATAGTTAAAAGTTTAATTCAAATTGTTTTTTCGCCAGACCGTACCTCCGACTGAAATTTTTCAATTACGTCCGTTTCATTAATTGCTCACCCATTTGCGAGTGTTCCGTGAAATATAGAAAGACATTTTATCCATTTCGTAAATGAATGCATCGTCTGCAAAAAGAACAATTACCAGTTTCATTCAATTGAAAATGTATTCATTGTCGAAATTGGTAGCAATGTGCGTTTAATTTATACAGCTGCGCATATTTCTTCTGTGCTTTATCGTTCCAAAATTACGTTATTAACCGTTCCGTCAAAAATATCCATTAGGGTTATTAAAAAGAGTACTTTATCTCATCAAATTTCTGCGTTTTCTGGTTGTGGAGTTCTCTGCAAAGTAATTATTGACATAATTTTTAAAAAAAATTCGTTGATATAGTTCTTGCAGTCCAGTTTTACTAAAGCAGATCTTAACACATCATTTTTATTTATATACTTTTATACTTTCTTGTAGTGCTTAAGAGTTCTCGATTATTTTTAATTCTTGAAAAGAAAAATTAACCACTTGTTTCTTGAGAAATCTTGAGAATTGTCATATAGGGTTAGCCAATAGGTATGACGGGATTTAAGTAAGCTATAAAAAAACACATAGGCAACACTGACACTTCATAAACGTCAAAAGATCTTTGAAAGTCTTAGCAATTTTTGAAGCTGTGGTCCATTTTTCTTTAAACCAACGAATTTTCGCAGTACAGACGTTTTTCGAAACTCGTAGCGTTGCAGAAACTCAAAGAATGTTTCGGCGTGAATTCCAAGTTCCAAGACACGGAAAAATACCCACAGACAAAACTCTTTTAAGAGGGATACGTGACTTTCGTGCTCGTGGAAGTGTTGTTTCAAAATTTTCGGGCACAACTCATTCAGTTCGTTCTCGTGAGAACATTGAACGTGCAAGAATTGCTGTCGAACAGAGTCCGACCCGTTCAGCTAAAAGACATTCTCAAGCTTTGAACATCTCGAATACATCGTTCCGGCGAATCTGGAAACACGATCTTCACTTTCACCCTTATAAGATTCAAATTGTTCAGAAACTAAAAGCCCAGGATAAGAGAGTACGTGTACAATTTTGTGAACATTTTCCAGAAATTTTCAATGCTATTTAAAATCTACTAAATGAACTTATTATGGCCGACATGTCTCAGATTTTCTATTACAGATAAATTTAATTGTTCTTGAAGAGACAATTCTTCATTTCGATTGATTGGAACTTTATTAACATCTTCTTTGTCAGTATCAAATATTGTTGGCAACTAGCAAATAATCTCTAAGGTTTCTTTAGCAATTTTGTGAATTTAATTTTCGATTTAGTCTAAAAAAGGTATCTGTTTGGATCTCAGGCGGGATTTTGTGAAAATGTATAAAGAGTTATGTTGTTATTTCTTCCCCAATTGCAACAAAAAACTCCTTGCTTAGATCATTGTTAACCTTCTTTAATTTCGAAAACAAAAATTTTAAGGCTCCTTCTTCAGTTAACAATAAGAATATCGCTTCCTAAGGAATAAAATTTTGCAGAAATAAGAAAAACGTGACACTTTTCCTCAAAAAATTCTCGAGAAGAATTACTACTTACTTGTCTTGCTAAAAACTTGGTTAAAGTTTAATATGATTTAAGTGTTGAAGGAATACGAGAATGATATATTCTAACCAGACCAAATTTGCAATTCCGAGTGTAAATGTTTTGAATATGACGCAAAAACGAAGTTAAATTAAAGCATTCGTAACTCTCATGTTACTGTGACTGATTTCGGAAGCTTTTCTTTTTCGCCATAATTATACTGCAGTTAAAAGCAATTAAAATGGGCTTAGGGCCTCTTAAAATGTAATGAATGCGAATACAGTTTTTAATTGCATAAATATTTGCATTTTTGGAGCCATTCCAGACTACATGAGATTGCGAAGCTAATTAAAAAACGAGAAGAATTGGCTGTTAACGAAAATATTACCATAAAAATATCTATTTTTCCTAAATTCTGCTACTGAATGTCACTTTACATATATCGATTGATATTAATTATGAATTTTGTTGAATTCTTTCTGTAGTTTGTGCCCGTTTGTAAACCAAATTAATAACGACCAAATGCAATACAACTTTGCTATAAAAACAAGCGTTAATCGATATGTGATTTATACAAATTATAGTTAAACTCTGCTTAATATTATTGAAATAATTATTACGGGTAGTATTTAAGATTTATATTTCTCAAGTGAAGAAAAATGTACCTCTTATAGGTATCTCGAAATGGAACAAATATCATGATAGGAATTTATTAGTAAGTAAGTACTGAAAATGAGGGAACCTTTAAAAAATATCTTTTACCAAGTCATCTTCACCAAAGACAGTACCACCGAATGTTGAATGTTTTTTGTCTAATTTAATTACATTTGGGCGAATACATTTTTAATTATAATAAAGAGCAGAGTGGACTAAAGGTGCCTGCGCTTTATAATTCTTATGGATAAAGTAATTAAAGGATGTAAACAAAACACAAAGAAAGCCTACTGGGGTTTGAATAAACTAAAACCAATATCCTTAACAGAACTAGCCTTTGCAGATGATGTGGTGCATTAGCTAAAAGCAAAAAGGACTTGCAATTCAATCTAGACCTATGGACAGATACATTAAGTAGATATAATATGAATATTAATATAGCAAAGACAAAGGTTATGGTTATAGAGAAAATTCATGAACCAGTTACAATTATGCTAGACCAAAAAGAGATAGAGCAGGTAGCGAATTTTAAATATTTAGGAACAATAATTGCAGAAAATGGTAAATTGGAGGAAGATCTGAATAACAGAATAGCGGCAGCGACGAAATTTTACTACGCCACTAATAAATGTTTGATAAGTAAGAAGGAGATATCAAAAAAAACGAAGACGCGAGTTTTTAATGCAGTGTACGTACCCATTCTCACGTACAGTTCAGAAACTTGGACACTGACACAAAAACAAAGAATACAGGCACAGGAAATGAGATTTCTGAGAAGAATAGAGGGATGTAGACTGATCGATAAAATCAGTAACGAAAAAATTCGGAATAACCTAGGAGTAGCAGAGATATTAGGAAAAAATGTAGACGAATCAATTAAGATGGCTTGGACATCTACTACGTATGCCAGAAAGTAGATACGCGAAAATAGGATGGAAAATGCAGATGGAGGTAAAAAGAAATAGAGGAAGACGAAGAATAAAATGGGAAAAAGAGGCGAGGCAGAGACTAGAAGAAAAAGGAGTCAGCTGGCGAGATGTGCCACAATGAGCTAACAATAGGCAGGAGTGGATAAACATAATACAGAAAAAGAAAAGCATACCTCGACACCGAAAGGTACAAGAGGAATCGATTAAGAAGAAAAGAATTTGTAATTGCAATGTCCTTTTCCAGTAAAAAATAACTTACTTGCTTATGAAGTTTTTAAACTAATTTGATCATATTATGGATGATACAGTTTTCGTTGACAAAATTTCAGTTGGCACATCCAAAATTACTGTGACCTATATCTCCACTAAGTTAATTAAAAAAGCAAAACACGTTATGTACACGCCACTGATCAAGGTGCACGCAACTGTTAAATCACGATGTGTCGAAACTAATTTAATGCCTTTTTTATACCTAATGGTAGCCAAAATGTTGACATGTTTTGGTGAATTAATTTACCTATCAATCATAATGAGACGTGAAATCGTAGCGTGAACGAATTTTTTTGGTGTTGTTCATAATATTAACATTCTTGTGGCTAATAGAAATAAAAAAGAACACAATATTTATTTTTTAAGGGTTGCTAAAACCTTTGTGTGTTGTACTTCCATAATATTTTGTCGTAATATTTTATTTTTATTAACAATTATAAAACTATACAATTTTGTTGTTTTTTGAACGATTTTTTTTGTACTTCTTTGACTTGGACTTCTTCCTTATTTAATTATTTTTATTTATTATTCCCGCTTATCACTTGTTTTAGTAGTTCTTTTTTATTTTTATGGCTCATCCCTCTTGTCGAATGCACATATTTTTTCGAAGTGAAACCTCTGTTATTATATCAACGGCTTAGACACACCTTATACAAAAAAGTTACTAAACTATAAAAAAAATTAAAGCATTTTTCTTGGCAGTTACTTTTTATTACCTAAGTTACTGTTACAAAAATATTTGTGCCAAAAATGGAAATTGTTAAATGCGTGTAATTCCTTTGTTGAGGAGTCTAAAATGGTTTTTCCAATCTGAGTAGGTTTATTCTCCCGTCATCATTTCCATGAATTCTGAAAATAAAAAATAATTATGTATTAGGGAAAGCAGATTGCCTCATTGGAGCCTCAAAATTGTGTATTCCTTAGAAAACAGGCTAGAGAAAAGCTTTTAAAATGATAGTTTAAATAATACTGGATTGGTTTGGCTATTAAGATAAAATTAAGAATATAATTAAAATTACCAACTATTTGGATTGAATATATTTTTATATGATTTCCGGTGAAAAAATTATTTTAATTGATTATATTAAAAACTTCTTTCCTCCAGATTTCCTCCATCAGTTTTTGTAATTGTTCGATCAAGTCCTTGCTACCATACTTAAACAATTCTACAGTTATTCTATCTGTTCCTGGGCTCTTATTATTTTTTATCCGTTCCACTATTTCTTCGATTTGTTTTTTAGTTGGGGCTGGCACTTCTCTAGGACTCTCATTCATATTTCTATTAATCTGCTCATTTTCCCTCGCCTTCCTGCTGTTATCATTTAGTAGTTGGTCAAAATGTTCCTTCCATTTTTTTAGTATTTCTTCCTCTCCTGCAATAATATCTCCGTTTTCGTCCTTAAGGAATACCGTTTTTGTTTGGAATCCTCTCCTTTCTTTTTTAATTCCTTGGTACAAATTTCTAACCTGGTTATTCCTGAAATTGGTTTCTATTTCTTGTATCACTTTTTCATTATATTTCCTTTTTTTATCTCTTAGCAGTGTTTTAGTTTTCCTCCTTTGCTCCTCATATTTATTTTTCTCCTCTTCCGTTTTTCCAAAGAATGGGGACAAGCAATAATATGCCCAGTGTATAAAAAAGGGGATGCAAGTGTTTGCCACAACTACAGAGGTATTTCCCTGTTAAACGTCGCATATAAAATTATAGCAACTTATATAAAAAATAAATTAGTAGAAGAAACAGAAAACGAAATAGGGGAGTACCAATGCGGATTTAGGAAGGGAAGAAGCACCACGGATCACATTTTCACCCTAAGAGAGATTCAAGCAGAAAGCTATCAACACGAGAAACAGACATTTGTTTTGTTTGTCGACTTCAGACAAGCATACGATAACGTTCAAAGAGAAGCATTGTACAAAGCAGTAGAAGAAATGGGAGTAAGTGGTAAACTTACAAGAATGATAAAAGTAACGTTAAGAGGAACAGAAAATCTGGTTAGAGTAGGCAGCAAAACATCAGAAGTTTTCGAGAGTAAGGAGGGGGTTAGACAAGGGGACCCAATGTCGGCGAATCTGTTCAACATTGTGCTGGAAAAAGCAATAAGGGAAGCAAAGATTAACAGAAGTGGGCTGGTATATAGAAGAAGGCACCAATGTTTAGCATTTGCGGATGATCTTGTGCTAATTACTAGAAGTAAAGAGGAGTTGAGAACTATAACGAAAACACTGGAGGAAAAGGCGGGAAAGGTGGGATTATATATAAACGAGGAGAAGACAAAGTATATGGAATGGAAGGACAGTGAATTTAAAAGAGGAAACTACCTGAATGTAACAACAGAAAGTGGAAAAGAATACAAGTTTGAAGAGGTGGAAAAGTTCACGTACCTAGGGGCTGTATTCTCAAGAAACCCAAATATAGGCAATGAGATACAGGCAAGAATAATGGCTGGAAACCGATGTTTGGGAGCACTAAACAGAGTTCTGAGAAATAAAAATATTTCTAGAAAAGCAAAGATCAAAATATACCACACTACTATAAGACCAATAGTGACGTACGCGTGCGAAACATGGACGCTAAACAAAACAGAACAAACAAGACTAGAAGTGTGGGAAAGGAAGGTGCTAAGAAAAATATTTGGCGGAAAGAGAATTGGAGATGGGTGGGTAAGAAGAACAAACGATGAATTAAAAGAACTATACAAAGAAACAAGTATCATTGGGGTTATAAAAGCACAAAGGCTAAGGTGGCTGGGACATACAGAAAGAATGGGGAGTACAAGAATGCCGAAAATGGTAATGATAAACACGATAGGGGGAAGGAAGAGAAGGGGACGACCCAAAGCAAGATGGAGGACGGAAGTGGAGAGAGATTTAGAAACGTTAAAAATTACTGGATGGAGAAGGAAGGCCAGCGATAGAGAAGGATGGAAGAAAGTTATCAAACAAGCCATGGGCCAACTTGGCTCGCAGAGCTAAATTATATATATATATATTAAAAACTATTAACAGAAAATAATACCCCAAAATTGTGTCTAAAGGCAAAGTTCAATTAATCAGTAGTTTACGATCTATTTGGAAGCTTTCTACTATTTTCTTAATTCTGGAAGCATTTTTCATGCACATTCTCGGAATTGTCTATGGCTCTTATATCATTACAAAAAGGCTTATAGTAACGTATTTTTTAAGTGTTCTATTATGGTTTAACTAAAAAAAAAAATGAACCAAGCAATTTTAAAAAATTCTATATTTTTCCTGTGTTTTCCAAGCTTAAATCTGTCTTAAAGTTCTATAGATTGGCAACTATATAACAAAATGTTTAAAATACTACTTTAAAAACAGTTTTAAAGAAGTCATAAAAATGCTTTTAGAAATAATTAAAGCATAAAATCTCTACAGTGTCAAATAAAGACGTTTTCTAAAACGAAATCTATAAGCTGGTAAAATTTGTTAGCAATATATAGTTTTTTTAAATCAGCGCATTTACTTATAGGTACATATTTTTAATGATCTTGCATAGTTTGCTGTTTAGTAACAAAAGCTTTAAACATTAGGTTTTTGAAAATATACTCATATGCTGTTGTTTATGCAGTCAATTCCCTTTAAGTGAAAATGTCAAGAAACCACAGATAATTTGAGTTATACAGCTTGTTGGCTTGGCCTACTAAATTTATGCCCACATAAGAAAACCACAGTTTCAGCAAACCAACATCTTTGTTAAAGCTTTTAAATCACATTTAAGTTGATTGCATTGTCGTTGTAGAAACTTTCTAAAGAAATATTAAACAAAATTTCAGGAATATAATAAACAACTAAATTGCAAGTTTTACATTTACTTGTCTATTTGTTCTAAAAGTAATTAAAAATTCAAAGAAACAAGGAATTGATTAAGCGCTTTTTTTCCTACTATCTTGTTCTTGGCGTTAAGTTTATTTTTGGTACATACACTTCAATTTTGCTGGCGAATCCAGAGCTGTTAATAAACAAACTGTAAACGCAAATTTTAAATCGTTGTTTGCTCAAAATCATTTACGGATTTCGCGAAAGTATTTCTACATTTGACGTTATCGCGTATTATATTTTGAACTGTATCTTGCAGTTTTTCCAAACTTTTTTATATTGCATATAAACACGGATAAAGTTTGGGTTGAATCCATCGTATTGTATTCAGACAGTCCCTGCAGGCAACGTCTGGATTTAGGTATAACTGTGAGACTTTATTTCATCTTATTCCAAGGATAAATATACAAACATTTCACCACTTGAAGTAGAATTTATTGTCCACTCTAACAAAAAAATCGTCTACCAGTTAGATCCATATAGCAGAGTATATTTGATATATGTGCGTACGCAGGAAACTGAAATGGCTTAATTTTTTTCTGATAAATTGTAAATCAAAAATCTCAAAAACTTGATAACAAAACTACCTAAATAAAGATAACACTGCTTTTTTAGCCATGCTTAACAAATATCTGTTGCAAGAATTAGTAACAACTCATGGGTATCATACTTAATTTTTTGTTTGTTATTCTAATCCAAAAGTATTAAAACCCTTCTAGGACGTCACGTTTAAAATTTTCGCCAATATCTTGACACAAAAGCTAAACGCCCAGAAAACGTTACAAACATCACTCATAAAGAATTGATCTTCCTGTATGCATTAAACTGGCAACATCAGGAATAAATCATGAGCGAAGTAGCATGAAAAATAACTTGCCAGAATTCCCTTTAAGTGTAATTTATTTCAGTTGTTTAATCTTGCAGCAAACTTAAATAATATTTACAGAGTCAGGAACATAACAAATATTAAACAACGTCATTATTCATGCATAGTGCCGGTATTTGAGTCGTTAAAACCTTAAAGATATAAAAACAGAAGAGCAATTGCGTCTTTTAGACAAATATTTGTGTACATTTTATTTAATTCAATGCCTAAAATATTGTATTTAAAATTAAAAAATGTATTAAGCACGTAATTGGCGTACAAACAAAAAGGCTTTCTCAATTTTTGTGTTGAACAGGTAGTGTATTTTAAAATTAATTGCTTATTAATTACCTTCAAAGTCTACGGTTCCTGATGAGTCTGTATCAATTTCAGCGATCATCTCATCCAACTGATCGTGAGTTAATTGGTCATCAAGAGCTGCCAAAATTTCTCTTAAACTTGATGTTGGTATATATCCATTGCCTAAAAACGAAAACTTCATTGATGATTTTTGTTATTAACTGTTTAGAGGGAAAAAAATTAAGTCTTAAAGCTAAATACTGACAAGGAAGGACCGCGATATGCTGTCGTTAGAATCTGATTAAGGTTGTGTTTATTGTATCGAGAACATCAAAAATAAATGTTGTGCAGCGTTATACATACGTGTCATTGATGATTTACAGAGGCAAAATAAGAAAAAAAACTGAGAAATCTAAAAAGGAAGGTCAATTTTGCGATCGCGTTGGCCATGAAACCGTCGGAGATCAAATCAATTTTTTTTCGATTTACCAATGCACGCATCCTTTGCAAGTAAATGGTGCAAAGTTTTCGAAAATATCTGTGTAGGAGAAAAACACGGAAAACCAGACCCATGTAAACGCGGCGTTTCCTATTTTAAACGCCTGTGCAAGTCGCAAAGATTTATTTGTAACAGATATACCATTACTCAAATCAATTAGAATAAAAAAAACTTAATCATTTTTACAATTAAACAATCATGATCCTGCAAATTATCGGTGGATAGCAATGATCAGCACTATGGGAAGAATATAATTTCGAATTCTGAAAGAATAGAAAATGAAATTGAGACAAAACAAGCAGAAGACCAAGCTGGATTTCCAGCGAGCAGATCAACAATTAATAATTTGTTCACGTTAAAGATTGCACTGGAAAAGAATGTCCAAAGGACCAGGGAAACTCTTATGGCCCATAATCTATAAAGATCTTGAAAAGGCATACGACAACGTACCAACTTCCACAATGTGGAAGGAGATGCAACAACTGGATATCGAACCCACACTTATACGAGCCACCATGCAATTGTAGGACTCAAAAATTAAAATCTTTAGGAGTTTTCTCTAACACATTAGGAAATTAACAATCGTATAAATAAGGGCAGGAATGTAAAAATGAGAGAATATTGTTAGCTACCGTCGCGCGGGGTGACTTGAACCCCTTGACAAAAAATTTGTTTTATTAATAACTGTATAGAGTAGTAGTTTCTAGGACAACTCTTTTTTAATAAGTGGGTTAAAATTCACTACTGAATTTAAAAAAATCAAAGTTTTTATGAAAATTGAAAGTCTGAGCTTTTGTTAAACTACAGTGCAGTTTATATCCTTTTCTCCAATTTTCAAACTCAGAACCTTTCAAGTTTTATAATTACATGAAAAATGTAAAACACTTTGTGGAAAAATGGCTCAAGTCTGTACTGAAATTGACTGCTTAACGAGAAGCTGTGGAATATCAAGATTGGACCAAGGAATGAGACCATAAGAGAAAACATGAATACCAATATAAGTATAGCAGATGTACAAAAACGAGACAGCTAACATGGTTTGGACACACTAAAAGCATAGAAGAAGGAAGGTGGCCTAAAAAATGTTAGAATGGATTCCGATCGAGAAGAGGAAAAAAAGACGATCAAGAAGAAGCTGGAGAGTAGATGTAGAAGAGGCAATAGGGAATAGAGGTTTAGAAGAGGACGAATGTTACGGCAGAAAGAAATGGAAACTGGGGACGGAGAGACGATTATATAAATATAATTATGAAAATGGCGTAAGTTCATTAATGGCCTGAAAACCAAAATATTGGCTTTGTGGATTCTTTGTTTCATAAATTTACATACATTTATTTATTGGAACAGGGACCAACTTAACAGACTTCATCCCTAAATATTTTAAAACAAAGAACTATTGGCTTACAACACGCTCCAAATAAACGATCGATAACTGTTCTTTTCTCAACCTTTTTGTTCACACCAGGTGTACGTAAAGAATTGTTTCATAATCGTCTGTCGCATCCCAATCGATTTGTTTACTTTGGATGTTTGTATATCTAAAGACGTATGCATTTAATCTTTACTGAAATTCACTCTTGACTGAACACCCAGAAGCATCAAAAGAATAGTTCAGGGCAAATGAAGCGTAAATCCACATTATAACTTATATTGCAAAACAATTTGTTATTGGAAAATTGATACGTTGCAGCCTATTTGATGCTGCAAATATGCACATTACTAAAATAACTGCACATGCCGACAAATTAGAAGTGTGAAAACATTAATTACGTTGACTACCGGTCTTGTATTTTTAGAATTAAATGATGGCTCGCTTATGGTGTTCCGCAAACGCGTTGCCTCTGGTAAATAGAGATGAATCGCGTTTTAAACTAAGGATCAGGATCTAAATATAAAATATCTGCGTCTTCTTTGAATATTTTATCAGGTAATTAACTTAATTTGTGGCATTTTTTTGCGTATTGAAGCGATTTGTCATAATTTGTTTACGTTCATTGGTGAAATTTCATTTACGAACACTGCAAAACTCGTTAAAACGAATGTTTAAGGTGTTGATTTAGTTATGATAGTAAATATTTGGAAAGAGATTTTAAGTTTACTTGAACCTGATTGGATGCATTTTCCAAGTTTTTCCAACTAACATTATATTAGCCTTTTATGTTGTTTGACTAAACAACTGTTGCACAAATATAAAAGCAATAGTTTTGTTTAAAGGACACACATCAAAGGAATTTAAAGTTGTAGATCAGAATAATACATAGGGTTTTTCTTACGTTCGGCCCATTTTATTTTTAATAGAGCACCCTATTTGCTATTTTATTATCGATGCTTTTCAAGAACTTTAATAATTTTTTTTTCTAAAATTAATGTTTTGAACGTTTTTATTTTAAATTATAGGAGCAGTATATTATTTGAAAGTATTAAAAATGTTCAAAAATGGACTTGTTATTCTTCCTCCGCGGTCTTTGTTTGTTGCCAAATTATTTTTCATCAACTGGCACATTTGAATGCAGTTTGGGTACAATAAGGCATTTTTGCTAATTTAAAAAAAAACTCGAGAACTTCAGAACACTTTGGCTGTTATATATTATTCGATTATTTTTATCTTACGAAATGAGTGATTTTTTGTTTGGCTATAATATTTTTACACTGTTTTAATGGCTATTATTATTATTTTATTCCAGCATCTGAGCCTTAATACCAATTGTGATTTTTTTAATAGTTCTATCACGTATTTTTAAATCCAATTTTACTGTTACAAATAAATCAGCCTTGGTTTGTGCTTTACATAAAATATTTTTATAGCCGACGATACATCATTCGAAATTCTATACGGATAGAGACACTAAAACTATCTGTGTGAAGCTTTTAATGTTCAAAAGGCTATTCAATTTTACAGTTCATGAAATATTGTGCAAGTCGCATACAAAGGCTTTTAAAAAATATATTTACAGCTGAATCTGGATACCCATGACATAAAAACACTAACGGGATGATGGAATTGTGGGATAATGTAGCAAAAGTTGAAAGGAATTCGATACGAGTGTTGAATAGTTTCCGGTGGGCATTCGCTATCGGCTGTTCTATTTCCTTTCGTATGCTTTTGTTAGTTTGGAGTGAAACAGGAAAATCCCGTGCAAAACTTGAGCGGAACTTATTTTTATTTCATTCAAAATATTTAATTTACTTGTCGCTTTCGAAGTCATCCAACTTTTAACACTTCTTTTTGAAGTTTGATTTAGACTCCGTCGCCAAGTTGAGTTTCCTATACAAAACAAAAGGGCGTTTAAAATTCCAAGAGTTTTACCTTCTTTGTCGTAAAGCCTGAACGCCTCTTTGAGTTCTTTTTGCATGGCTTCTTCATCTTCGCTCTCTAAGAAGTGTATTGCCACTCGACAGAACGCATCGAAATTTAAATACCCTGAATCTGGAACAAATAAAAACTTTTAGGAATTATTTCTTTTCAAGTTTGATACACATTTCCGAGAATAAAGTTAGGTTTAAGAATTTTCCTGCTAAATTTATACCGGCAATTCGATTTTGCGGTTTAGAGATTTGCCTATACGTTAAAACTTTTACTTAAGTATAGGAACTAAATGCCATATAAAAATGGCCCAAACTTTTTATAAAAAATATCAAAATATTACATAAAAAATAGCAGAATGCTATATTTGAATACCAAAATGTTTAATAAAAAATATCAAAACGCTAAATAAAATAATATAAATACTTACTTCAGGTATATGTGCAAGTTATATACGATATTATTAAAGTAGGTAATGTAGAATATTATTATAGGGAATTAAAATACATTGTAGATAAGCTAGTGAAGGGGTTCTAAACCAGGGGTCCATGGACACCCAAAGGATACGTGAGACTACTACAGGGGGTTCGTGTCAAATTCATGTCTGAAAAAATGTATTGGTGGAATGCAAGAATCAACAATTTTCACGCTAAATTTCATTGGGTGTTTTATGCATAAATAAAGTTCTTTTCAAATAAATCATCTTATTTATGCATAAAACATCCAATGAAAGGGGTACATGGGCTTTGCAGTGGTTCAAAACCACTTCCATAACACCCCGTATAAGATACAATAACTAGAAAATTATTTTGTTGTAAAATAACCTGGGTATGTTTAGCTAACATAATCGAAGCAGTTTTTGTCAAATTTAGCAAAAGACGCCCAAGCGTCGGTACCACTTTTGCAATATATACCTTATAAATGGATGATAACATTACTACCGTCAAACAATACCCCGTAGGAGATAGAATAACTAGAAAGTTAGTAAAGTCATGGTTCTGCAATTACCTAGGCATGTTTAGCTAACATAGTCGAAGCAGTTTTTGTCAATTTTCGCAAAAGACACCCAAGCGTCGGTTCCTCTTTAGCAATATATGCTGCATATATGGATGATAACATTAATACCTTAAGACAACACACCGTGTAAGATACAATAACTAGAAAATTATTGAAGTCATGGTTCTAAAATTACCTGGACATGTTTGGCTAACATAGTCGAAACCGTTTTTGTCAATTTTAGCAAAAGACGCCCAAGCGTCGGTTCCTCTTTAGCAATATATGCTGCATATATGGATGATAACATTAATACCTTAAGACAACACACCGTGTAAGATACAATAAGTAGAAAATTATTTAAGTCATGGTTCTAAAATTACCTGTGCATGGTAAGCTAACAGAGTCGAAGCTGTTTTTGTCAATTTTAGCAAAAGATGCCCAAGCGTCGGTACCTCTTTTGCAATATATACCGCATCTATGGATAATAACATTAATACCATAAGACAGGTGTTCTATACCAGGGGTGCATGGAACCCCAAGGGGAACGTGAAGCTTCCACAGGAGATGTCCGGAAATATTTATTGGCGGATTTTCGCCCTTAATATATTTCACACCGTATGTTCCATTCAGATCAGTTATTAAAAAAAAACTGACAATCCATGCATCATTGAAACAAGGAAAAAAAATGCATACTGTCACAGCCAACTATAACACGTATTAAAAATTAAACCAATGCAGATAAGTAATATTTATTAACAAATTTTAAATTACGCAAAAAGGTGTTCCAATAATGTCGAAAAAAAATGTGGGTGTGATTTCAACAAAGCAAGCCACAAGTTAAGATTAAAAACGTATTTTTTTCACCACTAGCGCAAAAACTACAACTTTTTTTTTTACAGAATTGTTACCCAAAAATTATAGATCATTTTGGGGATTCCTGTGCTGTTCACGATTACTGGGACACTCTGTATAGCAGTTCCATATAGCGATTGGGCTTTTCTATAGAGCATATAATTTGTTCATGTTTTTAAACAAGAAATTCTGAACAAAAACGAATGTATCACGTATCACCCGAAAATATAATTTTCAACGTTGTATTACATCAGGGCAAAATCCACTTGAAATTTATAGAAGAAGAATGAAAAAGTTGATCTGTAATCTACTTAAAATAACTCAACGAAATAAATCTAGAGCGCGGAGCATTTTTTATATCTGAAGTAATCCGATTTGCTTTCCACCGCTCACAAGTGAAATTTTATTTAACTTTACGTTTTTATCCTTCCACCACACAAGAGAAAATACAGGGTGCTTAAAAAATGGCGGATCAACGCCTTACTACACTATCCAGAAGCACCTTCTGAGTATTAGAAAAATGTTAAAAAAATTCTACCTCATGAATTCCAGAAAATATAGAGCTTTTAATTTACGCTAGATGTGGCAACTATGTGCTGATGCTGCTGACGAGCACTCGAATTATAGGATATTGAAATTGTGTTATTATACCGAGTAGGCGTCTAAGTTAACAAGTCACTTAACTGATGTCATGATATACCTAGTGTGTCAGATTTAGAAGGAAAAATAAATAATTGCTACAATACATAAACGATGTTACAAGAAATTGAAATTTTATTTATAATAATTTTCGGTACAAAATTTTAATCGATTTGTATACAAAGCCGATTTGTATTTGGCATTAAAGCAGATGTTCGAAATTATTGCCACCTGCAGCTATACAAGCTCTAGCTCTTTTCACAATATTCTGGGGAATTCGCTCCAGTATATCCCTGGTTATCAGCTGAAAGGCCTCTTGAATACGCTGCACAAGCTCTTCCCTGTTGTTAACAGGTGTTTGGTAGACGTGGTTCTTTACAAAACCTCATAAAAAGAAGTCCAAAGGAGTCAAGTCGGGACTTCTCGCTGGCCATAAAACAGTACCATTTCTACCAATCCACCTGTTGAGGTAATTGGTATTTAGCCAATTTCTCACTATGGCCGCATTATGAGCAGGAGCGCCATCCAGCTGAAACCAAGAATTACGTCTTGCAGCTAATGGAATTTCGCTAAGAAGATCCACATATGTTTCTTCCAAAAAGTTTAAAAAAGATTCCCTATTTAACCTCTCCGGAAGAAAGACTGGACCAAGCAAGTTGGTACCCAAAATTGCAGCCCATACATTTACACTAAAGCGGCGTTGATCGTTTCTCTGGTATGTCACGTGAGGATTTTCAATGCTGTAGACATGCTCATTATGCTGATTAAACACACCATCTCGGCTAAAGTTTGCTTCATCCGTCCACGTGACATGACACTGAAAAGTTCGGTCTTCTTCGACTCTTTCAATTAACCAGTTGCAATAATTTAATCTTGCGCCGAGGTCTTGTGGCTGCAGAGATTGCACTTTAGTGTAATGGTATGGGTGAAGTTTCTCATCATGAATAACATCCCAAACAAGTCGGCGATTGACACCAAGCTCTTGTGCGATTCCTCTGGTACTTCTTCCAGGCGCTTCATCAATTCTTGCAAGAACAGAATTTTCCATTTCAGCAGTTCGCACAGATCTTGGACGTCCACGATCGACATGTTCGGTAGGAACTAAGTTTCCAGTTTCCAGTACTCGTTGGTCCAGTCTTGCAAAAACATTGGGGTATGGGTGTCTTCGTTGTGGGAATCTCTCAGCGTAGAGCCTGGCATCTGCCAAATGCCAAATACATGTCTCTGTATTCTCGGGCTGAATACATTTTCGTTTGTTGGTTAAAGTACAACGAGGATAATGACGTTTTGAATGACAGGTTGGAATTTTGATGTCAACTGACTTATTCAATCAAATTTCATAGGTAGCTTAAAATGTAATACCTAACTTATGAAAATAATCGCTTGGTTGCCAAATCATTATTATAATTTTTTTTTGCAAAACATGAAAATTAAAATTCCTTCATAAACGGATTTTTGTCTTTAATTTACATAAAAATTATTATTGGGCATAATTTAAACCCGTTGCTTTCAGAAAGTTGTCGAAATAATCAAATATGGCTAATAATAAGAATGTTAAATTTCAATCTTCAGACCTTCATATCTCCAAGATTTAATGAAAGTGGAATTTTTTTAACATTTTTCTAATACTCAGAAGGTGCTACTGGATAGTGTAGTATGGCGTTGATCCGCCATTTTTTAAGCACCCTGTATAATACAGCTTTCTAGATGAATACGTAAAAAGTAACCGATTTCGGCAATTATTTCAGTAATATTTGATTACTATTCATGCGAGGTATTAATATTGATGTAAACGAGATTTTATTGGCAGTTTTCGTCCGCCAATTTTGCGCTGGCTTCGATATTCTCTGCGGGTGTGTTGTGTCGGTGTTCATTCTTTCGGCCCATTCAAATAATGTAGTATATCATTATACGCCCCATAAACTGTTTTTGATTTATTGAGGCACATTTACATTTGAAAATTACCAACCACTGCAATTTATTTGAGACCATAGAGATATTATCGCGAATAGCTACCCTAGAGAAATTATTTGGTAATGTCAGTTGAATCTATTTTTATAATGGTGTGCAAATGTGTTATAATAAAAGAAGCAGTTCTGTTCTATTGCCTTATTTGTAGTAAAGATTCAATTTGGGGTGTTTATGGTATTGTTTTAGTGGTTAGCACAGTTTAGGAACAAATTGTCAAGAAGTATTGCGACATATTTTGCAAACGGCGTCCGTTGTGATATCAAAAATAGGTTATATAAAAATGGCTTGATTAAATAATACCAGAAATAGCATACACAGCCCTAGATACATAAAAGAAAATATAACAGTAATATATCTAATGCACGCTGGCCTTACACCCGAAAGGGTAAAAAAGGCTTTAGGATTGTGATGATGATGGTCTCTTAACACATTCTGACCAATTCAAAACATGTTTTACTAGAAACTTTGCGATATTTTGCCGAGTCAGTCCGATTCCAAAATAGCTTAGCATGTTTTAATTTCTACCTAATTTTGTAAAGTATAATATATCCAATAACTAAGTGGAATCTCAATTTTAAAGCACTTGATATTAAACCGGCTAGGTGGAAAGCTGGAAACCATTTAATTTGCAAAATCGGCTCTTATAAAGCAAAGACAGAATAATTAAGTGGTCTCTAGCGTGTACTTAAGCCTTATAATCTAAGGAGAACACAAAATCGTTGCCGAAGGGAGGAAATTTGTCCGTTCACCTCTTGATTTTGTCTAGACCGCAGCTCGGGGTCCAAATTCATTCGAAATTTAGTGCGAAGATAAAAAATAATTACGGTAAGGGCAGGATTGCGTTAATTCCGATAAGGATTATCAAGACACCAGTTGAGATATAGTGAAATTTATAAAATTACTGTCTGCAATCAAACTTGTTAGGGTTAGTTCACTTCGTCTTACTTTTTCAGACTACATTAAGGGGTGATTACTGTTAAGTTTCGATTTTACATTAACCTCTAATTCTAATTGAAAACATTCTACTAATTGGAGAAGATTGTAAGAATAATATTAAAACAATAGTAATCAAAAATCTTAGATTAACTTTCAAATATATAATTAATAATGTTTGTCGTAAAAGGAATATAATAGAAAGAAAAATTGAAGAAGGAGGAGAACTTTACCTAACATTTTAGACTTTAAAGCAGCCTTTGGTACAGTGGACAGAAGAGAAATGTGGAAAATTCCGAGAGAAATAGAAATACCTAACATTTTAATAAATGCAATTAGAAGCACATATCAGCCTGTTAGAGCTAAAGTACAAATTGCAGGACAACGATCAAATGAATTCAGAATGTATGAGGGAATAAAGCAGTTTTTTTCGTTCGTGAAATTTGCTCACTCGCCGCTTTGCGGCTTGTGAACAAATCTCACGAAAAAAACTGAACTTTCATCTCTTGTAAAATATATTATTAAGGTTTAGATAATAGTTTTATAAAAAATGTAGTTAATAATTCCCTCCACATGGTATCCAAATTCGGTAGAAAAGCGTTTGATCATAATCTTCATGGTGAAATTGTCTTACAGTTACAGAAATGATAAAACAGTGTGTAATAAATATTACTCTTTAATGTAACATAAAAAGTATGTTGTTACAGAAGAAGTCATAAATAAAATATTGTTTATAAATGTTTTAGGTATTGCATTAAAAACAGTAAACTGATAATAAAAACAGGAAAAATGTCGATAACGAATTCAAAGAAATTTCTCTATAAATGAAAACAAATTATAATTCTTTCTCAACAAATTCTCGAGAAGGAACACTAGCTTTCGTGTTGAATTTATGTTCTATTATTAGTTGCAATATAACAGCTAATTATTCATTGTCAACACCCACACACGTAAACTTGAACCAATATATTTAATATTGCAAACTTGCATGCTATTAATCCATATAAAACCCGACAAACTTTTATAAAATCTACAAGTTTAAAAAAGCCTGCAACTGTAATAAACACGAAACATTTTTAATATTGTTTTTTGTTATCTTAGTCTGACATTTACTGTACATGCACAATACAAATATAAAGTTATGTTTTAATCAGCATTCCATGGCCCGTTGTTAAGTTGTATTGACGTTGCCTTGCAATATGTGCTCGCTATAGAATTGAGGAACAGGTAATTCTACCGCAATATTATAACCCAGGAGTTAATATCTGTCAACCATGTAAACGCTGTTGGTTTTAATTATGCATAATTACGCGAAATTTGTGTTATCTTCGCAATTTACAGCTTCATTTACACGTAGTAAGATTAGTTCTTATATTAGAAGCAGGCTGGCCTGACGTGATAAAAGATGTTCCTCGGATTTATATTCTCTTTGAGGAAATTACTTTCCTAATATTTTAATCTATGGATTCACTTCCGTGAATATTAAGTTTGAAGTAAATAGATCGCTGTTGAATGCAGTTCAGGAGACGTAACGAGAGAGTGAAACATGTGCATGGGTAGTTGGTTAGTTTGGTCAGGTGTATCGTATAAATCAGGAAAACGGAGATGTCTTACGTGTGCGAGGTTCATTATTTAACATATAGATGAATAAATAGGTTTGTTAATCTTGGATGAAATTGTTAGGGTTGATTAATGGCAAAGCAAGCAACTATTCCGGGCACAGTGGATCCTAGACATAATTACTACCTCCAATATTTTGTTTGTTTTACAGATAACACTGATAAACCTTCCATATTATAAAACAACTAAACTAAATCTTAAAAAAACGGTATGAAAATACATTCTAAATTTTAAAGTTTCCTAGAAACGTCTTTTTTTTATTAATTATCTATAGCCAGGATCAACAGAAATGTTGATCCTACCTTAATTATAGTTTTTGCTGCCAAAACCTGGAAACCTCCACACGATGGTAAATCAAATAGGCCAATTTCTCTTTTGCCTATAATATCAAAGTATCAAACTTGATCGAAAAGCTTCTTAGATAAACATAATGTTTTAACTCCTAAACAGCACGGTTACTGTATTAACAAATCTACTATGACAGCTATAAATTCTTTTTATGATAAAGTGTTGCGCCATATAAATAACAGTGAACTTCCTGTGGCAGTTTTTTGTGATCTCAGTAACAGTAAGGCTTTTAACTGTGTATCTCACAAGCGTCTCCTAGATAAATTGGAAGCATGTGGCATTCGTGGAAATTTTTTGAAATGGTTTGAATCCTACTTGAATAATAGAATGCAATTTGTACAAATATCATTTTTCAAAAATGGAAGTTGTGAGAGATACAGATCAAGGGCTTTACCTGTAATTCTGGGCGTACCACAAGGGTCTATCTTTGGCCCATTCTTGTTTTTGGTGTACTTGTAGAATTTTTAGCAGATTATTTTATGGTGATGTATGCAGGTGATACTTCTGCTGTCGTATCCTGTAAATCTTTACAAGAAACTGAGATAAGATGTAATAACATGTTAGAGAAATTGCATAAGTGGTTTGCTTTTAATGGACTTCTTTTGAATTGTAACAAAACGAATGCTATTCTTTTTCACACTGTACAAAGAAACTTAAGTAATACAATGTCATTAAGTATTAATAATGAAAACAGAAATTTTGTAAACAGCTGTAGTTTTTTGGGTGTTACTATTAGTGACAATCTTCAATGGAATGACCACGCTGATAAATTAATAACAAAACTTAACGTAATAAATTATAAAATAAGATGACTAACACATTGTCTGGAGATTAATGTTCTCAAAAAGATTTATTTTGCTGAAGCACAGTCTAGGTTACGTTATGGGATATTACTATGGGGTAATTCTTCACAATTCAAACGAATATTTCTTTGCCAAAAAAGACTTGTACGATCAATGGTAGGGACAAGTACTAGAAAATCATGTAAAGATATATTTAGGGATTTGGGAATATTAACATTAGCTAACTTTTTGATTTTAGAATTGGCTTTATATGCCTTTGACAATAGAGATCGTTTGAATAATCGAAATTCTTCTAAATATGAGACGAGATATGGCCATTTATTGTTGCCTCAACAAACTAAATTAACTATTGTCCAGAAGTCTTTAACTACAATGAGTGTAAGGGTATTTAATAAAGTACCCAGGGAAATGAAATTAACAAATAGAAAAATATTTAATAGGTCACTAAAACACCTGCTAATTAAACATATTTTTTATTCGCTTGAAGAGTTTTTTATGTATAATATTGTATAGCACTATGTGTAGTATTGAATTTTGTATTGACTTATCCCACACATTTTTTTGTATTATGAGGATGAATAAAATTATTATTATTATTATTAAAAATTATTACTTAAAAGATTAAAACCAATCATTCAGAATGCAAAACTGATTCCAGATCATCAACTTTGATTCAGACCTAAACACTCAACAATAGATCAAGTACATCGTATTACCGATGTAATAGAAAAAGCACTTGATGAAAAGAATGTCTGTTTCTTGATGTCACACAAACCTTCGACGAAGTGTGGTATGAAGGATTAATCTGCAAACTTAACAAAATATTGCCTCACCAATATGTAAAAAGTTTAACTTCTTACATTTCTAATAGACTCTTTAGAGTCAAACAAGGGGAACCCTATTCAAACAAAAAAAAATATTTTAAAGCGAGTGACCAAATGCACTATTTTACATGAAATGTCCAAGTAAAGTTACTCCAGAATATGAAAATCGTTCACGCTGTAATTTCAACAACAAACAAAGCCTGCAAATACGTTCGTTACATTTAAACAATTCGCGGACAAAGTCTGAGACCTACGCGAACCTAAATATGTACAGAAAACCGTAACAAACTACGTTAAATTTTCTTGTGCTCCAATGAATACGCGGTCGTTAGCGCCAGACAGAGGCACTTGAACAAATAAAGGACCGCTGTGAAACCGTCGACCCTATTTTCAGTTTAGAACCGTTTAAAACATCTCTTTTACTAAGTCAACATAAATTTTACCCGAATTCCCTAAAAAAGACATTTAGCTTTAAAAAGCTACTGTTTTAAATTATTGCATCGCACGCTGTGCCGTTCAACGAATTTCTTTATCTTGCAAGTTCTGCGAAACATATGCAGATAAAAATTGGAATAGAAGAATTGCGTAAAATGCCGACATATATTCAGAATATATTCAAACGTTCAGCTGTGGAGCTTCACAAAATAAATGCTTCAGTAATAACGGAGGTTCTTTACGATTCAAAACACAGTTTAAGAATATACCGAACATTCAATTGGGTAAATACGATGTAAGTTGCTGATTATTACACTTAAAAAAAAAAAAAATTTAAGCTCTAACAGTTGAATTAAAAACGTTCAAAAATATTTAACAAGATGAAAATACATAATATAGTGTTTTTTGGTTCAAGCAAACTTGACTACGCTATAAAAAAATGAAAGACAACTTCATCCGTCAATCTGACAGCAACGAATTTTTAATTTTTTTAACCACGTCTTCAGTTTTGCATCCACTAGTCAACTTGATCTTGGATTGACCGGTACCTATAAAGTCCCGGCCCCAGCGAAACTGCTTAGATCAAAACTTTACTTGAAATAAAGATGGGGCACCATTTCCATATACGCGGTTAGTTTTTGATGGATACCTTTTGGCCCATTAGGTACCCTCTTTTGCGAGAAATTTTATTACAGTTTGATGGTCGAGTTTAATTTAACTCATCTATTTATTTGTTTTTTAAATTTAAACCCTAATAGCGTTTATAACAATGCAATCTAGTCTTTGAGATTAATGAGCAGTTTAATTCTAGCCAAAATTAATAATGTTCAAACTTAGTCTAAGGTTTACCTAATAGTAGTCCTTAGTTTGCTAATATAATATAAGTACACTAATTATTAACGTGCACACTACCGCACAGTCTGTGCTTTTAAACTTTTGCTACAACAAACTCAAAAGGTTTAACTCTTTTAAGTCTTCTTATTAACCCTGTAGTGTCCAGGAGCTGGATCGACGTTTACATGTTGATGGAGCCTTTGTTCGTGGCTCTTGGCAAATTTCTTAATGGTGTTGGTTACAGTGTCCATGTTGAGCGATGTTCCTTAGTGCGTTGTTGTGGAATCTCTGGACGATCTGAATATTACTCTGTTTGGTGCATCCCCATAGCTGTATCCCATATGTCCATACAAGCTTTAAAACTTGCTTGTACAGCAAAAGTTTATTATGTAGGGCCAGAGAGAAATTCCTCCCGATTAGCCAGTACATTTTTTTATATTTGATATCTATTTCCTCCTTTTTTTTCTCGACATGAACCTTCTAGCGTAGCCCAGCGTCCAATGTAATACCTAAGTATTTTGCTGCGTTGGAGTATGGAATTTGTTTATTATTTAAGTTGATTGGTACATGTTCAATTCTCTTGTTGGTAAAATTGACATGTACTGACTTAGTTTCATTTAACTTTATACGCCATGTTTTTGTCCAGTTGTTGATCTGATTGGCAGCTGCTTGTAATTGCTCATTTTTGATTAGAAAAAATTGTAGAGAACTCATCATATATTTTGATGAAACTTTTCTCTTCGGGTTCAACATGTCACAGCTTCTTAACAGATTGACAATTTTCATTTCGATATCTTGTTTACATGATTACATAAAAATACACTCTTGTACTAAATATCTACGCGAAAATTTCAAAAATATAAATGTATCATTTTGTTACGAACGCTTTTATTAGAAAAATGTCACCTACGTGTAAAATTTACTACCGAATGTAGCGAAGAACAATATTACAAAAGATTCTTTTTTTTTCTTCTTTACAATCAACTCGCTTGAAATAAATCGTATTTTGTCCTGCTCGAAACGGAGAATTTTTATGAACCTGCGACTAAATTATCACAAAAAAAAGAGACCGTGATGCGAGCAGTGACAGACAAAAACAAGCAAAACGTGACTCTAAGTAAGGTAAACTGATATTGGAATATAAATCCTGTACCAGCAGTCGACAAAGGGTGCAATCAAAGACCTACAATACGTGTGAACAAAATGCTACCGACACATATAACGAGTTCCCTTTTTTAGCAATGTCGCTTCTAAACGAATGGCTTTGTGCAGTGTTGCTCTCTTCTCGAATCGGAAATAAACTCGTTTATAACATACAGTATCTTCTGAGAGGATTTATTAATCTTCAATCCCTTATTTTTACGTTCAAAATTGTTTCTCACATACCTTTCCACAAAAGTATTATGAACTGGACTCAACAAAACTCATGCTTATTATTCCAGATAGTCCAAGATATTCTAATATTCGCCAACTTCTGTTGAGAAGGCACTGGTATTAAAATTAGTAAGTAATTGCTAAAACCGTAACCAATTTTAGTACATTCCCAATACTCCACACGAAATTAAACCAGTCCGCAAACACCCTCCAACGTATCCTGATTACTATAGGTACATTAAACCTGGTTTGCTAATCACCATTGTACATGCACGCCTCCCAATGGCAACGATAAGCCAATATGCCAACGTACCACATGTATTTCGCGTTTAGGACTATCAGAGTGATAATTGCGTTTGTGAACTCCACTTTACCGTGTAATTAATGCCAAAACGGCCCGACCATTAATCATCCTCTTCAAATACTGTTACGGATCCGTTTTCATATAATTTACCTAACCAGTGTCTATGAAACTGGCGTCCGTCGGGCACACTCTGAGTCTTACAATTTTGTTCGAATAATAATAGGGACTTTAACAGGCTTCTGTTACTTTTGTGAAATGTTGAAGTAAACAACTTTTAAAGGTATCACATGGGGCAAATTTGTAGACAAGTCCTATAAATAATGATGAATAATTTAAATCAGTAGCCAGTTAAATTTTCAAGAGCAACTCTGATTACATTATTTATACAGTGACGTTCAATTATTTTTTATAAAAATGCTCAATTAAATAAATTTGTGGATTATTAAAGTGATTCATTTATTGATATTGTTTAAAAAAAACTTATGTAACTTAAATTTCTAAACCTTCTGAATTATTTTAACGGCATTACACGCCATTAATTAGGCCGAAGTATAAGACGTTAAAATTACTAATTTAAGTAGTTGGGCAAAATTTATCTTGCATGGTTTAATGGTTACCTGAAATTTTTGTGCTTTAGTGCATTGAGGAACATACTAAACACATAATAATGTCTAAAAATATATTTTAGACCATTCATCTTTAAAAATTGATTGTAAAGCAAGAAGAATTTTATTTACTGAATAAAAATGTGTTAAAGCTTTCGTTTGCTATGCAAGTATTAATAATAACAGATTAAACACAGATTTATAAATGCACTGATTTAAGATTAATCATAGTCAGGTTTGACAATAAGACATCTAGCAAAAGTATTTTTGGTACTTAATCTTTTAAAATATTTAATATTCGAACATCATGCCAAAAGTATTGTTTTAACAATGGTCTTTTTGATTGTTTATCATTAAAAGTAGTAGTACGAACCTTGAGGATCTTCGTTATCAAGCAACGCTTCAAGTTCATTATCTTCGTAGGAGTGCCCCAAGGTTCTCAGGATGGTCCTCACTTTTTCTTTTTCGATGCTACCACGCTTTCCTGAATCGAACATGGAAAATGCTCGTTTAAGCACTGAAAAAATTGAAAGAAAATAAAAGTGCTTTGTTCTATGCTGCCTTAGCACATAGCAAAAGCAAATTTTGGTGTAAAAATCTTTAGTAAGTTTTGAGTTTTTTTGGGGTAATTTTTAAAAATATTTCGCTGTGTACTCTTGCGTTTAAGTTACTTTTTTTGTGGATACTTAAACACAAAACAATTTGTCTTGCACGTTGTAATAAAACAGAGTTAAGGGTCTGTGTGTTGACCTATTCGCTAACCTTTGTAAGTTTATTAAAACGAGTCCGTAAAAGATAGACCGTATCAATTCTAAAACGAGGTTTTTACGTGCCATAAAAGAAACGACTTAATAAAATAGGCAGTCATTCTACGATTGCAGCGTAAAAAAGATATACCTGAGAAACTAAATATGGTGGAACTACGAAGTCAAAATTCAAATAACATGGACAACGTCTATAAAATAGTGTTTTCTGTTTATTTTAAGCGGTGTTATTCAATAAGCTTTGGGCCGTAGTGTTGACTATTTTTGATTTGTTTAAATTTCTAAGACATTGGCAAGACTATGATTAGAATTTAAAGAGTTAACCACATTTTTGCTGGACAAATTTTAACTTCATGGTGGTTTAGTTGTTAAAAATAATTACTTTGATTTAGCAAAACACTTAAACATTAGAAGATTTTATCAAGTTTATAATGGGTGAAATAATCTGAAGCAAAAATATTTTACTTTAAGAGTTTTCCAGAACTCATTTTAATTTTAAATACAAGTCTTTCTAGTTTATAGTTATTTTTAATGACTGAAATTTACTTATGCTGCAAATAACTAACTCAGTCTTGGTTTTCAACTAATGATTTCTTGATAAATATTTTTCATCTTGTAACTAACACTTAGTCTAAGCCAGGGTTTCTAAATCAGGGGTCCATGGACCTCTAAGTGGTACGTGAAACTTCTACATGGGGTACGTATCAAATGCAAGGAACGGGCAAATTTATTGGTGAAAGGGTCGAATCAGCAATTTTTGCACTACATTTATTTACTTTGTGTATTGTATGCATAAATTAAGTTTTTTTGAAGTGGGCCAGTTGACAAGGGGTACATGACGCTTCACAGAGTGAGGCAAAGGGGTACATTGATGGAAACTGGATCAGAACCACTGTTCTAAGCACTCAAGACTTCCCTTAAATTGGCGTTCTGTAAGCTGTAAGAGGGCTGGACATAATTGTTTTTTTCTAAAGTAAAGATGAAACATTTAAATATTTACATAGCAATAAAAAGAGTCGAAATAGAGAAGAAGCGGCTAAAGATGATCAAAAAAGTGTTTGAAAACGCAAGAGCGCAAATTAAAATGTGGAAAACCAGCAAGAAATGTAGACTTTACCAAAGGCTTAACGCAAGGGTGTTCACAAACCCCTGGAAGAGTAGTACGTAGCGGAAAAAGAAAAGAGACATAGCACCTTAGTTCTTAGTTAAAAAATAGTTACTGTACAGGGTGTTCCATGAATCATATTAATTGTTTGTGTTCAATTTTGATTTAAACATATTTATCTATTTCAAAGCAGGATTGGTTTAAATTAGTACTTTTTAATTAAAATTTTGGCGGTAGTTCCATTTTGGGATTATTTAGGTGACATATCCTTGAAATTTTCTTATTTTAAAATTCGTAGAGCATTAAACCCATAAGTTTTTGCGCAACAACGACGCCAATCGCTTTCTTAAATTCTTAATATTCCAATTTAACGCTGAACGAGATTGTGATATCCGATAATTACCCTTTTAACTGAAAATTTAATTAGTGTTTGCAATTATGTCTTTGTTACGTTTCAAGAATTATTTTTAAAATGCTTCGTTTTAGTACTTACATTGAACTTGTTCCTCATCCAGAACTTCGGTCTGAAACAGAACATTTAATTATCAGTTTGATATTGCTTTAGAATTATTTGTTTTATAATAGAAGCTGATTCGTTTTGTAATAACGTTACAAATTCTCGATGGACTTACACTCTTGTTATTAAGATTTTGATGTTATTGTGTACGAAATATTCAAACAAAGACAAAATATTCTCTTAAATGAATAAGTTGCCTTATTTTTGAGCTTTACTAGAACAATTTTCTAAATTTTCTTGGCGTGCTTTTCTTTTACAGTCTGGTTTACTCGTCAAATGTTTTAAAGAGATATAAAGCATTACTTTAGCACCGTTATGCGATTCTTCAGATTTTGTAAAGCTTTCGAAGAGAACTTTAATTTCGCTTGAAAAGAAAAGTTGCCATTATAAATTAAGTTTGAGGGAGTCTTTCAGGAATCCATTCAAAATATAATCAGAAACACGAACGGAAAATTAATGGTAGAGAAATAAATTTATTTTCAGGAATATTCAATTAACGTACTATGACTTAATTAACTTATGGTTAATTTAAATACGATTAGCGAAGTACAGCATAACAATGAGAATTTTTAGGGTGGCTTGGAAAATTAAAAGAAACATTTAATGAAAGAGTTTTTGAACCATAATTTTTTTTTTAATATCATGTGATTGAGGTGAATCCTATGTGGTAATTGTACAATAATTGATATTTATAAATAATTGAAGCATATATAAAAATGATTAATTAAAATTTACTTCGAAATAATACTTGTATTTGATTTTCGAAATTTTTTTGTCTAAGTGCATAACAAGTTTCAAAACTTCTGTCACTTCATCAGTTACGATATTATTGATTTTATACTTTAGACACAACACTTTCATTAACAGAAAACTGGTTTGTGATTACATTTATTTATAACAAATAAATCACGTAAATAAATAAAATTTAAACACATACTTTTCTTTCTAACTGACTGCATCAAAATTCATCCAGTATTCCACATTTTTTTTATATTATTTGTTGTAGGTACATATTGAAAGCCATATTGTACACTTCGCGTGTTTTAGTTTGATTGATAAAATCGCAAATGCATCCTTTTAAGTATCATAGAAAGGTATATAATATTTATAGAATAATTTTATAAACCTACCCATGAATTAATGTTTTAAAAAGCAAAAATTAACCTTAAAAGTTTATACAGGGTGTCCCAGATTACATTTCCAGCATAGGAATCTCGCTTATTAAAAGAGAAACAAGTTTACTTTAATGAGATGAGTTATTTTTTATTATGAGAGCATCCACAATCAATTTTTAAAAGTACAACATTCCTCGTACTTCAGATATTATGGCAAAAAGTATAGAAATGTCGATTTTTTTTTCTCTCTTATAATTATTTTTGTCTTAATCGTTAGAACAATTTTATTGGTTCCTTCTGAAGGTACTTTTTATGCAGAATGTAACTATTATCTTTTTTTTCAAAATCTTTGCACCATTTTACTTGCCAAGGATGCTCGCATTGGTAAATAAAAAATTTAGATTTTGTCTCTGGCGAGTTCATGGCCAACGCGATCGCAAAAATTACTTTTACTATTCAACTCAGTTTTCGCCCTATTTTTCCGAAGGAAATGGCCAGTGGCACGTAGGAAAACATTTAGTTTTGATGCCCTTGGTGCAATTAACACAGCCTTAATCAAATTCTAGCGACAACGTATCGTGACCTTCCCTGGTAAGTTAGTTATGAAACATAACTAACTTAGAACAATATTGGTAAAATATGCTTTATTTTTATTTCCCGGGTTATTTATTTAAACAGATATGACAAGTGATATATCATTAGAAAGAGAGGAGAAAAAGGTATATTTAACTATTCCAAAGTCAACTTGACGGCCCATTAGAAAAAATGAATGTAGGGGTAATATCTCAAAAGTAAAAAGTGATAAAAAAAATCTAAGGCAATAGTTACATTCTACATAAAAAAGCTATCAGAAGGTTCAAATAAAATTGATTTAATGATTAAGACAAAAAAGTTGTGAAATAAGAAGAAAAACGACAATTTCATATTTGTTACTATAACATCTGAATCAAGAGGAACTTTGTACTTTTCAAAATTACTATTGGTTTCTCTCATAACAAGGAATAATTCAGGTCCGTCAAGTTGGAGCTACAACATAACAAAAAACAAAAACTTTTAACGTCATAATTTTTTGCTCATTTTTTGCCAATTTTTGCTATACTTTTAAATTTTTTTGCTGGTCTCTAATAGAAGATAATTAAAAAAAAAGAATTGTAACTCCAACTTTACGCTGAGTTACATTTGCTAAAAAGTCAAAATGTTTTTATGTCACAATTTTTTGCTCATTTTTTGCTAATTTTTGCTGTACTTTTTAAATTTTTTGCTGGTCTCTAATGGGAGATAATTAAAAAAAAAAGAATTGTAACTCCAACTTTACGCTGAGTTACATTTGCTAAAAAGTCAAAATGTTTTCATGTCACAATTTTTTGCTCATTTTTTGCTAATTTTTGCTGTACTTTTTAAATTTTTTGCTGTTCGCTTTTCCAAGATATGTAGTTTTTTCATAATCATTATGTGCTACAAATAAGTGGTATTCTTGGATATACAACACGAATAACTTCGAATAACCAAAATTTACGTCAATGTTTTGTTCTAATAACTTTATAATAATTTATAAAGTTAACTTATATACACACTTTCAATTTATTGATATTTAAAAATAGTTTTGTTGCAGTTTTTGTAAAAACCATAAAGTTTCTTTACATGACTATCAGTTAAGGCACTCCAATAAAATTGAACAATAGGTACATAAATTCAGACCTGCAAATAACAATGCTTAAGACCCACCAGAAATAGGACTAGGTTTGTTTTTGTAGAAATAAACATTTTTAGTTGACAATGTTACAACAATAAAAAAATGTTAGTACAAAAACCTAATTTTTACTCTTATGTGATGTGGGACATATGTGTCCCTGTAATGGTCTAAAGAGGGTTAAAAAGTCGTAAATAGTTTTTTTTTTTAGTTAACTGAAATTTGACTTTGAGATGCAAAAAATTATTTACATCAAGATTTGTGGCTTATCGTTGCTGTATTTTTTAAATATTTGGTTGGTCTCTTACAGAAAATGCAACAAATCGACATAATTATAACATATACCAAGCTACTAAACAATATTTTCTATTTAAAGTGGAAAACAAAGACATTTGCATCATTCCGTGATGTCAAGTCGCTAAAAAATTGGTCGATGTTGCGATATTGCAAGTCTACATTAAAAAGATTATATTAGATTTGGTGAAAAAATTACTTAAGTACATGGAAGAAGAAGGTTTACAGTGTTGCGGGTTCGAAGGATGTTTTTTAAGAAACAATATTTTTTAAACGCTTTTAATTATATATTAAATAAACATATATGTACAGGTACACGTATCAACAATACATGTATGTATTGCTACAAACATCTAATTTTAAAAACAAATAAAACGTACGTACATATAAACCCTCGTCACCTAAAATAATCATGCCATACAAAAAAACTATTTACGACTTTTTAACCCTCTTTAGACCATTAAAGGGACACATATGTCCCACATCACATAAGAATAAAAATTAGGTTTTTGTATTAACATTTTTTTATTTGTTGTAACATTGTCAACTAAAAATGTTTATTTCTACAAAAAGAACCTAGTCCTATTTCTGGTGGGTCTTGAGCATAGTTATTTGCAGGTCTGAATTTATGTACCTATTGTTCAATTTTATTGGAGTGTAACAATGCCTTAACTGATAGTCATGTAAAGAAACTTTATGGTTTTTACAAAAACTGCAACAAAACTACTTTTAAATATCAATAAATTGAAAGTGTGTATATAAGTTAACTTTATAAATTATTATAAAGTTATTAGAACAAAACATTGACGTACATTTTGGTTATTCGAAGTTATTCCTGTTGTATATCCAAGAATACCACCTATTTGTGGCACATAATGATTATGAAAAAACTACATATCTTGGAAAAGCGAACAGCAAACAATTTAAAAAGTACAGCAAAAATTAGCAAAAAATGAGCAAAAAATTGTGACATGAAAACATTTTGACTTTTTAGCAAATGTAACTCAGCGTAAAGTTGGAGTTACAATTCTTTTTTTTTAATTATCTCCCATTAGAGACCAGCAAAAAATTTAAAAAGTACAGCAAAAATTAGCAAAAAATGAGCAAAAAATTATGACGTTAAAAGTTTTTGTTTTTTGTTATGTTGTAGCTCCAACTTGACGGACCTGAATAATTCATCTAGTTTAAACAAACCTGTATCTCCTATAATAAGCTAGATCTCCATGCTGGAAATGTAATCTGGGACACCCTGTATATGTACATTATTCGTTTTTAAAACATTTTCTTAACACGAGATGTATTACATTTGTGATATTTTTACTGAATAACGAACAAACCGTGTATTAAAAATTCTATCACCACTAGTAAATATTATAACTCCAAAAACGACACTAACCATTATTTTATCGAAGCTGGCAGCAGCTCCAAGATGTTCTTCAAACAGACTAAACTGCTCGCTGGAGAAGAGCTGAACGTTTTATAGCTCCAGAAAATTCCAAATACACCAGCAATATTGGGACGGACTCATGTAAAATGAGTTTAAATATAGTCCCATGGTCTGTAAACGGCTGTAAGTTTACCAGTTGATTTCGTCTAGTTGCAAGACAGTAACGAGTTTGTTTATTTGTGTTTAAATGTGATTGTAGCAACATACACTAGACATCTCATAGAAAGGTAACAAAAAAAGTTTCTTTTGCTGGTAAATAATAGAGTTTCTTGAATCGAAGGTATAAAGCTTCATTGCCTACTTCATTTCTATTAAAAAACAAAAATCAAACCTAATGTATGTTATAATTAATTGGACAGTTTATTATTAAAGTGGTCCGAGTCCATTGTTCTTTGTTTCAAAATCTTTGGGGGTCGATTTGGAAATACTGATAAAGTGTATTAAGTTTTCCACGTTTCCATAATTTTAAATATTTATGTTAATTTATTTGGGAAATACATTTTTTGATAATTCTCTAAACCAATGTTTTTGTTTTTGGGTTATAAATAGGCCTATACCATTTTCATAATTATTGAAAAGTAATAACCATTAAATTTAAATTATTTTAACTTGAATTTCACTTGAATGTTTAGTCAGTTTCGTTTATAAATAAGAACAAGAAACAAAATGTTATTGTTTAATCTAATGGTTATTTACTTTTTGCAAATTGTGTGATGCTCATAAGTTTTTTTATAAACTTTTAAATTTTTGTAATCATGGAAGATTTACTTGTAAATAGCGACGGAACATGAACTCTTTTCAATATAAATGTTTACGCTCTGTCATTTATTGACGAATTTTCAATTAATTGGTCAAACAGGTGAATATTTTAAAATACAATTTGTACATTGTCGACAAAGAGAAAGTTCACACTAACTAATATGTAAATTATTTGTGTTCTCAATTTTTTGCAATAATAGATTAAAACCACTTTCATTATAAACTGTGTATATTATGAACCTGATTGAAAGTTTGATGGTTTTTGTAGGTAAATAACTTATTTAATTTACTGAATTATTTATTCCTGTTGTAATATTGTTTTAAATACATTTCGTCTAAGCTTGTAAATTTTATCTTGTAAATATTTATATGACAGTGAAGGTTTTATTATCGTTAATTTATTTTTACAAATCTGTTATTAAACACCAATGAATGCTTCTGCATTACAAAAATGTTGTTAAGTTTATCTTTTATAGATAGAAATAAAAAACTATTGGTGATATAAATTCTTTTTGATCAAGTACAGCTGATTTAATTATCTGGTTCTTAAATTTTTTTAATTCAACTTTAGGATTTGGTTAAAATTACAATAATAAATTACATACATTAATTAAAAGCATTATTTCGGATCTTTGGAATATAAGTAAAAAGTTTTCTTTAACATGAAGGCGTGCTTTTTCCCCGTATGGTGATTCCAAATAAATGTATTAAGAACATTAGTTACCTGTTTGATTTCATTGGGGACACTATAGTATTTTTGGACTGGTGAAAATGAGAAAATTTTTGGGAAAATGTAGTTCTTTGGGCCTTTGCGGGCGTTGTCTATATTGAAATCTTCGTGTCCAGGTTGGCAATCGTGTCTTTTTTGATTAAATTTTCTTGACGTTTTGACCATAGTGTTCTCGTCTTTTTTGTCAAGATATTTTGCGAATTTCGTAAAAGCTAGGTAAACTTGCAAAGTATGGCCCTATCCAAAAGATTTTAACTACAAAAAAAAAATTACCAATATAAATGAATGACTATAATGTTCTCAACAATTTAATAAAAAGTAAAGGTTATTATTAAAATAAAACTCGTTCTTCTTTTTCTTTATCAGGCCCTTTTGTACTTTTCGGTGCGAAGGTATTTTTCTCAGTTCTTGATTATGTTTCTCTATGATTGGCTAATTGTGGCACATCTCTCCAGCTGACACCTTTTTCTTCTAGTCTCTGCCTCACTTCTTTTTCCCATTTTATTCTTGGTCTTCCTCTATTTATTTTTCCCTTCAAACTTTGTTTTCCATCCCATTTTTGCGTACCTGCTGTCTGGCAATCGCAGTAGATGTCCCAGCCTTCTTAATTGGTTTGTCTTCATCTTTTTCTTTATGTCTTTTACTCCTAGGCTTCTTCTCACGTTACTTATCTTATCAATTAGTCTACATCTTTCTGTACTTCTCAAAAATATGTATCCTTTGTTTTTGCTTTCTTCTTAGTGCCTAAATCATTATTTCATGTTTCGGTATAACGAAGTGTCGTTCAGGAATCACTACACACATTTGCATCTTTCATAACATTATCAATTGATCAATAAAATTTTGCACTTCAGTAAATATAACAACATGTTCATGGTGTAATGAGATGAGACGTAAATATCCCACGATGGTGCATATCGGAGCTGCCCCAAACTTGCTGCATGAGGAAGAGCAGGATAAAAATAGTATCGTGTGAGGGCTGCTAGATAAAATGGATTGTGTAGTTAACATGAACGGCGTCTTAGCTTGTTAAAACCGAACAAATGTGATCCAGGTTGTAGCCGAAGCTCCTTGGGGAATCTCAGAAACGAGCAATAACGGAATATAGTATAAGGTGGACGGTGTTGTCGAAAAGGAATCGCGTTTCTGCTAGGAACGAATATTTTTACTGTAGAAATCAAAGTAGTTTGTTTGGCACTTCACCGACTTAACCCTTCGTCAGGAGCACTGCATCTCTGAGATACACTGTTTTTTTAGGTATTCATTAGCCGGTTCGTATAACAACTTGAGCTTCCAGCTAATCCCTCCCTGCACCTTAATCGATTTGTCAGAATAGTTTTGACTGTTATAGCTTGTCCACCTCTTGCTGTATGAATGCAAATACATAGCAGATATTATTTTTACAGACTTGTAATGAATATTTTTGCTAGGAACATGCACTGGTGGTCTGCAAAACCTCCTTCGATGTTAAAATGGTTGGTTATAGAGCTGATGAGTATGAATGTGAATAATTATCAAATATTAAAAACTTTTGGGGTGTTTTTTTAAATTCTATTTCATAAATGATTCCTATTAGACTGATTTTACTAGAGTATTTGATGTTTTATTAGAGTTTTTAAATGGTTATTAAAATATGTCTCTTCAAAAACACCCAAAATAAGTTTGATTTACATTGCTTGAATGTAAACACAAGTTATTTAAACCCGATCAACAAAGATAAAAGGCGAACGATTTATTCGTTTTGAAGAGAAACCAGAGTCACATTGAATAATCCTTCCATTATACAAAAAAGTGGATAAAAGGGATTGTTCTAACTATAGAGGAATAACATTAATGCGTGTACAAGGAAAAATACTGGCAAGAGTAAAGGAAGGCATATTAAAAGAAGAAATAGAAAACACACCAGAAGAATCCCAAAACGATTTCAGTAAAATGCCTGTGCAACTATTAAAATATCATAGATTAACTTAACTCCACCTAATCTAATCTTGAATCAAATTGTAAAACCATTTTTTAGACTCTTGACTTTTGCTAAACGGAAAAAACTAGCTAGCGGTCTCTATAATTGTCAGACTGTTGAATACCATATTTTGTGAGTGATTCACTGAAATGTGTGTTGACACCATATGTTTTTTATTATCAAGCATCGGTTATATTTATTCTTGTACACGAAAACTATACAGCACTTAAAATGTAGGCGGAATGTCATCTGAAATAGAACATCGTGAAACATAAAGCATTACCACTAGAATAACCCACAAACGGGTGTAAACGGAACTTGAGAATATGAGCGTATGTAGAATGTCTTCCAAAGAAAAGAGCCATGGTTTTAAAAGATTTATTTCATGTTGAAAACTGTAATAAGACAGATATAATAATAATTAATGCGGATCGTTTAGTTTATGTATTTTTAAAACATGATAATACAAAAAGTTATAGGGTGCAAATTAAAACAAAAATCATGTGTTACGGCCACCTAACAAGAATGCCTGATTATAGATGGCCAAAGAAAATGTTTGTATGGGAACCAAATAAACGTAGCAAAATATGTTCACTTAATAGTGCGTAAAAAAATCTACAACTTTTCCCCAAAAACATTTTTGTACCATCAAGTATAACCGAGTTACTAAGGATTAAAATAAAAAGCCCATTTTGATTTTTGTTTATTATCTAGCGTGTTACGGAACTTTTTTAAAACATTAAAGGATTACTGAGTAGGTCTCCAAAAGGGGAACAATTTGTCTAATTTAAACTTCTTTGTAGCCTCACCGTTTACGAGATCCCAATAGTGGCCTTTTTATGTGGATCACCCTGTATTTTAATTGGTATGCTTGTTAAAAATACACCTTCTGCTTGTCACAGCATTCGACTATTTTAAAAATGTTACCCTCGAAAGTATTGGGCTATTTATAGATCACTTGCATTTTAGAAAAGTATAGCTTGTATGCTTTAGTTGAAACGTTTAAAAAACTAAAAATGTAAAACTTGTATGTTGACAACAAAACTTAGTACTTACAAATCGTATTGGAATAATATAAACGTATCGATATCACAACTATTCAACTTACATTGAAAATCAGTTAAAAATAAATAGTCACAAATTATTGCTTTTTTAGCACTACTAAAGTTTTGTTAAAAAAGTATTGATTTAAAAGTTTTACAAATTCAAACAAACCTTAACTCTTAAAAATACGAAACAATAATATTTACATAGAAATTTGATGAGAGGAACTTTAAAACGACCAGCGAGTGGGCTGAATCCTTGTGGCCTGTGTTTAAAAGCGAATAAGCCGAACGAGCCACCTATGTAGCAAATAAAACAGGGATTGTTTTTACTGCAACACCTGAGGTGAATATAAATTCACGATGAGAAACTCATCTGTAGCGTGTAGCGAAAAGGTTAAAAATTCCTTTTGTAAGCCCGGTTAGCAAAAACAGACAATGTTTTTGTTGCTGGAAAGTTTCTGAAATACGTTACACTTTCCAAAGTTTTGTATATTTTATTTCCTCGTGATGTAAAGAAAGAACGAGCTGCAAAAAACAGAGGGCTTCTGCCTACAAGTGTGCGAAATATATCAAGATTTTCACACGTTTTTTTAATATTATCGAAACGTTTCGTAAAATATTCATATTCACGAATGTTTAAACTTTAAACTTGACAAACTAGCTTTTTAAATCATTTAAATTAATGACTGCCTTACAAATCTGATTGATTTTATCCTCATGATAAATTTATTTGAGTGTTTTGCATTTTTACAAAATAGGAAAGAAAATAATTAAGTTAGTTACTCTAAAATCCCAAAACCATTGTTCTTCTTCTTCATATCGAATACGCTGGTCCATGACACACTTCATAGTTGTACAAACGATTAAGTTTTGAACAGTACAAGAAATCTTCGATATTGAAAGCATTTGCTCTAATAGTTGTCAACAATTAGCTTATCTGATATTACTTAAATTGTAAAATAGTAAATATTACCCAATAATATTTACTTAAAGTGTGCTATTGTATCATTTTTATTTTGCAAAACATTTTTTTTTGAATTTAGCAAAAATTTCATCAACAAATATTACTATCAAAATAATTTCACAACAGATTGAAGTGAAATAATGTGCAATGGAGCAGTTTTTACAATACCACTAAAGCCATGTAGGTACAATACTCGGTCAAACATCTTAGTTTTGATTTTATTATGTATGAATTTATAAATATCGCAAGCTTCTGAAATGTAAACGCTATAAAAACGTAATTAAAACTTTGGAGGTCAGTAATGCCTAATTTTGTGATGGCATTAAATTGAAAATAAATATAACATCTATCAATATATAACTCAATTAAAACTTTCCGAATCCAATTAAGTAAATGGAGCGAAAAGTCAAACATGAAATTTTTATCTATCTGCTCTAATGCAGTACGTAATTAGCGTTAAGAAATAAATAAACGATGACATCACTTAAATTAGCAAACTGCTATAACTTATAAAATTCTTGTTCTAAAAACGTTATATTTGTTAATTTTTAAAAGCTGCTTAAATTGTTTTCGGAGAATGTATAATAAGTATATGAATATTATACTAAAAACTTTAATACAGTTGTTTTCGTTTACATAGCATTACCGCTAAAGTAGTACAAAATGATTATTAATAACTTTTTCTAAGTGATTGGAATAGGTATTTAAATCATCCATATATTAATTGCTTTTCTTTTTTTTTTTTAGTCAGGAGGTGTAGGACTGTTGAGTTCTCCTAATACAACTTGTGCGTTTTTCTGTAGTTTAAGAAAAAGTTTTTAAGTTGTTCATTCTCTAGAAAAAGGTTAGGAGATAAAGGAACCTTTGTTAACATTTTTTACTTCTTTTAGGCTCGCAACAAGCCAGCAGATGGTAGCCATCCTCAAAAACTCCAAGCTGGTCAAAGGACCCCCACTCATGGACCGAAGAACGCTCAGGGCAAGTCAGGAGGAGCCAAGCCAGCTCAAAAACCTGGAGCCCAGCAAAAAGGGCAACCGATCAAGCAGGCGCCAGCCAAAGCTGCAGCAACCGCAGCCAATAATAAGGCCGTGAAGAAACCGAAGAAGGGAAAACATCATCAGCATGACCTTATAGTGACCATCGATTTGGTAAGCAGAAGCTTTCTCTCTCTTTCTTCACATTTTATGGACTATCACAATAATGTTTGGAGAAGATGATTCAGTTAGATAGGCGAGGGGTGTAATTTCGATCGATTTTTGTAATAAATTTCGAAGATAATGAATTATGAAGGCACGGGAAAATTTGTTTCAGGTAATGGTATATCCATTACAAGAGCGTTCTAACCAAAAATAAATAACCCATAATTTATAAAATTTTTATTTTGTACTGTGCGTTTAAAATTCTGAGCTGTAGTAGGTTTAAAGGATATATAAAATTACCAATTTTATATGGTAAAGCATAAATGCTAATGCTTCCATTAAAGTAATACAACCACCATTTTTTTCAGGCCAATATCTCCTTAGCAGTGATTTTTTTAAATAAAACAGCTAAAGGCAGAAATATTTAAAAAAAAATTGAAATTAAAACAGTTAACTTCATCTGTTTTAACATCGCTTGAACGATATAAATGATAAAAACTTTAGGTACTCTTTAATTAACGTATTATCTAGGTATACACTGACAAAAGCTATAATTTTAATATTGACAATAATACATAGATTAATATGAATTATTTATTGTCTTGATGTTTGGATCATAACAAAAAAATAAACAAATTTTGTTGACAGGAATAGTATAATGTTATTTTCAATTAAAAACTAAACACAAGTAAAATACTACATATAAGTCAAATAAATTTCCCTAATCCCTATTGACTGAATTTTAAACATCATGCCAGCGCACTTTCTGTCAATTGTTTCCTTACAGTATGTACATAGTGGGACAGCAACTACCGGTACCGCTATTTTTTTGGAATATATATTTTTTCGGTTAACAAAATAATTTTCAACTGTTTAGTAAATGCCATATAAATAAAGAAAACAAGGGTTTTATAAAAAATCGTTTTAAATTAGAAAACTTATAGTTCAACTTTTCATGCGTGTTACCGAATATTACCAACCTACTTTGATATTCTTAGATACTTAAACTTTATCTTATAACGTCGTAATTACTTTATCATTAAACGAGAAACCGAAGTTCGCGTGTTAAAACAGAAATCACGCAGAAGACAACTCACTTAAAAGTTTTATGCATTTTATTTGTTTATTTAACAACGTTAATTTAATGGCCTAACTAACATCTTTGTGGGTGATATTATTTTAATTTCATTTAGCGTTTTCTGTTACGAAAATTTATATTGATTTAAGTATATCTAGTGTTCCAACTGTCAAGAAAGGATTAAAATATTATTTGAAACTTTAGTATGACGTACTCCACACTATTTTGCAGTATCAATTAAAATGTATGTCACAAGGGTAAAGTTTTCTTACCAATGATTTATACATTTTTAATAAAACTTAGTGCAAGGTTTAAAACTAATTTTAAGATTAAAAAGGTTTTGTTTATATCTTTAGACTCGTAGGACACTATGGTTTAGGATATTTCCAAAAACGTTGCCATTTTACTTGCAAAGGATGCGCGCATTGGTGAATAGAACATTTTGATGGTTTTATGGTCAACCTGATCGCAAAAATTACCTTAATTTTTCAGCGTTTCCCCTATTTTTCCTCTGTAAATCATCAAATGCTCGTATAACTCTGCAAAACATTTAGTTTTGATGTTCTTGATGCAACAAACATAGCCTTGATCAGATTCTAGCGACGACATATCGTGACCCTCCCCTGTAAGATAGTGTTTTTCTTGTGATATTAAATGTAAAAAAACTTTGTGACATACCTACTTATTGGATGACACTGTACAACGCTAAACTAGGTTTGTTAATGTCGCATCGCTCATACCGCAAACTAAATCAGGTGTATAACGTCGTAATAATATTGAAATGGAATATATTTCCATGATATTGACAGGCTTCCTCTAATTCTGTAAGTTATCTTTGTTTTGGTAAACAACGCAACATCTTGAGAAGATAATGCTCTTTATAACTCGATTTTGAATAACACCCCAAAGGCAAACAGAACTCAGTAATTTGCCGGCGTCCACACAATAATTACATTATGTCTGCCGTTACAGTGTTCGCTCTATTTATCTCAAGGAACGCAGAATTCGGAACGCTGATATAACTGACACCTAGATAAACTAAATTATGGCACTGGCGTTTGTTTATTTATTTATTAGTTTTAATGTTCGCGTTTCGTTTTGTTTACATAAATACTAAAAGCGGACTTTTGGCACTGTGCTAAAATTTTGTATCGTAAATAGAGAAACTCGACAAGACGTTTTGTTGAAAGTAGACGGTTGGTACGAAAGTTTTTAAACTAATAAAAACAAATGACGTCTGACAGTGGCAATGTGTGTCAAAACGAAAGATCAATAAATGTATTTTATATAAAATTACCTATTTAAAACTTCGTTTGCCAATTATTAAGGTCTAAGACAGGACTGAAGTCTCTTTCCAACACTGTTTAAATAGTATTTGAATTCTGCTTTGCGAAATTGTATTAGAAAATGTAATGGTATGGGAAAAAGAAATATTTATACGCTATTGTTCGGGGTCTAGGAATATTCTTCGCCAACAATTCATCGCCCACAATTCTTCGCCTCCACAATTCTTCGCTCACAATTCTTCGCCCATATTTCTTCGCCTACACAATTCTTTGCCGTCACAATTCTTCGCTGCCACAATTCTTCGGCCATATTTCTTCGCCGCCACAATTCTTCGGCCATATTTCTTCGCCTACACAATTCTTCGCCGCCACAATTCTTCGGTCATATTTCTTCGCCTACACAATTCTTCGCCGCCACAATTTTCCGCCGCATACAAGCATATCACAAAGCGGACACATGAAAATAATGGAAAAATACCCAAACAAATATATGAGTGGACCCCAACGAGAAAAAGGAAAAGAGGAAGACCAAGGACGCACTGGAAAGATGAAATAGAGACGACGATGAAAAAAAGACCTTGAAGATGATTCGTGGTAAAACAAAAGGCAATTAGGATGCGACAAACGGCCACAGGCTGTAAATAGCCACTATATACTAAAATATCTTAGTTTTGCCAACTAATGAAGATACATTTAACACACAATTTGCGAGCGTATCTTTAATAGAGACAGAGTTATTCATTATAAATGCAGTCATGTTAAGTTCTTGGCAACGGTTCAAGTACAAATTGCTTTGAACGTTGACGACTTTTGCATATAAATTCCATCAGCTGAAGGTTTTATGAAATATTTTCAATTTTTCTTAGCGAACTTCTTTGAATATTAGCCTTGATTTTGACCCAATATATTTACTGAAAATTCTAAAAGGAGACGCTTATTTTTAAGGTCACATGAGTAATAGAATTGTAGTGGAGTATTTAAAACGACGTGCACCTGATATACTTTGTCAAAGTGGAAACGCTTGAAAGAGACACATTACGTGGTATTTTTACTGCTTTGCTCCATTTTTGCTGACTGATGTATTTATTGCTTATTACAAAAAATTTTTAGTTTGTTTGTGATGATCTATTTACACATCTGACTAAACATTATGTTATTTGTATATTGGTTTGTAAAAGTGTAGTATGTGTTTGAGATGCCTGGGAAATTATTGAGGTACAGTGATGTGGTCTCCTTTGGGAAAAAAGGGTAATTGGCTAGGGCCCCCACCGGTCATCTATCTATTAGGACCCGTGCTATTATTGATTGGGGCCTCCTATAGAATAAATTTTGTAAATTAAAAACAAGTATGTTTTGTGAGTGTTACAAAATTTCCAAAACTATTTAACTGCATGCCGTTTTGAAGTCGCCTTTGGTCGGGGGCCTAGTGGCATTGCATTCACTGAACTATCTAAAATAGTTCTCTGGTTTGTTTTCTAGTAGGCAATCGTGGTTCCAAGGGTTACAGCTATTTGGGGTCTCCTATATATATTGTAGAATTTAAAAACCACGAACCTTAAAAAGTACAGCTACTAAGACGATGAAATTCGAGTTGTTAGTCACGAAAATACTTTATATTAAGCTTAAGCCATTATTTTAATGTAGTGTGCAGCTGTGGATTACACGAAACAGGAGCCTACATGAAGAATAACACAGAAAAAAAAATGAGGACTGCGTAGCCCAGTTCATGGATGTACCTTGAAATATGTGTGCAAGAATTTCTTTTTTACAGACACTATTTGTAGCTTGCTTTGTGTGTGCAAGTAAACGAGGGGTAAATTCTTAAAAAAGAATTTCGTTTTGTAATGTAATTATGAAATTTTAAGCGCTTACGAATTTAATTTCGTTTACAATACCTGTGAAGTTATTTTAATCTTCACAAAAGCAATTTCAAGTCTTGGTGTCACGAAGATTTAGACCTCAAAAACCATACCTACACTTTTTTTGTTGTTGCAATGTTAACTACGTAACTCTATCTATATTATCTGTACCATTCAAGATGTCGATATCTCAAAACACAGGGGTGAAAATATGTCTAAATTCATTCTAAAATCGATTTCCTATTTGCACCTTTGATGTAATGGTGTAAATGATTTTTTTTTCCTACTTTTATGTCTGTAATTTATATTAATAATGCTCTTATAGATATTTAATTTTTATCAGCACGTCAGCTTGATCTTACAAGAACCTTCATGTCCTTGCCAATTAGACAAAAGCGCTACTTATTATCCATTCTCCGTTGGGAAATGAAAACGCCGATCGTAAAAAATAAACCAATTTAAAAAATTCCACGAGCACTAGATCATTATGCTACCCTGGGAACTGAATTAATTGTGCGATCAAAGTAAGCAAAGAAAATATTCGCTGAGAAAGGCGGGGTGGCTCGTAGATTAAAGTCCCATGATGTTAGTGAACTTAATTTTGTTTTTGCCGATAGACAAAAAGTGTTGAAAATGTAGGAATGGGGGATTATAATTAGTTCTGAGTAGCTTCAGCTGTGCTTCGTCGAGTTTTTAAAAACTAAGATGATCTATAGCAGCGTAAGTCTTGTGATATGACGTGTGACATAATTTTTTAAATTTTTGAGTAGGTCAAAGACAGGCCTGTGCATCTAATGACGCTAAGCCCTATAGACCAGCGGTGGGCAAACTTTTTTTGAAAAGGGCCAGTTTGCGCAAATAGTGACTAAAAGGGCCGCACTAAAAAAAAATTATAGTAACAACTTATAAATTAGGTGTAAGTTGGAAACGACAAAAAATTAAGGTAAAAAAAAGCTATACATACATATTATAGACATTTTTACTAATAAAGTAATTCATGAAGGGACGCATGCGGCCCGCGGGCCGCGGTTTGTCCACCGCTGCATAGACCAATATCCTTACTACCAGTCTCATCTAAATTATTTGTAAAACTCTTATTGAAAATACTGAAACCAATTATAAACAGTAAAAACCTAATACCTAAACACCAATTTGGATTTAGAAGCAAGCAGTCCACTATCGATCAAGTGCCCAGAATAACACACGAAATAGAAAAGGCACTTGAAGAGAAAAATATCTGTCCTTCATTATTTCTAGACGTAGCCCAGACCTTCGATAGAGTGTGGCTCGAAGGACTAGTACACAAGCTAAACAAATCTCTACCAAAGCAAGATTGTGACACTCCAAAATCCTATCTATCGGATAGAATTAACCGAGTGAAACAAGACGAAGAATATTCCACAATCCACATTCAAAGAAGTCATAGCCGGAGCACCCCAAGGTTGCGTCTTTGGCCCGGTACTGTACCTTCTATTCACTTCTGATATACCACAAACACAAAATGTGAAAGTAGCCACTTTTGCCGACGATAACGCAATTCTAGTCATCGGAAAAACTATTGAAGAATCAACAGAAAAACTCCAGAAGGCAACAAATCAAATTACGAACGAACTAAAACATGTCGCATCAACCTAAACGAAACCAAAACAATTCAAGTGAACTTCACAAATAAAAGATCAGTAGAACACCTGCCAGTGGTATTAAATAACAACAGAATTCCACACTCTCTCAGCTAAATATTTAGGCATGAACCTGGACATTAAATTAAAGTGGAAAGAACACATTAAAAAACAAACGTGAAAAGTTAGGCATCAAATACAGAAAACTATTTTGGCTAATGAATAGAAAACCTAAACTTTCAATTGAAAATAAACTTTTAATATATAAACAAATACTAAAGCCAGTATGGACCTATAGCATACAGCTTTGGGAGTGTGCTAAAAAAACTAAAATTAAAATAATAAAGCAATTGCAAAATAAAGTACTCCTGGTACGCGAGGAATGTCGACCTCAACAGGGACCTGAGGATGCCAACACTTGACGAAGAAATTCAAAACTTTGCCAATAAACATGAACAAAGGTTGCATGATCACGTGACACCGAAAACTTTAGATAAGGTCCTTAGCTTTTAGAAAAGTCCTTCACCATCACCAACATTGAAAAAAAAAATTAGTTTGCTCAACTAGAAAAGCTGAGCGCGTAAGATTTTTCTATGAAACTTTGAATCTTCTCAATAATGGTGGACTCAAAACTCTGACAGGCGACGAAACGTTTATCTCTTCTTTGATGTTCCTACCGTGTATGAATGCATGAAGTAAGTAAACTCTAACAATGACGAAAAGGCAGGGATCAATGGAAAAAGTAATGGATGCAGTTTTCTTCGGGAGTACCAGCTTGATCAATACAAGTAAGCTACATGCATAGTTGACAAGAAAATGTAGAGACAGTGTACTTAGAGTGGACAACGAAACCTTGTGCAGACATAGCAGATGACCAGGTGGTAATGACCAAGGAGTAGGTTCTCAGCTACATGTTGAATAAACTGAACGGGGTTATCAAGAATAAAAAAATATGGAAGTCGGGAATCGGAAAGACGTCGACAGTTGTAAAGTATATAAACATAAATATATACATAAATTAAAAACGATTTTATTTTAAACATCAAACTTTTAGTTTATATTGTAGAAATTCATACGCGATTAAATATATGGCAGTTGTTTTATTAATCACGAAAAATTAATTGTTTTGGAAGGTATGTCCTTGTAACAGTTCATTGTTTTGCCTTCATAAAACGATTCCAACTGAAACATAACTTTTTTTTAACTTAACGACACAAATAAGCTTTAATTTCCGAGTTTAATGTCTCACAAATATGTGCTGTTTTACCTTCTAACTGTGCCAACTTCGTAAATAAAAGCAAGTTATATAAACTTTATCTTAAAATTTAGTTGTTCGCCAAGACGCCGGGAAAGAGGCCCGGTTTGTAAAGTACCGCACGGCGCGACGCTTAATTGCACTTAAAAAAAAAGTGCGAAATTGCGATTTTTAATAGAACGTTTTGATCAGCGAAGTGTGTTTAGAAACATAGTGCCATGATGAGGTGTTGACAGTTTTAAAGTGGGAAGTGTTCATCTGATATCGCGGTTATTTGTAAACTGCCACAATGGCCGAAGTGAAAAAAAATGCAAGTGAATCTGAAGGACGCTACGGGAGAGAGTATAGCAGATTGCGGCGACTCACTAGCGACATAGATATAATCCAACAGTCTGTAGGTGGTTTTTATTTTTAGCGGTTTACCTTTCACTTATTTATTTGGCAATATTGCCAAAGCATTTCGCAGAAACAACGTAGCGTCTAATATTTTTTAAATGTAACGGAGGTTAAAGGTGAACGATATAATAATAAATATTTATTTCAATTGATATCACTGTTTATACAGGGCGAGCCACAAAGGTGGGACACCATTGAGATTTTGTTAACTGTAACAGATACTAAGTTGGTTAAATAAGACACAATTTTCCTCTTTAAGGAACCAGACGATGCTCTCATTTTTTGAAGAAAAAAAAATCAATAGCACGCCAGATATGGATGAACAAATTAAATGTGGCAAATTTTTTAAGCCCTTGTTAATAGAAAAATCTTGCTAAAGAAATAGTTGTAGATTAATATATCTTCCTCTTTTCCTCAAACTCCTTTTGCCTTTTCAAGGGTCGGACAGGGTGTCCTGAGTCCATTTCCTCCATGTCCTTCTGTCTTTTGCTAGTGTTCTAATTTCTTCTACTGTTTTTCTTTTTGCTAACCCTATTTACCTTATTTGGTCTATCCCTTTTCTTCTTGGTCTCCCTCTTTGTTTCTTGGCTGGTTTTCCAGTTTCCATTGTTTTTCTCGTGATTCTGTCAGGTTCATTCTTACTATATGGCCATACCAGTTTAGTTGTTTCTTTTTTATTTTTTCTATTATTGGTTCTTGTACTGTTATTTCTCTGCGAAAAGGTTTAAGTTTGGTAAACACTGCTCTAAATAACTATTGTGCCATGAACAAAAATTGTTAAACGATTTTAAACTTAAGAATACTTAACGTAGTATCTAAATAATATTTAAACAATTAAATGTTCCTGCATTTTGTAAATGGGTCTACAACTTTTTCATCCTAAGTCTTTTCAATTAACAACGACAATGAAGATGTTTAAGACTCAAATGATAAGCTAGTGTTAGTTATTTTAGCCCATATTAGCGTTTAAATAAATGTCGACAAAACAAACTACTTGGTGATAAACAATAAGAATGTGCGTAATCAGCAACTTATAGAATTGGATGGTGTAGTATTAAATAGAGTTAATGAAATTAAATACTTAGGTGTAATAATAGACGATAAGCTTGATTTTAAAAGTAATACTAATTATATAGTTAAAAAGGTTTCTAAAAAAATAGGTTTTCTTGGTAGATTAAGCTGTAAACTTCCAGTCCTTACTAAAATTTTAATATACAAAAGTATCATAGCACAATAGCACCCCATTTCGAATACTGCTCTAGTATTTTATTTCTGGCAAACACTAATGATTTAGACCGGCTTCAAAAATTGCAAAATAGGGCTATGAGAATTATTTTACACTGTTCCAGATACACCAAAATTACTCTGATGCTGGATACTTTACAGTGGCTTAGTATTAAACAACGGATAATTTTTAATACGATTATTTTCATTTTTAAGATTATAAATAACCTGCTTCCAAATTCTTTGTTAAAATATATAACCCAAAACTCTGATGTTCATAAGTATCCGACTAGAAACTGTAAAGACTTTAAATTGCCATTCAGGACACGAAATTATACTCAAAATTCTCTTTTTTATAAAGGACTGAAATTTTACAATGATTTATCAAGTGAACTTAAAAGTGAAACTAATATTGTAAGGTTTAGACGTAAGCTCAGTAGTCATATTAAGGAAAAGTTTTAAATTTTATATATTTATATTTATGTACATGTAATAAAATGTATACACATAATTAGCAAATCGCTAAAATAAATTACATTATTTATATTATTTATTATATTTAAAAATAAAACAAAATGTTTTTAGTAAAAAGAAATTAAATTTTATACACAAGAAGTGCAAAGCATGCCTTTTTATGATCTAAAAAATATCCTATTTGCAATTTTCATAGTTTATTTTTAAAAATAAATAACAAATTATGGTTCCCAAGTAAAATCATGCAACTTAAGTCATTTATTAGAATCTTAGCACCATAAACAAATATCTACTACTTTTTTACCAGCATTTTTTAATTTCCAAAACTAATCATATTAATAGATTTAAAAACATTGCAAATCTAGTTGTTCATTGGAATCAAAGTGTACTAAAGTTTTTTCTGAGTAGCACTCTGAAACAAAATACGTATCAAACTAAAGCGACAGCTTATGTTTTCGTAAACAATTTATCAAATATTTCCCTCTTTCTTTTATTTATGAGATGTCGCTCGATCTGCGGTACTACATTTGCGGTTCGAGGAAATTTATTTTCGATTATTTGAGTCAGGACGCCAGAGCGTAAATCTCATACATTTTCATGTATTAAATGTGTGTAATATTACATAATTTGATGTGGTTTTGGCACGAAACATGTCAAGATTGCTAAAAATCCAACTAAGGCAAAAATAGTTTTTAACGTTTCTTAGTTTTAGTTAAGGCAACGAAATATTAATTAATTTAGTCGTGTTTGAATAAAAAATTGGTTTAATATTTAAAAACAAAAATAATAATAAACTTTATTTGTTCTAAATATCCAAAAAGGCGTGGAACATGTCAGAATAATAATATACATCGTTTACAAAAACACTGAAAATTATTGAGCGTTGTTTATTATGCCAAAGTGTTCTACGTAATTTTCCATTCTGTTGTAGATTATTTTTTCAAATATCTTGCTAATGTTTGTGAGTATGGCTATGGGCCTATAGTTCCCTATATCACTTACATCCCCTTTTTTGTGGATTGGTTTGATTTTTGCACGTTTTAGTTTGTTAGGAAATATGCCATTTTTTAATGAGAGGTTTATAATGTGACTCAAAGTTCCAGATATTGTTCTTATCATTATTACAGTTGCACTAATTATATATTAAACAATAAAATGAGCTAATAATTGGGTAATATCACAATTTACATCCAACTCATGTTTACAAGGTTCTTCGTTTTTATGGTTGGCAAAAGGGTTCGATTTTTTTGGTTAACTCTATAATATAACATAAATTGTAAGACAGGAGTTTCGTTAAATATTTGGTCCCTATTCCTGAAATGGTTTTGTTTTTAGATCTATAAAAAAAATGGAATAAAATCGTGAAAACTATATCTCAATCTATAATACAATCTTGGTTTCCGGGTTTGGAACCGCGTCTTCTATATTTAGAAGTAGTTGACGTTTCGACCATTGTGTCTTTTTCAAAACGACTAATTTGTGAGGGATGTTGCTGGGTTTATATATCCAGCTTGTGGAGGCGTGGCGTTCCGCTTGATGGGTTTGTTCTGCCTCAGTGATTTTGTGATGACTGGTTTCCAGATGTTTGGGAGTTGTATGCCTGTGTCTCTGTTGTAGTTGTTTGGGTTCTTGATGATTTCCAATGATTCTCGATATAATCTTGGCCAGAAATGGTTTGCGCGGGACAGTAGTTTTGTTTCTCTGAAGAGGATGTTGTGTCCTGTACCCTGGGCGTGTTCTGCTACCGCTGATTTATCGACTTGTTTTCTTGTTGTTTGTCCTTCGTGTTCTTTGAGACGCGTTTGTATACTCCTGCCAGTCTGTCCTATGTATACTTTTCCACAGGAGCAAGGTATGCTATATATTCCCGCGTGGTGTAGTCCTGTGTCGTGTGTTCTTCTTAATTTATTCGAGAGCTTCAAAGGAGCGTTGAAAACGGTTTTGATTTTATGTTTTTGTAGAAGCTTTGATATTTTGTTAGTCACTCCGCTGATGTAGGGCAAGTAAGTCGTAGCGATGTATTCTTTCTTTTCTTTTCCTTCTTTTGGCGTGGCATGTTTTTGTATGGTACGAAGTATTTGTTTACGCTGGTAACCGTTTTCTTGCAGGGCTCTCGTGACCATGTTCAGTTCTTCTTTGATGTTTTCTGGTGTGCATATCTCTTTAGCCCTATGTATTAATGTGTTGATCACCGATTGTTTTTGGGCCGGGTGATGATGTGATGAAGCATTTAGATATCGGTTGGTATGGGTTGGTTTACGGTAAACGCTGTGGATATATAAACCCAGCAACATCCCTCACAAATTAGTCGTTTTGAAAAAGACCAAGACACAATGGTCGAAACGTCAACTACTTCTAAATATAGAAGACGCGGTTCCAAACCCGGAAACCAAGATTGTATTATGGATAACGGCCGCGAAAGCCTCAAGAATAAAATATATCTCAATCTGATAAGATAAAAGCAATACGCTTAACTTCATAAAAAAAAAACTAATTTACTTGCCAATAGTCTTGTTTGTCTCAGATATCAGCAATCTAAGAAATTTTTGCTGATTTTCGTTTTCATATATTACGACTAAAACTAGATATCGACTTCTTGGCCTATTTCCCCTACATTATTAGCTGTGGCTTTTAACATTTAGCGATCGTCGGAATGAAAACAGCCAAACAGCCAAGTCGTCTGATGTAGTTGTATGTGCCGAGATATAAATGTGGTTTAATAAAACTAAAACATGGGCCAAGTTCATTTGGAACTATGACAAAAGAATCCGGTCGGAAAGAATTGCAGTTATATCTGAAATCGTGCCAAACAAAAACAATGGTAATCCCATTATATTATATGGTTTAGTTTGAGATACTCCCACTATTGCAGCATAATGCTTATATTTAGGTTAAAATGTGTTGGTATATATTTAGTGCGTTATTAAAACTATTAAGTTCTTTGATAAAAACAAGGTTTATTCTACATGAGTTGCTTAAAAACAAACTTGATCGATAGTAAGACACTAAACTAAGTTTAAATAAAATTCCTAATCATCAGGGTCTTTTAAGCTAATTGTTGAAAATACAATAAAACAGAATACTGAAAAAATGCAAAAGTATTTTTGTCGTGTAAAGATACGTTAGATAAACGTCTCCTATAAAATTCAAATGAAAATTCACAACAGTTTAAAAATTATTTATAGTTACGTCTGTCGAGATGTACATTTATTGAGCAATCACGGTGTATTAATGCAGTACTAGACATTTTTTAAAGCGCACTTTTAATCAACAGAAATACATAACAGTTATGAAATAAACAGGGTGGTCCAAATAGAAGTACCACTATTGGGATCTCTTAAACGGTAAGAGCTACAAAGAAGTTTCATTTAGACAAATTGTTTCGCTCTAAATTCTCGAAAGAAAGTTTAAAATTATTTGAAGAACTGGAAAATGAAACATTTTTTTATCCTACTTCCAAGTTCTGTGTTAAAATTCGATTTAAAGTTTTCTCTAGAAGAAGTTTAAGTATCTTCCTGAACTAATAGGTTTTTCATACACTATTGTCGTAATCTTTTCCTAAATTTTATTAAAGATTGGAAGCCATAAAAGATTCAACACATTTCTCTTACAGTATTATTAGTAGTGGTACAAATTTAATCTAGGTATTAATTTAAAAAACGCGGAACTTTTAAAAAAGGGTTAAATTTTTTTATCTGAAAGATAATTCATAACATATTCTGGTGTTGTAGGAGAAAGCTTTATACACAAATAAATTTGAATCAAAATTTTGGTTCCTATATTATTCAGAAGCTTAATTTTCTTTATTTGTTTGTTTCAGTCGGAATATGGCCTGTCAGAAGATCAGGTTGCAGGTATTAAAACTGTACTTTTGCATCTTTTACTGATTGATAACACTATTAATTTTTCAGAGTTTAAAGAAGCTTTCATGCTCTTTGACAAGGATGAGGATGGCACTATTACCATGGCTGAATTGGGGGTGGTAATGCGATCCTTGGGGCAAAGACCTACAGGTAAAATAGCGTAACTAAATTAGAATTTCATAATTTATAATCGGCAATGGCTATTATGCAGGATTCATGCAGATAATTTTCGTTTGCGATTTTTTTTTCTTTTAAAAACACCTACGGGTGTTGTGGATTACAACTCATTTAATCTAAAATTAACGAGCAATAGTTCCTAATAGTATCTCAAGCTAAAGTGTTTACTGAGTTTACCCATTGGTCTTCTCAAATTGTTCTGGTATGGTACCCATACACAAAACGCACTATGCTCTGCTATGGGTCCACTGAACTAATTTCACTAAACTAATTCAAAAGGTTTGGTCCTTTTGAGTCTTCTTACAATTCTGCGCTGGTCAAGCAGTTGGATTGCTTCACTGTTAACATGATTGTGAAGCCTCTCGTCATGCTTCTGTGCAAATCTTTTAGCTTCGTCAGCAACCATTTCCACACCTTGGTCTCTGTGAAGGTCACAATTTCTTATGTACCAAAGAGCAATACTCTTCAGGACATTATTTTGGAACCTTTGTATGATTTCGATATTACTCTTGCTGGCACACCCCCACAATTGTATTCCGTATAATCAAACAGATTTAGAACCTGTTTATATATCATAAGTTTATTACGTGTTGACAGTTTAGAGAGTGTCTACCCAGAAGCCAATACATATTTTTGTATTTAAAATTTAGTTGTACTCTTTTTTATGTGCTCATTTCATTGGAGCTTAGCATCTAAGTTCATACCTAGATACTTCGCTGTGTTAGCGTATGGTATAACTTGATTGTTCAGGATAATTGGTAGCTGTTCTGTAAAATTGACGTAAGTTGATTTATTTTCATTGCCCTGTGGTACACCAACTTTTATTGTTCTCAATTCTGAGTATTGACCATCGCACTTAATTCTAAACAACCTCTTATTGATGTAAGATTTCAACAATAGACTGTAGTGTTTTGATAGAAGTTGTTCTAGTTTGAACTCTAATCCCTTGTGCCAGACTTTATCAAAAGCCTGGGTAACGTCCAGAAATACGGTCGAACATTTTTTTTTTTCTTCTAATGTTTTCTCCAAGAGAAGTAATCCTATATACCTGGTCTATGGTTGTATGATTGTTCCTAAATCCAAACTGATGCATTGGAATTATGCGAAATGAAAAACTTTTAAAACGATTTTGCTCTTTTTCCATACGTTACACTCTCTAGCTGTAAGTAATTTACTATAATGTGACACAATGTTTTAAGAAAGAGCTAACATTTCATGTTACATGGCAGTACACGCGCGTAATCCTTTGTATCCTGTGTAACAGAGACGGAGTTGCGAGATATGGTAAATGAAGTGGACCAAGACGGCAACGGGACAATTGAGTTTAACGAGTTCCTGCAAATGATGTCCAAGAAGCTGAAGGAAGCTGATTGCGAAGAGGAGCTTAGAGAAGCTTTTAGGTGGGTATATCTCCTTGTTTGATGTCTCGGAAAAAAATTTGCGCGTTTTTATCAAATTTTGTACCTAAAAGGATTTGTTACGTGCACTACATCTTAATAAATTTCTGTATGAAAATAAAATTATATTATCGTTATAATAAAATTGCAAGTGATAAAGAGATGGAAGTCGTATCAGTAATCCTGCATTTGACAAGGAATGCTTGAACAAGAAGATAATATAATAATCGCATATTACAGTATAGTTATGCGACCATATTTTCTTGTAAAAAATTAAGGACAATTAAAGCCACCGGGCGAAAACCTATACCAAACTATGTCGGAGCTTCCGTTCAAAAAAATTGGATAATTTACTTTTTCTAAAAGAGAGGGTTACGATATGTTTTGGCTGGAATCTGATCAATGCTGTGTTTATTGCATCCAGAACATCAAAACTAAATGTTTTGAAGAGGTATACGTGCCACTGGCCATTTTCTATGGAAAAATAGGAAAAACACTGAAACGCTGAATAAAGGCAATTTTTGAGATCGCGTTGGCCATGAAAGATAAAATGGAAGTTCTTCTATTTACCAGATCGCGCATTCTTTGTAAGTAAACTGGTGCAAAGATTTTGAAAAAATCTTAAACGGTTCTGAAGAAAAACGCGTAAAATGAGGCCCTTGTAAAAACGGTTTTCCCTATGTTAAACGCCTATGCATCATCATCATCATCATCATCATCGTTGTCCTCTTGTACCCGTAGGTGTCGAGGTTTGTTCCTTCACTTTTTTCCTTCGACAAAGCTACGCCACCCCTTTCGGTCCCTGGCCAATACTTTTGCTTCTTCCCATGTTTTTCCTCTACGTTTTATTGCCTCCACTACGCTGCTGTTCCATGTTGTTCTGGGTCGTCCCCTTCTGTTTTTGCCTATTTTTCTGGCTTCCCATACTTTCTTGACTTGCCTTGTGCTGTCCATTCGTATTAAGTGGCCTGTCCACTTTAATTTCTTTTCCTCTATTTTACTTGTCAGTGATTTCATTTTAAGTTTTTCTCTTATGTATTCGCTTCTTATTTTATCTGTTCTTTTTACCCCTTCCACCTTTCGTAGGTACCGCATTTCTGCAGCCTGTAATCTATTCTCTTGTCCTTTATTCAGTACCCAATTCTCAGCACTGAATAAACGCCTATGCAAGTCGCGTAAATATAGTTATACAGATATACCATAACTTCTCAAATCATAGCGCTTTTACAGGGGTTTCGTTTTTGACGTTTTTCTCCGGAACAGTTTAAGATTTTTTCAAAAAATTTGCACCATTTTACTTGCAAAGGATGCGCGAATTGGTAAATAGAAAAATTTAGATTTTATCTGTGACGTTTTCATTGCCAACGCGATCGCAAAAATTACTTTTGTTATTCAACTTGTCAGTTCTCCCTATTTTTCCCAACGAAATGACCAGTGGTACGTATAACTTTGCAAAACATTAAGTTTTGATGTTCTTGATGCAATAAACAAAGCCTTGATCAGATTCTAGCCACATATCGTGAGCTTTCCTAGTGAGATACAATTTTCAGAATGTGTTTATGAACACTTGAAGCTTGACAATGGGAAAGAAACCATGCTTTAGCAAAGAGATCGTTAAAAAAAAGTTTTGAGAATTGTAGCACATTTCTCCTGCTCTAAAACGTATATTTTGAGAGTTGCAATTTTACAATCCTTTCCAAAGCCGATAACAGAGTCAACCACCTAGTTTCACTGTACCCTGGTAGTTTTAATTAGGTACTGAAAATCTAAATCATGACAAATTTCTTTAAAATTTTCAACTCGTACCGAATACCTATAAACAAATTTGTGCTGGTATAACTTCGATATCAACTTAACTGGAAGGTATTTTACATCAAAACTTATACTGATGTTTCATATGTGGCCGGTGCAATAAACACCAATTAGGTAATTTATTGTCCACATATGTTTAAAATCAAGTTCAAAATTGAGTTTCCAATAAGTAAATTATACTAAAAGACATTGCTTTCAAATAAAGGACTGTCCCTTACAATAAAGGACGTATGTTACCTTAAGTATAGTACATCATGACTAAATGTTTTTAAATTTTCAGAGTTTTTGACAAAAATAACGATGGATTGATATCATCCAACGAGTTGCGGCACGTGATGACCAGTTTGGGGGAACGGTTGTCCGAGGAAGAAGTTGATGACATGATTAAAGAAGCCGATCTTGATGGCGATGGCCAAGTTAACTACGAAGGTACATTATTTCTGGTAGCATTGTTAATTTGTTTTTTCTCTTTATAATTTACCCGTCTTCTAAAGAGAGGTTATTTTTAATTTAATTTTTATTAGTGAGGATATTTTAAATGATGTAATATTTTTTATACATTAAACCGTTTCCTTTAAAGTTGTGTTGGTTGCCTATAAAGCGCGATGCATGACCCCGATTGTGCGTTCTTTCCAATGTACACTCAAACTAATATACGTTTTCTTTCAGAATTTGTGACCATCTTGGCCGCTAAGAACTAATTCCTTTGCCAATACGGAACATCCCTAGGCATCGTCTACACAAGAACAACGCATGATATCTGAAAAATGCAACATATACACTCTACTGTCCTCCGCACCGCTTTGCGATTCCTGTATTATAAGTTATGGATACTTACTATTTACGCATAATATTTAAACAGAGTTGTGGAAGCCAGTACTTCCCAAAATATTTTACGACTACTTTCTCAAAATTTCTTAAGCACTAATATACATTTAACTACATTTATACATGTAACAGGAACCATCAACAAGAAAACTCTTTCCTTTTTAGCTGCTACTAATCAAAAAGTATTCTGTAATCATTTCCTGCTTGTCTGGAATCAAACAAAATCAATTTACTCCATTTCTGCATCTGCACGTCAAACAAAAATCTTAAGACACGAATCTATCAAAAAATAAATTGTCTTTAGTTCACATGAAAGAGGCTGCTCTGAAAATGGCTTCTAGAATATGGACGAAACGTTGATGGTCATTAAAATTGTGAACAGAAATCTACCTTAAAAATTTAATTGATTCAATGTACATCGTCTAAGCGGGCATGATGAAATTTTATCTTTAAAAACTGGTTCCATTTGAAAAATATTAAGCCCTATGCTCATAATACTTAATAATTCGCAATAGTTAGACTACGTAACAAGAGTTGTCAGAAGCATATTACGCACGAGTGGAAGAGATGCGCGTAGCGGGGAGTGCACATTTCCAGGAGTGCGTAATTGCTTTACAACTCGTGTTATGTAGCTTACTTTTTCTACGATCACATAATACATACGATTTTAACAGCTTTTTGGCTAATATGCACATGTAATTACGTTGTATTGTCAATTTTGACGTAAGCCAACTTTGACATTTCTAGACAAGCGTGCGTTTTGCTTACCGTGCGTTACAACTCACTTACTAGGCATGCAGGAAGCGTTTGACGTGTCTACTTTGATCATTTCTTTAAAAAAAACTGTGCTTTCTGCTTACCGTGCGTAAGGACTCACTTACTATGCATGCAGGCTATACGGTAAGAGTAATTGACATTAGTGGTCGTAGAAAAAGTATTTTTTTCGCCCCTAAAGTTTCTGTAAAAAAAACTTTTAGTTAAATCTTAAAGTAATATAAAGCTTGAGTTTAAAATGGATCAGTGCTTACTAAAAAAAAATTATTATTAACTGATAAAAAAAGTGGTTCAAACTTGTTTAAATGTACATTTCTTTTGACGTTCTAGTTTAGGGATAAATAATCTTTTAAAAATAACTTCCATGCATTTTAGTTGTAAAGTATTTTTGGGAAATACCAACAAAAGTCTCTTCTTGCTCTTAACATTTTAAATAAATTATTTGTAAATTAGACTTAAAAACTATTACTTAAGACAATTGGCCTTTAGTCTTTCTTCAACTTTTACCATTGTGTTAAGACAATTCTTAACGAAACACAAATATTATACTAAAAATAGTCTTGAAACTAAATGATAGCTTGGCAAATAGGTTATCAAAACAAAAACCTCCTTGTAGTATGGAGAGTTGTTTAGCATAATAATCTAACGTTTTAGTTAAAAAAATTACTTGTTTTTAAAACAATGCAACGATTTAACAGGTAAAGTAAATTTAGCTTCGATGTGAGATAATTTTTGGAATATAATAGTGTGAAATATATTAGATTTTTTGTAAAAACCAATGCAGAAGTGTCACTACTTCAGTCAACATTGCAGCAAAGAACACAACAGGTAAAATTATGAAACGTTTCTATCTTTAAAATTACAAATACATGAAGTTTTTTTAACTAAAATGTTCTACAATTCCTTCTTAGCTATACATGAAGGTTATTGCAGTATTTTAAAACTATAATCGATTCTATTACACAATTTTAAGATTAATTAGGTTACATAATCTGCATAACTTTCGTAATATGCTAGGAAAATTCAAAATAATTAAATAGCGTTAAAATTGCTAAGATTTCCTTAGTTTAAGGTAAAAATAGAAGATTTCGTTTACAGAAAAAGACAAGTTCAATTTAGTGTTCCTTACTTTTTAACAAAACTTAACGTATATTTATAATAATTTATAATACTATAATATTGTAACAAATGTTAAAAAATTAGACTAATTTTGAAAATTGATTACCTGAAATATCGATAGTGCTACAAATTTCAAAGAGATCGGATCTTGATTTATTTACCACTTAATAGTGAGATTCACAATTGACTTCAAAGAATTGCTTTTGCAAATAAAATTTGCCCGTTGGATACTAACGGCATGCTTATTGTCAAAAAAAAGTAATTCGTACCGTGTGGACTTTTTATCATTTTTTCGGGGACCAAAGCTTGGCTCACAATATTTTTCGTGGACTTACCAAAGTAATATATTTGAATATTCAGAAAACGTAAACAAAGTTATGAATTTAAAGTCCCTGTAACTTATTTTGTTGAACGCATAATAATCGTGGCATTTGACACAGTTCCTCAAGCTGTACTCTTTGCGCTTTGGTAAAGCAATAGCATAAAAAGAATACGTTACTAAGGTAAGCTTTAAAAAGCTCCTCGCCCTCTTATAACATCGAGAAAATGTCGAGTAATATCGAAAATATCGATATATCAGGGCCATATGTGTAAAGGGTTATAAAGAAACTTGAAGAATTCTGGAATATTCTGTGTATAAAGCTATTAAAAATTTAACGAATTTAACAAAGTCTTGCGCTTAATTAACCGCTTTTGTATTCAATAAAAATGTAGCTAATATTCCAAATCCCATTTAATCCTATTCTCAATGGTTCCAATCGCACCCCGCACCAGTTAAATAATAGTAATTAGCACAGCATTTTCCTTCATTTAGCAAGAAAAACTTACGCCTAATAAAACTTTAACGCTAAATATAGTCAAGTAATGTTTCTCATAACACGGATGTGAGTATAGTACAGTTGAGTTATGATTTAATGTTCAGAGAAATAGGAAATTTATTATAATAATGGACAATGTATAGGGATAAAAATTTATTTTTGTGTTATTTAAGTCTCCACAGCTATTTTTAACATGTCGGAAGGTTTTTAAAACGTAAGTGATTAAAGGATAAATGCAGTTGTTAATTAAAAATCTCATTAAATGTACTTGAGACTTTTAATTCGAGCACCAAAAAAATTACTTACCATATTATCAAAACGTTTCTTTAAAATAGAACTATTTTAGAAAAATGTGTTATCACCATGCAGGTAAAATTATTTGAGTTACTTTAATTCGTGATGTTTTATTACTAGATTACATAATTATGGGGGAATATATTTATGTAAGCTACCTAGCCATGAAATAATACAAGCAGAAGATACTAAAAAAATTCTCAACTTGTCGACCTGATTTTTAATCATCCTGTATAGGGTCCCGAACTCTGCTAAATTGCTTGGGCCAAAATTTGGCTTAGAATAAGGATGGGTCTTCATTTTTATATACGTCGGTCATTCTTTGATGGGTATCTTTTGGACCATGACCCTTTTTTTTACAATTCGATGCTTGAGTTCAATTTCACTCATTTTTGTGTAGAAAAAATTGTAGGGGATTCTTCAGACTCAATATATTTTGGTGAAACCTTTCTCTTCAGGTACAAAATGTTACAACTATTTCACAGAATGATAATTTTTATATTAAACATTTTAATGGTTAGGTAGATAGCATAAAAATACACTCTTGTGTATTTATACTTAGTTACCTTCACAAACTAAAGTTAAACGCTTTTTGAATCTAAAAATATACATTTAAACAATGTATTGCTCCCCAATATTGTCCATTATTAACCTCGATTACATTGCTCTAGACAATAGACAATAACTAAATTATTTAAATTATTTTGATGTTGCCTATTGTAGCGTAATGTTTTCAATAATTTACTTTAATTTTGAAAAATATTACACCTATTGTGTGTTAACGTATAATTGTGACCGAAGCTGTTTTTTTTTCTGTTAAACTTGAAAATCATTAATTAGTGTTTTATGTTCCTAAAAAACTGTTTCCAAAGCCGGAGTAGATGTTTTGAGAGGAGCCCATGGATCACAAACAGTCTTTTGTTCATGAAATAGAAGCAAGAACGGTTAATCTGGGGGTCACTTACTGAAGTGGCCCTAAATGGGCCCCTCTCAATCTGGCCCTGATTGTGCAAGACAATTAATGTCTTCCTCCTCTTTTTGTATGTTGTTTCTTAATTTCACTAAATGTTATATTTATCGTTGTCGACTGCGTTACTTATAAATAATTTTAATTGTTAGGTAATGTTTTATATTTTAAACGTACGAGTTTATGTATTGTTTGCAATTGAAAAGATGAATGTAATGTGCAAGCTCGAAAAAAAAAGCAAGTTAAAAGCAAATGTTTTTGAGTTAGTGATACGTGTTTTAAAAGTTATTCAATGTAACAATTTTAAAATAAAATATAAAAAAATTATGGAAGGGTTTTTAAGTAGAATTTGTTTCCCATTTTAAATTAAGCGACACTCCTTAATATATTTAAAATAAATTCTGTGCAATTAGATTATTTAAGATAATGTGAACTGGTTCTGATTCAGATAATCAAAAGCCTGAATAACATAAAAAAATTGGTAAATTATTGATAAATAAATTGTAATTGAATATAATCTCATAGAAATACCCCCTTTTTACAGATAACACATACTTTTTAAACATTTTGCGCTTTAAGTTACACAATAAATCATTTGTATTTATACCCAAAGGGTTTTTAACCAAAAAAACAAGTCTGATCTTACAAACTAATTTATGTTTTTGTGTTTATAAAGTCGGATGTTCAGTGGCGTAGCTAGAAATATTGTTTTTTGTTTTTTATAATGCTTTTTGGAGACTTTTGTAGCAACATGTTCAGTTTATTGAACTGAGATTTAGGGCCCCCTGTCCGGCTGGGCCCCAATGCTTTGCATACTCTTGCTATATGGTAGCTACGCCACTGCATATGTTAGGTCTCGATTAGTGTGTAAGATTTCTCGATAGTTTTCATTTCTCGAGTCTCGAGAATTCTCTTTTTGTCAAATAAAAATGCAAGAGTATACCCTTAAAGTATTTTTAAAAATTTCCAAGAGCTGTAAAAAAATGTTTCATGCAGTTTTTGAACAAACTTTGGCTGGAAATGCATTGCCTATGGTGTTCTTAAGATATTTAGACAATATAAAGATCATTGCACAATTATTGTCAATAAAAATGTAAAGTTATTAGTTATTATACACTTGTAACGTTTTTAAAAACTTTGAAGGGCTGACCTTACCTGCAAATGCATTATTTAGGGTGTTTCTAAAATTATATGGAGACAATTGGAAAATTTTCCTCAAAATATTGTAAATTTAAGAAAAATGTATAAAATCCCATTCACACGTTTTATTAAAAATATTTTGATCATAATTTCAACCAAAGGGGGGTAAATAAATGTTATTTCAAAAATAGTCGAAGGTATGAGAAAAGCTAAAAATAGTTTTTAATTTTTTGAAATTGCCGCGTGTTTGATAATGCTAAACTTTTCTTAATTTATGTTTTGAATTTTGCATTTACTAAAAGATTATTAAAGTTTATGAGGCAATTATTTCTTATTTTACCCTGAATGACATTATTAAGGCTAAAATTTAACTTTGTAAAATCATTTAGGATCAGCTGTTATAGTTGAATGAATGTAAACGTGCTTAAAATACGGACAGCAAATATACGCAACATTGTTGATGAGTTAGAAGGAGATAGATTTTCTATCGGACGTTGGTGCTTATATCTAGTCCAGACACGCAAAGCGTTGTTTGCTTCTTTTTAACACGTTGGTTGTAACAGTCGCATATGTCGTAGCGATCTTGCCACCTCCTTTATGTGCTCCTGATACTTAATACAAGTAGAGATTGTCACCAATAGAGGTCGCAGTCTACACGATTTCAGTATTTATAATGTACAGCGCTGGGTTGTTCAACTGGCCACATCAGGCTTGCGAAATAACTTTTGTGGCCCCCTAACACTTCATAAAAAATCATTCAATTTAACCCTCAAGACCATATACAGGGTGATTGATTGAGAGCGGGACTTAAATAGATATGAAGAATGAAAAAGGTTATTGATCTGAAATTTTGGTTATGACCATAATGGCATCTGATCTGTTTAATGAAAATATTTTTAAGAAGGCGACACTTCCGGATATACCGGAAGTTGACGTCTACTTTCTTATTTCAAATGCAATGGTTTATTTTTTATTGCATTTTTGGATTAAACACGTTATTTTAGAGGAACTTTCTATACCTAAGTGCAGTCGCTTTTTAGAATTTTGGACTTTTTTTTTGTATAGGTACATAAACTTTCGTTTATTCTATTAGCATTAAACACAATAGTGGCCCGCTAAAACTTTGGAAGAAAAAAATGGCCGGCAATCGTATAGAAAGAAGTTGGACAGCCCTCTAATCCAATGATTTTGTTAAGTGTGTTTTCGATAATTTATACTATTGGTGTATAATATTTTTCTATATTAGTAAAGCATTTTTTTTATTGATAAGACCCATTGAGCAAATCAGTCGTGTTGCTAAAGATTTTTTTAGAAATTTATCGTTTAAGTTTACGTAAAAGTAATATAATTAATGTGGTAAGGAAGTTAAACTGGTAACACGTGGTAGATATAAATCCCACTTCCTTAATACAGCTAGAGATTTCTTATCGGTAATCGCTAACCACTGTTAATTATTTTGTACAGCATTTTAATCAACTTACAACAAATTTTTATGGTTTTATTATATGAATCACGAATAACATAATTCATACACATATTCTGGTGCTAATATCAGATGTTAATTTCAATCAATTCGGTTAATAATACGTTTTATAACGTATTATTTTTTAAGTATAAAAATAATCTAATAGCATTGCTATCGCTAGTCTTGCGAAAATTTTAATTTGATTTATTGATAAAAGGGATATTTTTATCTTTTAGTTTTAGTCAGTTATCAGCAAAACATTCTTAGACTTGTGCTAAATATAAATAAGTACTAAACAACAAGTTTAATTTTTTGCTGAAGGAGATCTTGGATGTATAAGGCCTGATTTATCTTGATAGTAAATAAATATTCAGTAAGTTGATAAATATATGAACGTTCAAACAGTGGTTTATGGAAATTGCGATTACTTTCTTAAAATTCTCGACTAATTGGTTAGTATTTACAGGTTTTGCTTGATTAAACAGTTCACCAGAATTATTTTAGTGAAGTAAATTGATTAAAGAGTGTGAAAACATGTAGAACTTGTGATACTAAGCTACTTTTACAACTGCGAACGTTTTTGAAAATTGTAGATAGGTGATTGCAGGCCTTTTGGTTCTGTCAGTGCGACGGACTAGCAATTATATAAATTATTATCTAATAACACTTAACCCTTGATCATTTTTATCACTTATAGTGATATTACATCTGATATAGATTGAAGTAATTTATTAAAAAGTTTTTAGTCTCTTTTAGTTTGTCTTTGTGGCCACAAACGATGTAAGTTTCATAAATATATAGACGACAGTTGAAGTATAAAATATTAACATCGATTATTTATTTTTTTTTAAATTCAGAAACCACCATGATACGAAATCTTCTTTATTGGACTGTTTGCTGTGCAGTTCTTGTATCAGCTGCATCACACTATGCTAAAAGGGGTAAGTATTTGAAAGTAAATTGTGCAAGAGGTGTGTCTTTTGTAGGATGGTTCGTAATTTTTTGTTGTTGTTAAATCACTGAAGAACTGTATATTAGCTACAAAGATTAGGACCTTATAGAAATCTAGTTTTTTTAAATATTTAAATCGTTTTAATAAATTTGCAATGTGGCAACAAACATACAGGGCTTCGCAAAAGTATGGAAACAGACAAATATCTAGAACACTATTGCAAGTATTACAATGAAAATTTGGTATCGGACCATTATCGCATATTACGGATTCGATGAAAATATTGACGTTGCAATACGACTTCGGTTCAACCGGAAATAAACTAAGACTTTGAAATTTTAAATAGCACGCCCTGGAAATTTTTATAATTTCGAATTCCTGTTTAAGTTAACTTTTAACGTAGTGAAAATAAAATGGGTTTAAAGGTAACTGTTTTCGTGAAATTTGTAGTGTGATAAAAAATTGAGCGATACAGCTTTTTCATTTTTTTTTAACGTTTAAGTATTTTGAGTAAGTTCGACAATAAATTATTTAACTCTTTGCATTAGCTAAATTTTAAAAATATTTTACAGGGTGTTTTTATGCTTGGTCAAACTTGTGAAATTTTAAACATCGGTAATTCATTTTTCTTAAACATAACACCCTATATTGTTTTAGTTTTTTAAAAAGCCTTTAAAAAAATACTTAAAAGAAGTGATTTAAAATGAAGGCCATTTATATTGTCATTGAATTAAAACAGAGTAATTTTTTATACAAAAGAACTTAAATTTTTTAAGACAACTTATATCAATGTAATTTATCGAAATTGGTGCATTTTGTGTTTAAAACACAGTACCCAGGAAAATAATTTTTAGATGACGATGACAGACGCATGCATCCCCGTAACCAGCATAATAAGCCACTAGCATCGATTAATCCAGAAGAAGAAACAGCAGAATATTGGAAACAAAAGGCTTATCAAACACTTAATGACAAATTGGCATTAACGGAAATAAAAGGTAAATAAATACAGCGTTTTAATAATTTAATAGATACCGATATAATTTTTGTCACTCGGTATCAAATACAATATTGACCATGCGGTGGGTTCTTTAGCAGAAAGTGTTACTTCAAAATTTTTATCAAGCAACCTTCTCTTGATCTGAGGCCCAACCAAAATTCTTTTAATCAGGTTGGCATCACTAATATCGGGAAAAATTTCCTTTAGGTATCTGAATCCTTTTTCTTCCTTGTTCATTGCCTTAACCAAATTTTCATTAGTACAAGTTTAATATGTATGTCAAGATAACATTCTGTGAGTCAATAATTAAAAGGCTTAAATTAATATTAGTTTTTCTTTGGATCAATTTATTCTTTGGGCTAGTATACTGAATCATAGCGCCTTACTGTGTCTCTGCTGTCGTATGAACAAAGAAAGAAACAATATTTGTGAATCCCCGTTGCGTACTAAGTAAAAAAGCTATAGCCTTCAAATCTCCGCACAGTAGCCACTGGTGTTCGTCGTATTCCCCATTTTTGAGGATTCATTCCATATTTTCATGTGATTCTTTTAGGCCTACATAATATGCTACTGAAACTGAGGTCTTTTTATTAATATTGTGTAATAGTACAGCTGGATATCGACGAATCTATGATTCTTGGGGTTTATAAGTGGTTCCTATTTCTTTCATAATGCCAATAATGCTATAACAATGGAACAGTTCTGATTAAAAAACCAACAGGGATCGCACTTTTCAGCCGCCTGTGAAGGTGGGAGATGATTGAAATTATTACTGAGAAACATTTTAAAAAGTACAAAACATCTACCTAATATCATTCTCCTAAATTTATCCAAATTTGAGAAACAAAATAAAAACCTAATTGGGGATGTTACTTCTAAAGAAGTCTTCTAAGGAATTTTTTAAAATAAAAGTTCCCCGTTAATTTTTGATAAGGAATCACCTCCTAAATTATTTCGCAATATTTATGTATGTTAATGAAAGACTATTGGCCAGTGCTGTTAATAATTTTTTAAGTTTCTTTGTGACAAGAAAAGGTAAATTAAGTGTAGCTTCTAATCAGCAAAGCAATTCAATAATATAAAGAAATTTGTAAAGTTCCGATTTCAACGTTATTAAACTTATCTTCAGCTTAATTTAAAAGCTTGCTTGCTAATAAAGCTTAACTTAAACGAGGAGATAAATACAATGTAAATAAATCGAATCCAAATAATAATTGGCATCTAATCAACGCTCAATTCAAGTGCATAGTTAATTATAATCTTTCAAGTCCTCAGATAGACATTTGTCTAAAACATTTTGTAGCGTACCATTGAGATTATAAATAAACCAAATCATGATATCTTAGAAGAGGAGATCGTGATTTTAATAAGGTTATTATAGGTTTGAGCGTGATTTCTAATCTAATTATTTGATAAAAGATCTTCACGTGTCTTTAAAACTTCTAAAAACCCTCAAAAAGTAATAAAAAGCAAACACGCGATACTTAACGTTTTCGATTTTTATTTCAAACTTATTTATAAGCTAGCCACATCATGTGGTTAATCCTCAACATCATGCGTTTATCTTTGGACAAAATCGCTTGCACTTATAAAGAAAAGTTAAAACACTCGAACTGAATATAGCTTTTGTAATTAATTATTTACTTTACTTCGTTATATTAGTATACCTATAACAAAATTTTTTTAGGTATTGCAAAAAATGTTATCATGTTTCTTGGTGATGGCATGTCGATACCAACACTGGCAGCTGCAAGAACTTTGTTAGGACAAAGAAATAACGCCACAGGCGAAGAAGCATCGTTATTTTTCGAAACATTTCCCTATGTTGGACTGTCTAAAGTAGGTTAATATTTAAAATTTGTTGTTTTAAATTACAGTACAAGTTATTTGAATTTTTATATTTTCCTCTGGGTTTGATAACTGCGATTAGCAATCTTATTCAATTCGTTATTCTAGACATACTGCGTTGATAGACAAGTGGCCGATTCGGCATGTTCAGCGACTGCTTACTTGGGAGGTGTGAAAGCAAATGAAGGTACCATTGGAGTTACAGCAAAAGTTCCACTCGCTTCTTGCGAACCGATGAAAAATCAATCAAACCATGTATACTCCATTGGACGATGGTCGCAGTTGTATGGTAAACGTACAGGAGTGGTCACAACAACACGTGTTACGCATGCCTCTCCATCAGGTAAGTTTTAAAACTGAAGATATGCTGAGGCAACTACTGCACACTTTTATTGTAGGAGTATACGCTCACACAGCTGATAGAGACTGGGAATGCGACACAGACGTTGCTGAAGTAGGGAACGATCCAAAAGAGTGTCTAGATATAGCTCATCAACTCGTTCATGGAGAAACTGGTAAAAATCTTAACGTGATCCTCGGTGGTGGAAGAAAAAACTTCCGACCAATATCAACCACCGATGAAGAAGGTGCTAACGGCGCTCGAAGCGATGGTCGAGATTTGATTGAAGAATGGAAAACAACTAAGGCTGGTTCATCATTTTCATACGTGTGGAACAAAACTGACCTACTTAATGTCCCATTAAACACTGAATACGTCATGGGACTCTTTGAAAGCAGCCACTGCCAGTATAATCTCAAAATGAACCCAGCTACAGAACCAACTCTTACCGAAATGACCACAACTGCTATCAAACTTTTATCGCAAGGTGCTGAGGGATATTTTCTTTTCGTGGAAGGAGGTCGTATTGATCATGCTCATCATGAAAATTTGGCTCAGATATCTCTTGATGAAACCATCGAGTTTGATAAGGCTATCCAGGCTGCTTACAGTATGACGAGTCGTCAAGATACTCTTATCGTGGTAACTGCAGACCATGCGCATACCATGAGTATCAGTGGTTATCCTGCTAGAGGAAATGATATTTTGGGCATTGTAGATGTCGCTGACGATAATCTTCCATACGCCACGCTAAGTTATGCAAATGGACCAAGCTATTTGCCTCCTGAAAATGGCAACAGGCACGATTTATCTCAAGACGATATGAGTAAGTTTTGGTTCCAATTAATTTGAACTTTTGACTTTGTCAGGGTTTCTCAATCTTTTTGAACCATATAAATTTTCATTGCACCCCCTTTTATGGAGGCTAAAAACGGCACAAACTTATTGTACAACCAGATTTTAATAATTACTGTTTTAGGGGATCCTGATTATGGTTTTCCATCTCCGGTTCCTCTTTTTTCTGAAACACATGGAGGAGACGATGTTGGTGTCTTTGCAGTAGGCCCCTGGGCTCATCTTTTAATCGGAATGTACGAACAGAATTACATTCCTCATGTTATGGGTTTTGCATCTTGTGTAGGAGATGGCCCTTGCGCTAACGAAAATTACTAACGAGAAATTTGATTATGATTTCCTGGTTTTAACAGCAAAATTTTGTAAATTACAAAACCTATTAGTATTGTAAAAAAAAAGTTAAGAAAAACTATTAGCTTACTTTCCGGTTTAAATAATTTTTATGTAAATGTGCTGTTACAGGTTCTGTGAATCTTCAGTGTGAAGAAAATAAAGGGTTGATTTAAGGGAAATTGTATGATGAAATGTATTATGTTTTTAAGTAATCATTGGTTATTTTTAATAAATTTTGTAGACTTGCTGGATTATACAAGTTGTGTTCATTATGGTAATAAACATTAAATTACTCAATTACTGAAAGTTTTTAAATCTATCTACGTTATGCAATGTTTGCTATTTAAATTGCCTATGGTACTTGGACAAAATAAATATAAAAATTAATGTGATATAATATAATATGTACACTAATTGAAGAATGATACTCAAGGAAAAAATTAATTTAATACAGAACATTTAGGTACTAGAAATTAGATGCATTAAATAAATACCAACATTCCAAGAAAAATGCAATTTTTAATCAGTACAACTGCCAAAAATCAGTCGGCCTTAATTATAGCTAATATACAGGGTGACAATAATCTATATGTGTTGTTCGGGTAACTTTGTTATTATAAGAGTAACATAGTCGGCTAAATTAGCAAAGTTGGGCAAGATTTACTCATTGCCATTTTCACATTTGACCTGCACCTTTAATTTTTTAAAAAATATTTTGAGAAAAACTAAAAACAGGCGATTTTTTCAAAAGAAAATAATTCCATAACCACCTACGCTGAAATCAAAATATGAAATGATTCTTGTATATATTTTTACGAAGTATTAGAAAAAAGTATCAAAAAAACATGACACACTTGATTTTTGAGATATAAGCCAAACATCACTTTCTTTGAAAGGCATAGTTGGCTATGGGTTCATTAAAAAAAAAAACTTGTTCCAATGATGTATGGGTTGTTGGGTTTATCTTTAAAAATAAGTAACTTATTACAATACTATTGTTTTTGTTAGTATAATCAAAGTGGCCATTGAAATAAAAAACAAAACAGGACATAAATAAACTAGATTTACTTAATTTAACACATAAAAAATTTAAAACTTAAATAATTTAACATATTTTTTACATTTCATAATAATTTATGATTTTTCACTTATCTACTAATAAATCTTAATTATTATAACATGTGTTGAATGTGTAGCCCTCTTTCCATGGGCAATACAAATTTGAGATCTGCGGTTTGTAGATAATTATGTTTTCCTAAGCATTTTCTTTTTATTTAATGAAGTTTTTGATAAATAAAAATTATACTACAAATAAGAGTTATGTAAAACTTATGTTTTATAAAATACCACAATCCCATCTATTGGCAATATTAAATTTTATGAAAACCGATTAATTGGCTAGCCGATACGGGTCGCTTACCTAATATTTTTGTAGGTAAAATCGTTAGTTTAAGATGTCTATATCTATTAAAAATAACAATGAACTGAATAAAGGTTTCAAAATTTTCCAACGAATTTTTATTCTATTTTGTACTTATTGATTCTTTTATTTGCCAATTTTGTATTTGTATTTCAATTATTTGATATGTTTTTGCCATTTCACTTTTGTTTTAATATTCTTGGAAGTCTTAAGTACTGATATTAATTTTTGCTTAAATATATTTTAAAGATTATTTATATTTAATCAATGAATTTTCGTGTGCAATTTACAAATCTAAAGTACAATGTTAAATACTTGATCGTATCGCACAAATCTTAAGAGGCTGTTGTCGAACACTTATTGAATCTATTTTGTAGTTGTAGTGTTATCTTAAATACATCAACATGCTTTTGATATTTTTTGTTTTTACGTTATGTGCCCAAATTAATTCGATTTGTTGTACACCAAGTAAGTAGGTTAAAAATTATTTTGAAATAAATATTGCAATGTTAGACTCACCACGATCTACAGATTGGTGAAATGAAATAAGAAATATTTATGTAATAGAAGATAGGTATACTATTACCTAAAAAAATACATTTCTTTCCTAGTTGTTAACGATCAGTTGATGCACCATCACTCTCGTGACGCATGGCCAACTAAAGCAATCAACCCTGATGAAGAAACAACGGAATTCTGGAAAAATAAGGCACTCGGAACGCTAAATGAAAAAATTGCCGAAACACCAATTACAGGTTACGTTTTGGATACAAATTGTTTTCTTTTTAATTTCTCATAAGAGATTAAAAAAATATTATAAAATTTAACTCATTAAGGATGATATATTAACACTTGGATTATTTGTTGCAATAAACCACATTTTATTTACAGAAATTTAAAGAAATTATGTATTTTTTAGAACTCTAAGATTCTTTAATTAAGGTCAAAAATTTTTACCCCCTATAACTCCTTAAATTTTATAAAACATCTTATAAAAAGCATATGTATTTGTCTGTCTTCGTTGTTTTTAAATTATCGATTACGAAGGGAAAAGTCAACCAATTAAAATTTTTGCAGGAGTTGCAAAAAATGTGATTCTCTTTCTTGGGGATGGCATGTCCATTCCAACCATTTCTGCCGCCCGTGCATTGTTGGGTCAAAGAAATGGTGCGACCGGGGAAGAAGGGAAATTATTTTTCGAAACATTTCCATGGTCCGGATTATCTAAGGTTAGTTGAAAAAAATTTATGAAGTATTAACGTACATATTTGAGTGTAATGTAAATAACATTAGTTTAAAATCACTCTGCTTTTCTCACGAAGAAGCTTTACTGGAAATACTAGTTTTAAAATTCGTGTATTTTCTCCGTTTTTCCAACTTTCTTTCCTCCAGCGTTTTCTGATTTCTATTTTCCATCTTTCTCGGTCATTTTCTTAAGTTCTCTCTCCCTTGTGCCTTCTCTCCAACGTCTCCTTGGTCTGCCTGGTTTTCTCCTTCCTTTGGATTGCAAGTTTAGGATTCGTTTTGGTATTCTATGCTCGGCCATTCGTTGTACATGGCCCACACCATATTAATCATTTATTTCTGGTGTCATCCGCAACTGTATGTTTAATATCCATAGCTTCCGTTATGCTACTTGTTCATTATTCTTTCTTTTCTTAATATTCCGGCCGCTCTTCGCCAAAACTCCATTTCAATTGCTTTTAATATTTCCTCTGTTCTGTTTTTCAGCAGCCACATTCCGGAATTGTTGGATGCTTTAATGATGGTATTAATCTCGTTTTTAATTTTCCTGTGTAATATTTTTGTCATATATCGATATTGCTATCCTTCAGAGGCTGTTTATCTCTTTAACTGCATGGTCCAGCGTGCTATCTCGTGAAAGCTGCAACCCCCAATTATTGTGGTTGCTTAGTTTTATGTGTTCTTTATCGACTCGATCTTCTAATGATACACCTTGTTGCTGTTTTTCTATACACATACATACATTTAGTTTTCTGTAAATTCACTTCCAAACCCCATTTTCTGTATTATTCGATGAGCTTTTTTGTCATGTAATTCGTTAAAATCCTGGGCAACCACCACTTGGTCATCCGCAAAGCACATTATGTTAATGAGGTGTACATGAAGAGATGAAAATCTCTAGACTAGTCTGCATTTTTTTCTGCATAATAAAAGATGAGTAATTTTTAGTTTTATTAAACATATTTACAATAATTACAAAGGTTGTTTGTGGATCTCATTACCTTTAATCGTTCATAATCTAATTACTTCGACAGTAATTTATTATGTTACGTTCAATCAATAATCAATTAAAGCCAGAGCAATACAATTTCAACGGATTAGCTGTTATTAAGAGGGCCGTGACCATGAATTTGAAACCGTGATGGTAAATCATTAAATAATAAAAGATAGCCAGTTGTATTTCACTGACACCGATAATAAATTAAATCAATCATAATTAAAAGATTGCTGATAACTAATGGCAATTAAATCTGCGTAATAATTAGAGTGTTTTGTTACACTTACAATTAGCTTTTTAAATAAAGCATTGTAATGGACTTTGAAATAAAAATCCGTTAATAAGTCGGAGATTATTTTTAGGTTATCCGAGATTGAAATTAATCGCAAGTTGTTGGTTACCACTAAGATTAAAACGGATTAGGATATTTTAAACTACCGGATACAGGATATGTGGCTTTGCCCTGAAACCACTGCCGTGTTAATCCAGCAGATTATATTATGTAATTAACTTAAAAGGCTAAAAGTCAAGATCGATAATTCTGCACATAGTTTTATGGATAATTAATTAAGCAAATAATTTTCCTTATAACCCATCAAATATGTGATAATTTTAAAATTTTGTAGAGTATTAATTGCTGCCATGACATATATTATCGATTATATCTATCAAAAACTAACTACAAAACTATCCAATTTTGAGAAGTGCTATTAGTTAAAAAAAAAACTTAAATAACGCTTTTTTATGTATTCATCAGGATTATGAGTATAACTTTGCACCATTGTAGAAAGCTTTTCTCCTTTATTTTTATAACAAAATAAAAACAACAATGTAATCGAGGTTATTTAGGATCTCTGGGTATATGTTGGTAGGTAATAAGTACCTATATACTGTGACGTGCGCTTATGCAACGTCGTTATTTACTTAAAGGTTTTGTTGCTTTTGAAAGAAATTGCTTTCCGCGACCATGTCGTCTGCGAACATTAGCCCAGTTATGTTTATTTTTTCCATTTTCTAGTTTCCTAGGTGAAACGGTCTCATTTTTACTTCTTTAATTACCCCATCTATAACTACTGAGAATAATAATGGACTGAGCACGCATCCTTGTTTTAAGCCCTCTTTTGTTTCAAACTCTTCCGATTCTTTATTTTGTGTTCTTACAATATTTACGGTTTTTTCGTACATCGCTTTTATTATGTCGATTGTTTCTATTTCTATTCCCTTCCTTCTTAGACCCCTCCATACGTCTTTTCTTTTGATTTTATGCTTTTTTCAAGTGTATAACACATAAATGCATTTCCTTGTTTTTCGTTAAGCTCTTTTTAATTGTTTGTCTTAACATAAAGACTGGGCCTTGTGTACTCCTTCCTCTTCTGAAACCGTGTTGGGATTCTTCTAGAGTGGAGGAATAAGATACGTAGGTAAAACGAGGAAAGATCCGGTGAAAGAAATGGGAAAATAAAAGACGAAACTAAAAAAATACGTGCAATTGAGAAATAAGAAGAAAATTAACTGTAAACTAAACATTTTTTACAAGCTAGCAGTAATCGACTTAAAGAAAATTTCGAAAAAACTTCACAATGCATTTGAAGTTGTTTGATAATTAGATTTGCTAAATTGCATTCGATACGTTTTTCGAGAATAATTGCTTTTTAATTAATACAAAAACTGTCCAACAAAAAATGTATAAATTTCCTGTTTAACAGTACAGAAATTAAAACATTCAGATTTAACTAAAAATTAACTTGGCATTTTTTAAATTACCATAAACTTTAGGTATGTTTTCCCAGTTAATGTGCAGAGTTTTAATAATTTTTGACGCAATATTTCCACTTGATTTCCAGGAAACTTCGTTACCACGCAAATGTAATTATTAAGTTAATCAGTATAAATCCCTGTTTTAACACAAACAGACAATTAAAACCACTTATAATTGTTATTATTACAAAAATGTGCATGTCTTTTCAATGACTCTGTAGGTAAACTTTTACTCAAACCATTTCCTCTAAAAAAAAGGGGGTTTTTGCAAATGCGTGATAAAAAGCTATTTTTATAATGCTATAATTAGATCGGAAAAGCCAAATGCGTGTGGTCTGCTATAAATACCAAGAAAGCAACTAAATTTTCTGGTAATTGTTAGTAGTATCAAAATGTACACATCTGTTCTCTTCCTTGTACGTCATAACTGTACTTGGTAGGACCAACATAGGTCAGCAAACAAACTTCAAAACAAAATTATATCGGCGTTTGTTATACTTGGTCCGTTCTAAAATCTTCGATGCGTATCACATACATGGAAATGGTTGAACCACTGCTGGTCACAAGGTTAAAACATGCTTGTTGCACAAAGTACCTCAACCTTTTCTTTCTATCTTTGTCTCTTATAGTGGTACGCTCGTTCTAAATTGTGCAGAATTTTACTCATTTTATTATGCAATAAATTCTTTAGTTGCATTCGTCATTTGCACGTAAATAATAACTAACACAAAGTAGTTTAACGTGTTAAATGTGTAATAGGAACATTTAAAACATTCTTCAAAACTCAAGGTTGAAAACTATAGCGTTTTTATTTAGCAACTAAAAGTTACATCCATTTAAATTTATTGCACTCTTGTGGCAATAGGGTCAAAATATAAACAATATCAGTAGTTCATGAGCGTTTTTGGTGTAAAAATTAATATGAACCCTCCACATACTAAACTAAAGCAAACAGCTTAATACTTCTAACTCATTTTGTTGCAATTTTTTTATCTACTCAAATATTCCCCAAAAATAAACCTTTTTATTTATTTTCAGACATATTGTGTTAACAGCCAAGTAGCAGATTCTGCATGTTCAGCAACTGCCTACTTGGGAGGCGTAAAAACCAATGACGGTTGCATAGGAGTTACAGCAAAAGTGGGCTATGGTGAATGTGAACCGATGAAAAATGTATCAAACCACGTGTTTTCCATAGCCCGATGGTCGCAGTTGGCTGGTAAACGTACAGGACTCGTTACGACTACTAGAGTAACGCACGCATCGCCAGCAGGTGGGCAAATAATTAAAAAAAACTTCCTGATAATTTGTAATGCAAGTAAATCAGCATAAATATCTTAGAAGTCCATACGATAAATAGCCATGTATTTGTTCCTTCCTCCTATTGTACGTTGTTCTTAATGCACTTTCTAATAAGGTCTTGATATCAAGCAATCTCTACAAACATGTTTACTCTATGTTTCAGACAAGACAGTTTTTATTATTATTATGTACCTATACTTTTTGGTGTAATTATCAGTACTTTTTATTTCATTTACTATAAAATTATTAAATTAATAACCTATTAAGGCGTAAAATCTGTCCTATTTATTATGTCATGGTCGACTTTGGCTTACATTTAAAAAACATGAGGTTACTTAATTACTCAAAAACTGAATAAGACTAGTTAAATCTGACCTAAGTCACTATAATCAATGTTGTATCATCATAAGCAATGGTAACTTATGTGAAATTCTAACGAATTAAGAACGCCTGGTGCGTCAACAAGTTTACAGATGTTTTAAAAGTGTATAAATATTAATTAATAGTTTGTTTATAGAGGTGGTTTCAAATTCTTTACATCAAATTTAATTTTGCTTAAGCGTTAAAGTTTTTGGCTGGATGATGTTACACAAATAAATATTTGCAGAAAACATCACTGAATAAAATCATCACTTAAAATCAAGGCAATGTACAAGATAGTTAAAAACTTGTGTTATTAGTTTTTCTTTGTTCATTGCAATTTTATTTTTCCTATTTTCTTTCTAGTCTTATTGTACATATGGTTTAATTCTTGAACTCTTTTCTTATTATGTGTGCTAGTAGTTTTTAATGTCTTTTTCTCTAGCCAAAGTCGTACCTAACTCTTTCATACTTCCATTTGTAGTTTTTTCGTTTTATCAATTTTTTAACCTTATATTCTTTCTATTAAATACATAAGCCAATTTGCTTTTGCCTTTATATACAAATTGTCTCAGTAACAACTCCCTAAGCTTGTGATTTGTTTATTTTAAAAGTTAAAAACGGTATGAACACTTAAAAAATATTTAGAGAATCTCAAGTTTTTTTATGTACCTTATTATATTGTTTCTTTATAAATTTTTGCGGTCATTAACATTTTTAATGTAAAGATTTTTTACTGTAAAAACAAATAATATAGATACCCTAAGTGTACTATAAACAAATTAATAAACAACAAAACGTTATGCAGATATGCTAAACTTAAGCACATTTAAATGGAAATAAACTAGTTTTAAATATATTCGATTATAATGGATCCATTTAACATAATTTAACATAAATTAAATATAAGTAGAAACACAATGATATATTGTAGCAAAAAACGCTTGCAGTTTTACTTTTTTTTTTTTTATACCATAGTTTATTATACTTATTTGCATTATTATAATCTTTAGCACCTTATAGAACCAGTTCTAATTTTTATTACTTTTTGTTTCTGATAATTTATTTTACTGACTTTTTTTTATTGATGTATTATAATCTTTTTTAGCAAAACAATTAGTTGCACTCAATAATCAGCTTATATATTATCATGTGATAAAAAATCAGACGCTTTTAAATGGCATAATAAAAAAATAATGGTCCATTAATTAATGAAATTTTTAAAATGTTGTACTCCAATAAAGTTTATATATTTTCATTATATTAATCGGCACTGAAAGAATTAGGTTTATCAGAGAAACTAAGAAAACTAATTGTAATGATAATGAAAAGGACTGCCATTAGTATCAGAACTCAGAAAGGAGCTACAGAAGAGATGGTAGTAAACAAAGGACTAAAACAAGGAGACTCCCTATCAACTACTCTATTTAACCTGGCACTGGAGTACGTATTAAGAAAATTGAAAAAAGGTAACCTTCGAACAGGTAGTGGACAAATCATTGCATATGCGGAGTGATTATAAGTAAAACAGGGAAATTAATGGAAAGCATGACGAAAGAAATAATAGATCAAGGAGAAAAAATGGGATTAAAACTAAATCAGGCAAAAACAAAAGTCATTAAATTTGGATCTGAACAAGCACCAGGAAAAGCCAAATTCGGAAATCTAGAATTCGAGGAAATGGAAACATTTAAATGTTTGGGAGTTATGATATCCAGAATAAAAGAAAGAAAATATGAAATAGAAGAAAACATTAGAAACGCCAATAAAGCTTTCCATGCTAATAAAAAATGATTGAAAAGTAAAATGCTCACAAAGAGATCTATAATGAACATTAACAATAAAACAATTCGACCTATATTACCATACGCCGCTGAGATATTGACCATGACAAATAAGAAGATAATGATTTAAGGATATTCGAAAGGAAAATCATGAGGACAATACTTGGACCAGTTAGAGTAACGGATACCGAATGCAGAATTAGAACAAATGCAGAAATTAAGCAAGAACTGAAGGAAAGAGGAATAATAACAAAAATAAGGCCGCACAGGGCGAGATCGTTGGGACATGTCTTTTGAGCAGATGAGAGCAGCCAGATCAATTTAGTGTTAAAATGGGATCCCGGAGGAAAGAGGAGACGTGGCAAACCTAGGTTAAAATGGACGCAGGAAGTGATAGACGATCTATGCAGGGCAGGGATTAGAAATTGGAAAGAAAAAGCAAAACATATGACAGAATGGAGAAAAGTTGTTCTCAGTATATGCTAATAAACTGGAACTAGTCCTCCCAAAATAAAGGATCTAGAAAGCTTAAAAGCGGCTCAGCCTCACTGGGGGGTATAGCCACCATATAAAAATAATTAGAATAATACAGTTGTTTATAAGTATTTACTTTATTATTTAAATTTTTAACAGTTTATTAAAGGGTTCATCTTATTGTTTCCGACTCTTTCATATTATTTCTCATCTTTGCTGTGATAGTACTACATCATTTGCATGTTTCTGCTTGTCGTAGGTTTTAAAAACCTTTCGCTAATTTTGGAGATTGAACTTGCATAGTTTATATTTTTTTATTGTGTTTATTTTAGGTGTTTATGCCCACACGGCTAATCGCGACTGGGAAAGCGACATCGATGTAGTTGTTGCTGGAAATAACGCTACCGAATGCCCAGACATGGCCTATCAGCTGGTCCACGGCGAAACTGGTATAAATCTAAACGTAATACTCGGCGGAGGACGAAGAGAATTCAGATCAGGGGATGCAATCGACGAAGAAGGAGACAAGGGCAATCGCGTTGACGACGTAGACCTTATAGAAGAATGGAAGAATCTTAGAGGATCAGCACCGTACTCATACGTTTGGAACAGAACTGAATTGCTCAACGTACCGGATAATACCGAGTATTTGTTAGGACTTTTCGAAAACAGCCATTGCCAGTATAATTTCGAGCGAAACCGGGAAACCGAACCGTCCCTTGCAGAAATGACGACGGCAGCCATTAAACTTCTGTCGAAAAGCGCCACTGGGTACTTCTTGTTCGTTGAAGGTGGTCGGATTGATCATGCTCACCATGAAAACCGAGCAAGAGTGGCTCTTGACGAAACCATTGAATTGGCTGCTGCTGTGGAAGCCGCTTTCAGCGTTACTAGTCGCCAAGATACTCTCATCGTGGTAACAGCTGATCATGCTCACACCATGAGTTACAGTGGATATCCTTTTAGAGGTAACGATATTCAGGGTATAGCAGGGGGTGGAATTGATTTCCTTCCTTATGCGACACTAAGTTACGCCAATGGGTTGGGTTTTAGGATAGATGATGGTAAAAGGCATAATATCTCAATGGACGATATGGGTAAGTAACCAGAGCTATTTTCGAAATTTTTTACCATTCCCAGTTTCTTCGTAATAAGTTATTTAAAAATCTTTAATAATAGAAGTGTTTTATTATTATTAAAAAACCAAAAAAGGATTTTTGATAAGCTGGGAAAATCTTTGCTAGTGGTTCTACATTTCATTTTTGGTAACAAACCTTTTTTTTGTACTATCAATCAGCAAAATACCCAAGAATCCTATGAAATTTTAAATAACCTGTACAGGGTGGTCCAAATTCTATGGGATTACATGGGTATCTCGCTTAATAGTCAATCTAGAGAAACGAATAAATACCAAAAATGTGCAATGTTTTGGAACAAACTTAGAACCGTTTTCAAAAATATTCTATTATTTTTGGTTTTTGAGTTATTAAAAAAAAAGGTGTTTTTTTGTCATATTAACAATGTGTTATATCTCCGTTATTGTTGTAAATATCAAAAAAGTTTATGAGGTTTATTTTTAGATATTTTTATATAAAGTTTGATAGTACTAAAAATATTTTTTTACGCTCGCTGTTAAAAAGTTTTGACACAAACTTACCTTTTTTTAAATGGAAGCTGTAGTTTGCTATGACCAATTTCAATTTCTTATCTTCTTCTCATTCCAAATATATGAGGTGTAATTTAACCGTTTCTCTATCTTGACTATTAAGCGAGATACCCATGTAATTCCAACGAATTTGGACTACCCTGTACAGAAAAGAACCAAATTCGAAGGTTTTACAGGGTATCTCGGTTAGCGAAAATCTGATAGCTTTTCAAAAATTTATAGTTTTAAATTTTTCTTGCAAAAAATAAGCGAGAATTAGCTAATTTTGTGAAAATGTTACCATCAAAGTTTGCCATGGTTTCGTAAACAAATGATGTTCGCAATGAAAAACAAGTAAACGTCCAAGTAATTTTTTAACTTTCAAGCAAATCCGTGTGTAATTTTGCATTTTATAACTGTTTATTGTGGTATTGTGAACATGACTAAATTTGAACCCCTTTATAAGTTTAATATGTTCGAAATTTACATTATAAGTGCTAAAACCGTTAAAAAAAGCACGTCAAATTATTTCAAAGCCCACTTGACGACCTATAAGAAAAAATGAATTTGGGGGTAATATCTCAAAAATAAAAAGTGATAAAAAAATCTAATAGTTACATTCTACATAAAAATGTACCTTAAGAAATTACAAATAAAATTGTTCTAATGATTAAGACAAAAAAGTTATGAGAAAAAAAGGAATTAGACATTTTCATATTTTTTGCTATAACATCTGAAGTACGAGGCATTTTGTAATTTTAAAAGGAATAATTCATCTAATTTAAACAAACCTGTATCTTCTAAAATAAGCGAAATTCACTTGCTGGAAATGTAATCTGGGTCACCCTGTTTATTTTTAAAAAGCCAAAAAAATGCTCTTTTATACATACAAAGACATGGCTAATTAGGGTTTCTCTTTAAAAAATATAAGTTTACTTCATATCTCAAAAGTGTAGCTCCCTAAAAAAAATTGTTTTAAATTAACCATAAAAATCTGTATAAAAAACTCTTAAAACATTTTGTTCTATTTCAATAAATAAAAAAGTTATACTACTTTTTCGAAAATGATGAAAGCGATATAAAAAATCTGATTACATACATAGGCGTTATTTTCTCAAAAAATAGCCCAAGAGACCGATATCAGATTTTCGCTAACTATCACAGTAACCGTAAAACCTTCGAATTTGGTCCACACAATCGCTTGCTGCTAAAACTTTCTTTAAATGCTGTTTGATCCACTTTAAACTATAAATCTTCGTTAAACTAACTCTTTAGTTCAAGGCAGTTACAAATTCCGAACAGAATTTTATGTTTTGATTCCTGGAAAATTTAATTTATTTGTTACCCAAGCATATTTATTCAATTCCCAATGTTTTAGCCGATCCTGAATATTTATACCCCGCTGCTGTACCACTAATTACGGAAACCCATGGTGGTGATGACGTTGCGGTGTATGCTGTTGGTCCCTGGGCACACCTCTTCAGCGGAGCGTATGAGCAAAACGTAATTCCCTACACAATGGCTTACGCGTCTTGCGTGGGAGATGGTCCATGCGCTGCTAAAAACTGATGAAAAATATATTCATATAAAACCGAGCACTGTTATAGATGTAAACAAATACTTACATTAATAAATAAATTTATCACATTTTAATTTTAAAAGAACTTTCTTTATACCGGGTGTCCCACAGGGTATATCTTCCCGAATTTTTGCTTAAATCGAATGTCTATGCCTAAACAAAACGTTTTCAGCAAAAAAAATTAATGTGTCTTCATATACAGGGTGTTTCAATTATAGTGAACAGCAGGGGTAAACGGTAAAAGATACGAAGTTGGTTAAATGGGTTAAAATGATCTATCATTTAAGAGAAACCGTTCTAAAAAAAAAAAAATTTTTTTTTTTATAACTTGCTTAATTGAAATCACACTCAAAATATTTTTCGACAAAATGGGGGTACATTTTTGCGTAGACTTGAAATTTGTCAACAAATTTTGCCTATATTCATTTTGTTTTTGTTTGTTAACATCAACTTTCTTATTTTAAATACGGTTAATGTCAAAATAACCAAAACAAATGCAGATAGGTAAAATTTATTAACACATCACAAATCTGAGCAAAAAGTGCTTCAATAATGTCGAAAAATATTTTGAGTGTTATTTTAAATAAGCAAGTTATAATCAAAAATCAAAATGTTTTGTTTTTTATCAATAGCGTTTTGTTTTTATTAATAGCGTAAATTATAGACCATTTTGACTCATTTAACCAACTCTGTATCTCTTACCGTTTACGATATTCCCATGCTGTTCACTATAACTGGGGAGACATAATTTTTATTTTTTTTAAAACCGTTTTATTTAGGTTCTGAACATTCGATTTATGCAAAAATTAGCACAGGCACACCTTGTGGGACATCCTGTATGTTGGTTATTAACTACTGACATTACAGGCCAAACAAAATTATTTTAGTGATTTGGACTTACTTATTTGTAAAATATTGTGTTCCTCAAAAAAATAATTTCCAAGTTCACCAATTTGTGCTCTTACTATTTTTTTTTTAAATTGGATCTGATTTCTTCTTCAGTATTCATAATTTTACAAAAATTTTAAATGATGTGGGAGTCTAATTAAATCTCATCTTTTAAACGAAGATAAATCTGAATGCGAAACTTCCGCAATCATATAACCGAATTTTGGCAAGATTTTACTAACGATAAACTTAGTATTAGAAAATGGCAACCCAATATTTTTGTGTAATAAACATACAATTTCATAAACTTTCACTTAATCTAGGTCCATCTTAACATACATATCTAGTGAAACTTTTTTTTAATGTATCAATAAATTTGCTAATGGAAATACACCGCGAATATAAATCGCCAAAATATTAGTGTTTACAAAAGTTTGTTGTCAAGAACATTAGATGCTAATAAATCCATCATTGACACATATCTCTTAAAAAGCAATTAAGCCACATTTTTTTGCATATTATTAAATGATATAGGTAAAGTATTAATTTATGTGTATAAAAAAATTAAAAAGTTTGAATTCCATGAAATTCCTTTTACAGTGCAGCAAGAAAAAAATAAGCTATATTATTAAAAACCAGTTTTTTTCTATTGTTAGGGTTCAGAAATCTTAAAAGCTTGCACATTTGTTAAATCCAGGATAGCCATTAAAACATAATTTGTTAATTTGTAATCTATGCATCGACAGGTGGTATGTTGCTTAAATCAGTGGTTTTCAAACTGTGGAGACTCTTAGTGTGTGTTATTTTATGCAAAGATGGAACTACAGCATCTAGCCCCTTACAGATAATAAGTTTAATGTTGTTAAGTAAAACACTAATAATTGTACTTTTAATGCAAGTTTTACTTTGTTTTTTTTTTAAAGAAACGATCAAAGTAGGTTCACGTTAAACAGTTTCTGCATGCCTTGTAAGTGAGTTATAACGCACGGTAAACAAAACGCACGCTTGTCTAGAAATGTCAAAGTAGGCTTACGTGAAAATTGACAGGAAAACGTGTATATTAGCCAAAAAGCGGGTAAAATCGTAGGTTTTATGTGATCGTAGAAAAAGTAAGCTACATAACACGAGTTGTAAAGCAATTACGCAATCGCCGCTACTCGGCTCCGTGCGCAAATTTTCCACTCGTGCGTAATATGCTTCTTACAACTCTTGTTAGGTAACATACTAATACTTCAATGACTTATTTTTTCAAAATGTGCTCATGAATTTACTAATTATTTGTGTTTTATGAATATTAAAGATAATGGAAAAATACTTGAATTAACATGTAATGAAATACATCATGTAAATTACTTATATTATATGATATATTATCAATTTTCTTAAATTGATGTCTTATTAAACATTATTCCAGGAAAACACATCGGACAAATCAACATAAGTCCGTAGTTTTCATAACTATTAATTTTGTATGTGAAGAAATCGATTGGGCATAAAACTAAAGGTATAGATAAATATTTATTGTTAATTAAATATAGCAAAATAATTATGCCAGTATAAATAGTTTCGGATTTAGATCAATTTAACATCATTATAAATATGTATATCTAAATTAGGTTAAATTTTTGTCATACCTACAACCTAAGTAAGAAAAATCTGTGAGCATTTTTAACTTTATTAAAGAAAACATAACTCCTAAAAGTTTGAGAATCTGTTCCAAAGTAAAAAAAAGGCAATTGTTTTTAAACATTCGTTACTTTAAATATTTTCCTAAAACAACCAGATTTTTAAACTTGTTCTTTTATGGCACCGAACTCCAAGGTGACTTTGCAAAAAATATTATGTGGTTTATTATTGTATGAATAAAAAACTAATACATGTCATTTGCAATAATTAAATCCAAGGATAAATATCATCTTCATATAATTTATGTCTTCGCGCGCTGGCACATATTTCAACAATTTCTTACCCCGCGGGTAGCATCAACAAAACCAAACAATATTTACTACTTCAGATCAGGTTTCATCCACCTTTGAATAAACTTGAAACGTTTTAAAAATTGTGTAATCACGTATTAAGAAAGGCCAGTACTTTATGCTGTGTTTGTAAGCGAAAAATGTTTTAAAATTTATTATAAAACACCGTTTTAATGATTTGTTGTAAAATAATAAATGTTTAACTTATTTTTAGTATAATTTTATATCATAAGTTGAGGTCTAGGTCTTACTGTCATTTAATTATAGTGAAACAAACTTGTGCAGTGAAGAGCAGTACTGAAGGCTAAACTACGAATAAATGTTGACTTTAATCTTGGTTTTAGACTGAATTAAATAAAGAAGTACGACACCTGAAGAATTACCACCAAACACAGTTAAACATCCCGCATTTAGCTCAATTCCTGGAAAATAACTGGATCATAAGGAATTTAAATTCTTTTTTTTTGCTTAACTATTTTATTTATTAAGTTAGATGTTTTTTTTTACAAATCTGGAAGATTTCCAATATTTTATTTCACTATCTTTCGTATTAATTTGTAGTTTTGGAAACTTTTGCATGTTATTTTTTTGGTTAAATATTGTGAATAAATCCGTAAGGTAATTCCTTACCAAAATTTAAGAGGGGCTATTGTATATTTTTTTTTCCTCAAACGTCTCCTTTCGTAGTTACACCCCCCTAAAGAGGAGCGGTAAAATTAGGTTTTTATTTTGTTGCTCAAATTTGGTGAGACGAAGGAGAATAATTATATTTGGTATAGGTTTTGTACTTATTAAAAGGTTCCCCATATTTATATTTTTAATCATCTCCCACCTTCGCAAGGGCCTGAAAAGTACGACCCCTGTCGGTTTTTTAATCACAACTTTTTATTGGGTTGAAATTTTGCAATTTAAAAAAATGATTTTGAAAGCTTGAATTGCTCAACATTAAAATATTTAACTGGTAATATCTAGTACTGTTACTTTTATAGGATTAATCGTGTTATTTTGTTTGATATTACCAAATACGTGTTAGTTTGCTAAATTCATGTAGTTTTGCAAGGCAAAGCAAATGTCGTTTGGAAGATGTGTTTGTTAATTTATGATAAAATTACATAAAATTTTGAAATACAGTAACATTTTACATCGGGCTACACATGTATAAACTGATTAACCCCAGCATTTACACATTTCTGTAATCTATCTCTGGCAGCCTTGCAGTACGATTGAATGAGGATAAGTTGCCAAATGCCTTATGTTGTCTGAAAACGTATTTCCTCAACACAAAATATAAACACATAAACAAACCTTTTAAAGTAATTACAGTAGGTTGGAACTCTTTAAAAGTAATGTAGCCTGTAGGAAAAGTCGCTTTGAATTGTTTTAATATAACTTATTTACATAAACTTAGCAGTTTGGACACAACGGCACTGAACTGTTAACTTGAATCAGCTTACATTGAATATTGGAGCTTATCAGAATGCGTCTGAATTGAGTTAGGTTCGAAATTAAAATCAGAATCAGAATGAATTAGAAATGAATACTTAAAACTATGTAAGTACTGCCTAATTTATAGAGAGTAACAAAAAAAGCATCATTAAGCTGTCATTGGTCGATACGATACAGAAACCGGTAATGTGCAATAAAGGGACTTGGAATACCCAAAATTACAGAAGGGGTTGTTTCCAAGAATACAGGAATTTGGAGATTTTCTGGTTAACCTCTCTTTTTTCATGCTATAAATGTTACCCAACCATCTCAGCTGTCTTTATATTTTTGTTTCCACTAATTTTAACTTGAGAAGAAACACTATACATGACTCAATAATGTCTAAAATCGTCACCCAATTAAACTACAAAGGATACAAAAATTTCTGATACGTGTGAAATAAATTATCCCCTCGTAAAATATAATAAACTCAAAAACCTTTTTTGTTTGGGTTTCAATAAAAGTACAAAGTTGTCTAAGTGAGTTCAATTAACTTAAAATTTTGCATTTTTGGAATAAACAATAACAAATTTCTTTTTCCTGAAAAAACTTCTGCATTTAAGGTAAAGATGAATAAAAATGGTTGTAAGGAATTATTTCCAAGTGCTCTATTTTCTTAAAAACTAAATCATGTAATGCAATAAATTAAGTAACACATCTGATAATACATTTCCTGTGTAAGGCAACGCTTATTTGCTCACTCAATACTTGACACCAAAATGTACCATAATTTGCAGAAATAGTTCCAAAACAAGCTTATCTTTTTTCAAAACTGTTGTGTGCTTTATCTGGTCAGTAAAAGAGTAAACAAATTACTAATATACACATATTCAGAGATATTTTGCAATTGCTAACTTACTTAAAATTTTTCGCTGCAACAGTTTGGATTAAGATGTAATATAAGAAATTTCGGGTGTAAAGTACTTTAAAATACAGTGTTATTTTACTATACATTTCCATGTTTTGATTTATAGTTAAATTATTTAAGGTATTCATTAATTATAATTAATTAGGAGTAATTTAAATAGTTGCATTTAAAAATAACTTTTTTTCGTTAGGCTCATGTAGTTATTAAACCTTAAGACTCCAAACGTATTAAAAAATTTCACTGTAACACTAGTTGCAGAATATTTTTAAAAATCGATTACCATTATAAAGAAATATGTGTTATTCCAATCTTTGTTGAATGTTCAGGATGGTTCTTTTGTAATACATCTATTTTCAAGTGATTTTTGCTTGACCCTGTATTTTTAATTATTGCAATGTTTGCAGATTTGCTTAATAGTTTAGAAAATTACAACATATCCTCAATTTAAGGTTATCTTAAGCTGTTGTCATTCAGATTTTAGTTTCAAATACATTCACTTTAGAATCTACCGCATTTCTAAGGCATAAAATGCATCAGAATGAAGGTCGAATATTTAGCGTACAAAACTGTAATCAGTATTATATTATGTTTAATAAAAAATTAATCAACCTAGCACTTTTTAATTGCAGAAGTTAATAGATAGGTACTTAAAAACTTCCTTTTACATTTTTTTTAGATTTACCATCAGAGACTAAGAACGGAATGAAAATGTAAATTTAATAAGTAAATCAACGAAAAGTTTAATAAGAAACAAAAGGGAAATGAAAACGTTTTTTTTATGTTTAAATGAAAAAATTTCAAATGAAAAAATAATAAATTTTACCGGTCTTAACCTATTTAATTACTTTTTTATCTTCAATTTGTTCTGCTGGACGTTTAGTGATTCATCCATTGTAGTATATGCTTTTGTCTTTTTAATTAATTACTGCAGAATCAAACTCAATTCAAATGATGTTTTTTTTCATTACAAAAAAAAAATTAAAGGCATTTACTGTGTTATTAGATATAGATCGTGTGTACATTTTTATTAAACTAATCGAGTTATATTTTACACTTCATTTGAATACATTTATTATGTTAAACGGTTGGTAAATTTAATATGACGGTTCTCCAAACCAAAATATGCTGTCCATGAGGGTCAAAACCCAACATATCGTCGTTTATAATTTTGCGGAGGCTAAAAGATTTCTAAGAAACAGAAACAAAAATAAAATGGACTTTGAATCTCATTACAAACATTTTATATTTACCACTGATTACAAGAAATACAAAATAACCACACCAAATTAGTTCTTTTAAAGGTGAACTGTATTAATTTGCATATTATTGCAAATAAAGTATTTATAAGCTGACTAATCAAATATTCGAATAATTGGGCTTTATAGTATTAATGTTGATATAGTTATAACCGGCATAACCATAATTTCATTTAGGTTTATGTAAAACGAAAAGGGATTTTTTGGGTTGACACGAAAAGAATGAAAATATAATTTTTATTCGTTCCGATCAAAAACAATCGAAACATTTTTCGTATTTAGTCCCTGTTTACCATTCTTAGCTTCACAATACAGGGTGTCCCACAAGGTATGCATAAATCGAATGTTCAGGACATAAATAAAAGGTTTTTAATGATTAAAAAGTTTTTTATGTGTCCCTTCATATACCGGGTGTTACTGAAATCAGGCGGTGGCCCTTTTTTGCACACTTTTAGACAAAATAAAATTCAATTTATGAAGGTCATGGCACACTTACAAAAAAAAATTATTTTTGTCCAAAAATTATTTAAGGTTATAAAAATTAACTAAAATAGCGCAGTTGGATTCAAAATTGATTTCTCTTTCAAAAAATATAAAAATATAAAGGGTGTTCCATTTGAAATAAGTTAGGTTCATTTTCTGTGAAACCGAAAGTGAAACAAAAGTGCACATATGTTCAGAAAATTCGGTTTTTTGCACATATCACATGGTTAAAATTTCTTTTGTCTAAAATTAAAACTAAACAAAAAAAAAGGGGTGAGCCTGATTTCAGTCCCAGTTATCATGAACAGCATGGGGTTCTCTTAAACGGTAAGAGATACAAAGTTGGTTAAATGGGTCAAAATTATCTATGATTTCAGAACAATTGTTCTATAAAATAAAATCTTTAAAAAAATACATGGCTTTTGCGGTATTTACAAAAAATACTAGTAAAACATATCCAGGTTTTAAATTTAGCTTATAACTTTTTGACACTATTCTGGGTCTTTTTTGGGTAGGTTTGAAATGTGTCAATAAATTTTACCTGTCTCCATTATTTTTTATAATTTAATATTAGCCGTATTTAAAATAAGAAAGTTTATGTTGTATAAACAAAAAGGAAAATTTGTCGACCAATTTCAAATCTACGCAAAAAAGTTTCCCAATAATGTCAAATAATATTTTGAGTATGATTTCAAATAAAAAAATTATAAATTATAAACAACGTTTAAAAAAAAACGGATATGTTTATCAATGGCGCAAAAACTATTAATTTTTTTAAACATTTTTCACATACAACAGGTGCTCTTAAAGCATAGATCATTTTGACCCATTTAACTAACTCTGTATGATACCGTTTACGATATCCCCATGCTGTTTACGATAACTGGGACACCCTGTACATAAAGAGAGAAAAAAATGCGTTTTATTTTGGTCCTAATCATACGATTTATGCAATTAGCATACGTTGTGAGACACCTTGTAGTATGTCCTGTGCTATGCATACAAAAATCTAATAGGCTTCCTTCCGTATTGTTTAAAAAACTGTAAAGGTGTTCCAGGGTTAAAACAAATTGGGAAACACTGGTCTAGCCCCATAAACTGTTTTTTTCCTTCTTCTTGTCTTATTGTACTCTGTTTTTCTCCACAACCCCTTTTTACTTTCGTACCATCAGTTATAAAAAAAAACATCAAATCAATTAATTAAAAAACCTTTTTTTTTACTTATTTCATGTACATGCATATTTGATGTGTATTAAAAAAAAATTGTTTGATTGTACTTAACAGTTTTTGAAGTACGTTTTGAATTTTTCAAGTAATTTTTGTGTTTATTTTTGAACGTCTGGTATTGTTTAAGTTGGTGACAAAGCATGTTACAATCTAATTAATAAAATAAAAAGTTTCTTGCTCTAACGAACCGCAAAGGTCAGCAATAAATGAACTTGAACAGTTTATTACAAACTTTTTGTTTATAAATATTATTTCCTGTGAGCGTTGCAATTCCGTAGTCAGTCACTAACGATAATTTTCATGTCCACAACGTGAGCAGGCGTGGGAGGAAATCGCTCGGTGAATAAGTTTGTTTATGCACGTCATGCGCAATTTTTTGATACACTTTTCTTATTAATGTAAACAGTATTTTCCATTGCAAATTGCCAAAAACGTAATAGGCTGTCCCGCCTATCTAATATCAACATTGTTGACCGCAAATACTGGTACTGGTTTGGTATGGTTTTCCCGGCCGCGTTGTATATAGGCTCCACGCTCAGGTGAAAGAGCTACTGTACAATTTATCCTTCGTTAAATAAACATCAACCGATTTCGACTACAGTGTAGCCGTAGTTTTGGACTTGCAGGTCCTTTAAGGCGGTACCGTTTCGTGAATTATTAGCAGTGAAAAAATTTTGGAGTCGCTTTCCATTTTAACGAGGTAAGTGCATACATGTAAGAATTTGTATTAATTATTTCTCATTTCTTTCCCTTGACATATATTCATAAAGTTTTCTTTTTACTGCTTGGAATCATTTTTTATCCTTTCGCTAACTTGTTTAAATATGATTAACGACTTTATTAATTAATTTGAAATGCTGGCTTTAAAATTATTATTACATTAAAATATTCCGTGGGTGAAATTTTGGTTCACAAGCCTTATTGTTATTAATTTTGTACTTATTTTAAAATCTTTGAGTTTCGTTTTGTGTATTAGTGGTAATACAATGTAAAAAAAATATTTTTGTTATGCATTAAGTACTTTTCGTTATTTGAGAACTAAAATAGTAAATAATGATAATAATGTTTTACTTATTTGGCTAATTATTTTAGGATTATCCGACATACATATATTAATATATAACATTCAAACTTTTCTTTTGTTAAACACTGGGCTTATGTCTATGTCTTTCAACAGTAATTTTATTTTTAATCTTGCTTGATAGATCGTTAAAAACTTTTAATCCCTTATAAAACGGAGAATTTTTAACGTTATTGAATTTCCTGAATGGCAATTTTAACTTGTTACAGTTTCTAGTTGGATGTTTGTGAATCTCAGAACTTTGAGTTATATACAGGGTGTTTCTTAAATATTGCGAAAAGATTCGGAAGGTAGTTCCTTATGAAACAGTAAGGGGGGTCTTTTATATAAATTTTTTTCTTAAGACGTCTCCTTTCGGAGTTACAGCCCCCTAAAGGGGAGCGATAAAATTAGATTTTTATTTTATTTCTCAAATTTGGATGAATGTAGGAAAATTGTATTTGGTATATGTTTTATACGTACTACAAGGTTTCTCATATTAATAATTTCCATCATCTCCCACCTTCACAAGGGGGTAAAAAGTGCGACCCCTGGTGCTTTATTATCAGCATTTATTGGTGGGTTGAAATTTTGCAATTTAAAAATTTTATTTTGAAAGCTTGATTTATTTAGAAACTTTTTTTATTCTTTAACTGTTTCTGCAAAACCCACAGTTTTTGAGTAATTAATTAGCGTTTCCCAACCAGTAGATATATTTAAACCAAATTTGGTATATAGCACCACTTTACAGGTTACCACATTCGGTGAGAATGTCAAACCCCACGAGCAACCAGTGGGGGTTCAGTTTCAATCAATATAATAAAAAACTAGTAGTAAAAAGTGGACCACCCTGTATAGTGTATACACATATCAAAATTTTAAAAATTAAATAAAACGCTTATTTTACCGATCCTCCTTAGGGGGTGCAGCTCCAAAAGGAAAAAAAATCATTCAACAGCCCCTTCCTTAATTTTCGATAAGGTATTACCTTCCAAATTTTCTCGCAATATTTAAGAATCACCCTGTATTTTATTAAACAATTTTAAAGCAAATTATTTATAATTTAAAAAACGAAAATATTGAAAACTAAACGTTTTTTTGATAATAAGCCAAGTAAAGTATCCAGACAATTAGAGTAGTTCTGGTGTACCTGGAATAATGTAAAATATGTAATTCTCATAGCCCTATTATGCAGTGTTTGAAGCCGGTTTAAATATTTTTTATTGGCCAGAAATAAAATACTATTAACATAAATCGGTAGGGATTTAGTCCTTTTTTTTTGAGTTGCAAATTTATTTATTTACCTACTTTATTAAATAAGTGCAACTCAAGACGAGTCGATTAGTCTTGACGATGGTTTTGCATTTCGGCTAGAGATCCTTCGAGAATTATGATCTGATTTTGAATTACTTATTCATATAACATCAATATCACTTAAATAATTCAACCAATTATCAAAATATGAGAATGCTTTTCAAAAACAGAAATTCAACACCTTTAAACTTGCGCGTTCAACTGTTCTGAAATAATTTTTCTATTACAACCTACAACAGCAAACAAACTTTTCTAAAACAAAACTATTTTTATAACATAGAAGCGAAATGCTTATTTGTTAAATAAAACTCTAAGTAAGTTATTATTTGCTAAATATGCGAGAACATGTTTTATAAACAATGTTTTATTATTATTATTATTATATTTTACTTAAAAAGCTTTTTTTTGAATTTCTGCAAATTATTGATTTTGTTTTTGTGTCAAGTATCAAGTAAACAAATAAACCGTGCTAAACAGAGGAAAAATTAGCAATAAGCTAATTATGTATTGATTAGAAGAGGGCATTGAACCATTTTATCAAATGCGTTACTTAATTTACTGCCTTTCATAATTTAGTTGGCAATGAATCAATATACAGAGCACTTTAAAATACATTGATTGTTTACAAACAAATTACTTAATTATTATCTTGAACCTACGCCTAAATTCAGGAAAAACAATAAAATTTAAATATTTTTTTATAGTTTTGTGGCTAACACATCAGTTTTTATTTTAACTTTACTTTATTTGAGCACATAAGATATAAAATTGTAACTAGGTGAGAAATTAACAAATGTAACTTCCTAAATTATACTTTCATTACAACATTGGCGTAGCTAGAATTTTTGGGCCCCTTTCTAAGATGTTAAATTAAGCCCCTATTAATATCATAAAATAAAGTAATACTTTTTTGGATATTAGTATACAGAAAACCTATGTAATATGCTGAAAATTATGAATGTGTTAAAAATCTGAAACAATAACTTTATCACCCGTGTTTAAACATCAAAATGCAGAATTATAAATTTTAACTGATAGTCGTCCAAGGGTTACCTATTTAAAGTTTGAGTGGCTTCATCCAAGACATATTTTTCCTCTTCAAACTTTTTGATACATAATGTGTTTCAGTTTATGTAGAAATACACAACTCAAAATATTATTATTATTATTTAAAAATCGACAATCGAAGAGCCGCTAAGATTAAGGGCCTTACGAATTGCTTGAGTTTGCTTCACAATAGCTGCGCCCCTGGATTACAACCCACAATAACATACTTTTTACATGTGGCTTATAGTTTACGAGCCATTATTTTCATTAAACAGATTCGGAAATTGTTCTAATTCTGGTTTTTAATTTGTTGTTAATTTCAGACATTATTTAGTCATTTATTATGCTCTTAAGAGAGCGTTAACCCATTGTAAATGTTAAAAGCGTTTCGTGTTTTATTTGTTTACATTTATAGTAAAGGACATACGTGTTCTTACAACACAATAAATATAATCTTTATTTGATTAGTATTTTTATACAAAATGAGATTTTTTTTGTACTCTTTCAGGCACAGAACCTACATCATCATGTTGCGGTTCATAGCAGTTTTGTTGTTTTCTACTTCTGTATTCGCTACCGACATGTGTAAGTATTAATAATTATTAATTTATACGTAAAAAATGCCATTACATAATATGTTTTGCAACGCGCACATTTCAAATGGAATATTTTAACAAAGTATAAACGAATGGTTTAACGAAGCATTGTCATGCTAATGAAATAAAATTAGTTGATAAATCTTTAGTTTCGTACATCGAATGTTGTTGGATTATAATGAAATTAGTTATTGTTTAAAAGTAAATTTGCATTGCCTTATCGGTGATTAACTTACAGAGTACGACGCAAAAGCCACATTTGCAGAACGAATGTAATTGGCGAATTATTTATTTAGTGATGGCCATGTACGTATACAGGGTGTCCCAGATTACATTTCCAGCATGGGATCTCGCTTATTATAAGAGATACAGGTTTGTTTGAATTAGATGAATTATTCCTTAGTACGAGAGGAGCTACAATCAATTTTTAAAATGAAAAAATTCCTCGTACTTTAAATGTTATAGCAAAAAGTATGAAAATGTCGAATTTGTTTTTTCTCTCATAATTTTTTTGTCTTAATCATTAGAACAATTTTATTTGTACCTTCTGAAGGTACTTTTTATGTAGAATGTAACTATTATTTTGAAAAGTGATGAAGATAATCTTAGGTAATAGTTACAATCTACATAAAAAAAGTATTTGTACAATCTAATCCATAAAAAAAAAAGTTAAGAGAGAAAAATAAATTCAACATTTTCATATTTTTTGCTATAACATCTGAAGGACGAGGCGTTTTGTACTTTTAAAAATTGATTTAGGCTCCTCTTATACTAAGGAACAATTCATCTAATTTAAACAAACTTGTAACTCTTATAATAAGCGAGATCCCCATGCTGAAAATGTAATCTGGGACACCCTGTATATGTGGGGTCAAATAAGAAATTTTTAATTTTGGCATGTTCGATTTAATTCGGAAATTTCTTCGCAGCAAGCAAATTTTTAGTCGTATAAAGATACCATGTTCAATATATCTTTCAAATCTGGCCCTTCCTTAAGTTCCAAAAGTTATACTTGTAACTTTTCTTGTTCGTTTATCATTATTTGAACATAACTTTGAGCATTATATTAGCCGTGTGGAAAAATGGTATAACTTTGTTTCCTGCATAAGATTGCCACACAATTAATTAAGTTTTAAATTTAATAAATGTTATAAGTAGTTTTTAATTTTTGAAATTACCGCGTGTTTTGTTATGCTGAATTTTTCTTAATTTATGTTTTTAATTTTGCATTTATCGAAAGACTATTTAAGTTTATAAGGCGTATATTTCTTATTTTACCCTAAATGGCATTATTAAGGCTAATATTTAACTTATTAAAATCATTTAAGATCAGCTGTTATGGTTGAATGTATGTAAACGTGCTTAAAATACGGACATCAAATATACGCCACACTGTTGATACGTTAGAAGGAAATAGGTCTAATATCGGACGTTGTACGCTTGTTTCTAGTTCAGAAATGCAAGGCGCTGTGTGTCTCTTTTTAACACGTTGGTTGTAACAGTCGCATACGTCGTAGAGTTCTTGCCACCTCCTTTATGTGCTCCTGATACTTAATACAAGTAGAGAATCTCGTTAACAGAGGTCGCAGCTTACACGATTTTAAAATTTTTAATGTTGAAAACATTTACGGATTTATTCGTATAACAGGCAAATATACATTTTACGTTGGCATTTTTTATGAAAACTTTTTAATCGTGTTTTAAATGATTTGGTGAATAATAATATTTATTTAAGCTAAAATAACCTATGTATTAAGTTTGGAAACTTCATACTCACTTTATTTATAGCGTCACCCTCAAATTATTTATATTACGATTCCTCAAGTGCCAAAAGTTATACTTGTAACTTTTCTTGTTCGTTTGCGATATCAGTGATTGAAAATGGCAAAGAGAATGAATCGAAAGAAATGCTTTTTTCTCTAAATCTTGGAAACGGTCATTAAATTCAGAATGTGGATTTATCATTATTTGAACATAACTTTGAGCGTTATATTAGCCGTGTGGAAAAATGGTATAACTTTGTTTCCTGCATGATTGCCACACAATTAATTAAGTTTTAAAATTCATTTTTTGGTTTGATAATTTAAACTAACTTTATTCTGATTCTTTCAGCCGTTTTTAGACGTAAAGGAAACTCAGCTGAAGAAAATAAGCCAACGTTATGGAAGCCGAGCGAAGCAGACGCAACTTATTGGTATTCACAGGCCCAAAAAACATTGTTAGAACAACTTGATATCACCTACAACACAGGTTAGCACTAAAAATCAAGGAAAACAACAAAAATTGTCTACTTAAATGTTTCAAAATTACATGATCTTTTTTAAAGTGTTAATTAGTGTATTTCCTGTGTTTGACAAACTCTCTTTAGAATTGCGTTCGTGTAAAACGCTTTAAATTTAAAATGGTTTTAAAAATTAAGTAATAACTGTTACAAATATTTTTGACTGGATTTTGGTCCACATTTAAAAGATTTTTTTGAATACTAACAAGGGAGGGTCATGATATGTTGTCGCTAGAATCTGATCAAGACTGTGTTTATTGCATCAAAAACTTCAAAAATAAATGTTTTACAGAGTTATATGTGCCATTGGTGACTTGCAAAAAAAAAGGGAAAACACTGGAAAATTAAAAAATAAAAGACATTTTTGCGATCTCGTTGGCCAAATCAAATCTGCTATTTACCAATGCGCGCATCTTTTGCAAGCAGCATTGTGCAAACTTTTTGAAAATATCTTAAACGGTTCCGGAAAACAACAACGAGACCCTTGCAAAAGCGGTTTCTCCTGTGTTGAGCGCCCATGCAAGTCGCACGATTTCTCAAATCATAGCGCTTTTGCAGGGGATTCGTTTTTTAGGTTTTTTTCTGGATCTGTTGAATATATTTTCAGAAATTTGGCACCACTAAACTTGCAAAGGATGCCCGCATTGGTAAATAGAAGAATTTCGATTTTATCTTTAACGGTTTCATGGCCAACGCGATCACAAAAATTACCTTTTTTTAAATAATTTTTCAGTTTTTTATTTATTTTTTCTATGTAAATGATTGGGGGCACATATAACTGAAAAACATTTATTTATTATGTTGCTAATGCAATAAATACAGTCTTGATCAGATTCTAGACAACATATCGTACCTTTTTGTAAGAATATTTAAACTTGCGTGTGAGTAAAAATGTTTGCCAAATGAAAACTTAATACAGTAATTCAGACGTTTAGCCATAAATATTATAAATATTTTTTTATAATACAATAGTTTGATGGGTCACATTAAAGAAATTTTTCAAACACAAGAACATGTACTGTGACCATTCTTTAACGATTAAATTAACAGTGAAACGATACAATTTTAAAATCGTTTTTTTTTTGACTGGTCAAAAACTGTTTTAACAAATTGATTGTTTATTAAATTCAACATTTTTCTTTGTTTGTTAATTGAAATTCCAAAATTTTTAAGAAACTTAAATTCCTCTTGTTCAGTATCATGTATAAATATCATTTTTGTTGGTAATGAATAATGTAATTCTTATAAATTGCAGAGATCGCGAAAAATGTTATCGTTTTTCTTGGAGATGGCATGTCAACTTCAACAATCGCCGCTGCCAGAGCCTTATTAGGCCAACGACGCGGAAAACCCGGCGAAGAAGAACAACTGTTCTTTGAAAAGTTTCCTCACACTGGCTTCTCCAAGGTAAATTTAACATATAAAACTACACGTCTGTAAAATTTCATAATCTAAAAGCATTTTCCATGTCATAAAATGCCTAATCATTGGCTTTTCGATTAAATATTTATTATAAATAAAGTTTATATGCGGCAAAGATTCGATTATCTAGAGCTTAAGCCAAGAAGTGAAATAAATTGTGGTTCAAAATATCCATGTTTATCTATACAAGCTAAAGAATCAGATAATAACTCTTACTTATGCCAAGAAGTTGTCTAGGTCTATTTATATTTGCTGTTTTTTGAAAGTATTTTAATTATTAAAAAATTATAAAAGAAACGAAATACTTGAAGGAGTACTGCTCTCTGGGACTTTAGTATTCTGTAATGTACTGATGTTAATTATGTTTTTAGACTTACTGCGTCGATCGACAAGTGGCTGATTCGGCATGTTCTGCCACAGCGTATCTAAGTGGTGTCAAAGGAAACCTTGGAACCATTGGTGTGACAGCGAAGGTGTTGTTTAACGACTGTGAGACTATGAAAAACAAAGAAAATTATGTGTATTCCATTGCTAAATGGTCTCAACTTGCCGGTAAAAGAACAGGACTTGTAACTACCACCAGAGTGACCCATGCATCACCGTCAGGTATGTAAACTGTTATTAATGTTGCCTTGTTTGTTTTTTGACCATTCGTTGTTGCAAATAGCAAATTTCTATTTTTTTGGGGGGTAAATAGGTCAACCGAAAACATTTTTTTCTTATTAAAGTTCTTTTTCTTCTAAATCGGTTCCTCTTCTACCTTTCGGTGTCGAGGTATGCTTTTCTATTTCTTTGTTATGTTTCTCCACTCCTGCCTATGGTTAGCTAATTTTGGCACATCTCTCCAGCTGACTCTTTTTCCTTCTAGTCTCTGCCTCACTTCTTTTTCCATTTTATTCTTGGTCTTCCTCTATTTCTTTTTCCCTCCAGGATATTGGTTTTAGTTTATTCCACCCCCAGTAGGCTTTCTTTGTGTATTGCTTACATTCTTTAATTATTTTATCCATAAGAATTATAAAGAGCAGTGGACTTAATGTGCCTTCTTGTCTTACTCCCACTGTTGTTTAAAATTCCTGGGAACTGCTGTTATGGGTTCGCACATAATTTCTTCTACTCTTATATAAACTCTTGATGGCGTTTAATAATCCTTCTCGCATCTACTTTGTTTCGATATCTTCTAGATCTTTTCCTTTGGCACTTTATCGAAGGTTTTAGACAGATCGGTAAAGCACAAGTACACTATCTTTGAACGTTCCATTGTTTTTTCACTTAACTGTCTTAACGTCAAAATTAGATCCTGCGTGTTTTTTTTTACCCGGGGTCCAAAGCCACATTGCGCCTCGTTGAAGTTAAAACTTTAAATATGCTAATTATCTTGATCTTTCTAGGAATTTATGCTCATACTGCCAGTAGAGAATGGGAATGCGATGCAGATGTTCTTCGTTACGGAGCCCAACCCACTGAATGCAACGACATAGCCCATCAACTGATCCATGGCGAAACCGGAAGAAACTTGAACGTCATCCTAGGAGGTGGACGTAGCAAATTTTTACCCGTTGAGTTAATAGACGAAGAAGGCAACCCAGGAAATAGGTCCGATTCGCGAAACTTAATAAACGAATGGAAGATGTCCAAGAGATCGTCGAAATACAAATACGTATGGAACAGGAAGCAACTCCTCAGCGTACCAAAAGACACGGAATACCTATTGGGGCTTTTCGACAGTGATCACTGCGAATATAATCTATTAAGGAACCAAACCACGGAACCATCTCTAGCTGATATGACCAAGAGCGCTATCAAGTTACTGTCTAAGGGTCGCAATGGATACTTTTTGTTCGTTGAAGGTGGCAGAATCGATCACGCCGATCATTTCAACCAAGCCCGATTGTCCCTTGATGAAACGATCGAATTCTCTTCGGCTATTGAAGCAGCGTATAGGATGACGAACCCAGCCAATACCCTCATTGTGGTCACTTCGGATCATTCCAATACAATCACTTACAGTGGGCATGCTCCCAGAGGCAACGATATTTTGGGAGTCGCCGGAATGGGGCTGGATAAGCTTCCTTTTGCCACTCTCAGTTACGCAAATGGACCTGGATGGACGCCACCGGAAAATGGACAAAGACACAACATTTCCGAGGATGATATGGGTGAGTTAAAAATATTCAGTTAAGAATAATTTGCCTGTGGTGGTAATATTTCTGCTCTGCTTCTATTTCCTAATCAAGGAATTTTTTCGATATTTAAACCACTGGTAAAAAATGGGGAAAATACAAGGACAAATCGAAAAGTTTTAAAACTAAAGCAAATGGCTTAAGCAATGTCCATTATCTCTCAAGCCTTTTTAATCATATTTTAAAATATTTATTAAATATAAACAAATTGCAAAGTTTTATTAACAAACTAATGAAATTTTTGGATTGCTTTTCTGAAAATATGACGACCAATGCAATGTTTTTGAATTTTTGTCTAATAAAAATGCCAGAGTATACTCTTGAAATATTTTTAAACATTTTAAACAACTGTGAAAAATTTTTTAGGGCCGTTTTTGAACAAACTAAAACTGGAAATGCTTTGATTAGGGTGTTCTTAGGTTTTTAAGAAAATTTAAAGACCATTATTGCAAAATTTTTGTCAAATAAACATGCCAAAGTATACCATTGAAATCATGTTAGACATTGGTTAAGCAATTTGCTATAGTTTTAAAAGTTTCGATTTTTCCTTGTGGTTTTCGCATATTTCTCCAGTCTTCATGAAAATTTTGAAGAGATGTTTTAGGCCTTTTTGAGCAAACTCTACCTGGAAATGCATTGTTTAGGGTGTCTATATAATTTTTAGATAATATGGAGTCATTTTCACCTAAGACTGTAGCCAAAATATTGCAAATTTAAGAGAACGGCATAAAATTCATTCCTACACACGTTTTATTGAAACATTTTTGATCATAATTTGCCCCAACTGAGGGTAAATAATTGTTATTTAAGAAGTATTCCAAGGCACGAGAAAAGTTATAAGTAGTTTTTAATTTTTGAAATTACCGCGTGTTTTGTAATGTAAAACTTTTCTCAATTTATGTTTTGAATTTTGCATTTATCGAAAGACTATTTAAGTTTATAAGGCGTGTATTTCTTATTTTACACTAAATGACGTTATTAAGGCTAATATTTAACTTATTAAAATCATTTAAGATCAGCTGTTATGGTTGAATGTATGTAAACATGCTTAAAATACGGACATCAAATGTGCGCTACATTGTTGATAAGTTAGAAGGAAATAGCTTTATTATCGGACGGTGTATGCTTATATCTAGTTGAGAAATGTAAGGCGCTGTTTGTCTCTTTTAAACACGTTGGTTGTAACAGTCGCATATGTCGTAGAGTTCTTGCCACCTCCTTGATGTGCTCCTGATACTTAATACAAGTAGAAAACCTCGTTAACAGAGGTCGCAGCTTACACGATTTTAGAATTTATAATGTTAAAAGCATTTACGGATTTATTCGTATAACAGGCAAATATACATTTTACGTTGGCATTTTTTTAATCGTGTTTTAAATGATTTGATGAATAATAATATTCATTGAAGCTACAAATAACGTGTGTATTGGGTTTGAAAACTTCATTCTCACTTTATTTATAACGGAACCCTCCGATTATTTAAATATCGATTTTAAAACTTTCATAAAAAATGGCAAAAGTGCAAAGTCTTCGCAGTTTTTCAAGAAAATCAATAAATTTATATACTAAATCAAACGACTTAAAGCTGTATGGTCACATTAAGAGCTGTTTATTTTGAAAGTGGCATAAGTCAATTTTAAGTTATTTTGAGATATTAAGTGTTTTGCATTTTAATGTGCATATAAATAAATATTTATGCTAACTATAGAGAAATTTTACTTATATTGGTTATCGCGGTTACTTATATTTTTTTGGTTGTCAGCAACCCTTTTGTGTTCGTGTCTTTTAACAATTATTTTCTGTCGTCTAATTGCGTTTTTGTTACAGCCGATCCAAATTACATGTATCCCGCAGCAGTGCCTTTAGTTGTTGAAAATCACGGTGGCGAAGACGTCGGAATATTCTCCACCGGTCCGTGGGCTCATCTCCTAACAGGAACGATCGAACAAAACGTGATTCCTCATATTTTAGGATACGCATCGTGCGTCGGAGGGGGCCACCACGCCTGCTTCCACCGCAAATTCTCTTAAAAACGTGAAACCCATGCATACGTAGGATAATTTTTAGTACAAATATGTAAATATCTGGTAACCAGAACACATCAATACATATTTTAAAAAGGAATATTTCAGTTTATAAAGTGAATTATTGAAGTGATTTATTTTAAGTATACATAAATATAAGTTTAATTAAATAATCCGATCACTTTATACTAGGAAATAGTATACGGTTTTCAGGAAATTATAGAAAATCCACTGAGCAGATTTTTTTAGAACCAATATTTTCAGATGTGGTTGTTTATTTAAGTTAAACTTATATAAATTTATATTGCACTAGAAGTTTTTGCTATATTTTATTCGGAGCGACTAATTTTAGATCAAATTTTAAACGAACTTTAAACACGAAGACTGATTTTTATTGTAGAAAAGTTGTAAATAATAAATGCTCCAAATAAATACATCAAAGCTTAAAGCAAGGTTGACCAAAGTATTATTAATTAACGTTTTGTATTTTATGCTAATTTGTACTTTTAATAATAAAATAAACTTTAAATAATTATTTTCATGACTTTTTTGTTTTTTTTTTAGGATAACAATATTATTTATTTTATTTTTTATTAATCATTGCCTTATTTACCCGAAGGTACGTTACAAAACATCAACCGGTTTCATGAATAAACATTGTCCACTCTCTCCTGTTCCTTGCCATCCTCATCCTCTCACTCCAGGTCATTCCTTTATCCTTCAGACATTCGGCCACCACTTGATTCCATGCTTTCCTCGGTCTTCCTCTTTGTCTTTTCTGTGTAGATTTGGCTAGCCCTATTCTTTCCGTTTATCTTCCATCCTCCATCCTTACTAGATGTCCAAACCACTTAAGATGCTGTTTTTCTATGCTTTCCAAAACTGGTTTAACATTAAGTTCTGCTCTAATTGTCTTATTTCGTATTTCATCTCTTCGGGTAATACCTTTGACGCCTCTTAAATACTTCATTCTAGCGCCTTTATTTTGCTTTTCATTTGGCTGCTTAACACCCCATTAGTATGTCTGAAATGGTTTGTATATTGTGTTGTACACTGTCATTTTCGTTTTCTTCGATATTTCTTTTTTCGTTATGAATGTGTTGTTAAGTGTGCAGAAGAGTTTAGTTGTATTCTCTACTCTGTTGTTGATTTCAGCCTTCCTTTCCATTCTTATGTATATTTACTCCCAAATACTTGAATGTTTCTGTTTGTTCTATTTATTTTCCATCTAGTTTTATTGTGATGCTTGATTCTCTCTTTCCAATTGTCATTACTTTGGTTTTAGCGACGTTTATTTTTATGTTTCTCTTTTCTTATGCTGTCTTCCAGATGTCTAAATTCATTTGTAGTTCTTTTTCGTTCTTTGCGTAGATCATCAAATCGTCGGCAAAAGCAAATTCCACTATTTCAACCATTTGTATGTTTCTATACCCTACTTGTAATCTCTTTGTTTTATCCTTAGTTTCTTTTATTACATCATCGAGAACTAACTCGAACGAGTTGGGCTCAGTACTCCCAGAATAATAATATATTCATTACAAAACATCCAGCTATCATCTTGCAGTATTGGACTATTAATTTACCAAGCTACAAATAAATATTTGATGAGTAGTGAAGTTAAGAAAACTCAAAAGAAACTAAGAAGGAAGTATTTCATGCAGGGTACGAATCAATTCTTTAACAGAATTGGCCTTTGCAGATGATGTGCTATTACCTAAAACGAAAAGAACTTGCAACATAATCTAGGGAATAAGCAGATACTTAAATAAGATGTAATATGAGTATCAATGTAAAAAAAAGGCTATGGTTATAACAAAGAATCATGGAACGGTTTCAATCTGTCTAGACCAGTGTTTCCCAACGTGGGGTGCAATAAAAAAAGGTTTTGATATATACAATAAACCTAAAAATAATTTAGATGAAGCTCAAGTTACAATGAGAAATGCTACAATCCTGAAATGTTGCTTGTGCATTGTGTTATTCACAGACAAAATTTAGTTTCCAAAAAATTTTCACCTGTTCTAAATGAGATATTGAATTCAGTTATAAAATGTATCAAAGCTAATGCCATATGTAAAAGCGTCTCTTCAAACAATTTTGTGAGTATAAAAATGCTCACCATGTTAGACTATTGCTTCACACTGAGGTAAGATGGCTGTCACAGGGTAATTGCTTAAGAAGATTCATGGAACTATTTAATATTCTTAGTGAGTTTTTAATTGACAAACCTGAAATGAAACTCCAACAATCAGTCGATGGTCGAACATTTGTGAGTTATTTGACAGATATCTTTGAAAAGCTGAATACGTTAAATAAGAAACTGCAAGGAGCAAATAAGACCCTTGCTGATGCAAAGGCTAAGATATTTGGCTTGATTGCACTTTTGCAATCATGTTAAAAGACTGTTTTAGCCAAAAAATTTGACCAAATATATTGTCTAAATAAGCGAGACTGTGAGGTAACTGATGCTGCTGTACTAGTTATTGCGGATCATCTGAGCAAAATGTCCTGCGATTTAAATAAAACCATTTCAGATTTAAAGAAAATTGATTTTCCATCTTGGATAACTCAGCCGATGCTAGTAAACTTAAGTGTTGTGGTGATGCAGTACCAAGAAGAATTTATAGGTAATTTTTTAAACCCATTCGTTGCAATGACTTTTACGATTTTCTTGGTTATTTATTATGACAATAATGGACTACAAAATATTCAAGTAATATCTTGAAACACAATGCATAAGATTATTGGATGAGGAACACATTTTATTAAATTTTAAACATATTGCATCTTCAACAGTTTCCTAGCGAAAATATAAAAGATTAAAATACCGGCAAGTATTGTAAACTTGATTTATTTGCTCCGGAAAAAGTAATATGCAAGCCTTTATTTTAAAACATGGTGATTTTATAGATGTGTTTGAGTCACCCTGTAAAAGAAACGCGAATCAAGGGTTCCATTATTGTATGTATAATACATATAGTATATTTAGGGCATATTACTTTCATGAATATCTTTAAATTTTGTAAAAACTGTTTTACAAGCTAAAATAAACTTTTGTTTTGACTTTTAATAGATTTTTATGCACATCAAAATGTGCAAAACGCTTCGACGTAGGTAGAAAGATAAGGTCCCTAACAAAACCATATGACTTTAAATAAATATTGAAAATAAACATTTGATATCTCTGAGAGATACTACCAGTATTTTCTTTCAATTTCCTTCAGAAACTTTGATATTACGAAAACACATTTAGGTCAACAAATTAATTGTATCATAACACAAGTGCTTTGAGAGAAATCGGGGTAACATCTTTATGAAATCTCTAAAATTGTAAGTTAGTTGATATCAGTCAATTATATTAGTTAAAAGGTAAATGTTTTTGAAAGTACCGCATATTTATAACTTAAAAAAAATACTTTTTTGTTGCCTTAATTCAATGGAACAGTAAACTTTAAATAATTTAAGTCCTAGAATATTTTTTTCAGAATTTATTACCGTTTGCTTTTCCAACAATTTTAACCCCAAAAATAAAAAACTTCTATGGCACATTTTTTGTAATAAATAAATAAACATGACAATTTTTGTTTTACATCAAAGTAAACAAGCGCAGGAAACTGGCGTTTGTTTTATGATTTTATTTAAGTCGGTCAACAGGAAATAACAATAAGATTGCATTAGAGTAATGTTTAAATGAATGAAATGATAGACTAAATAAATATCAATATTTATGAATGTTTGATTATAGGATTGATTGGCGAGTTAAAAAAGGCATTTGTGCTACAAGGTGTTAAATAAAAGAGAGAATGGTGTCGTATAATCTCGGTACGTTAAAATTTATTAATGATAAAATATTAGGACATTCTATTTTGTAGTTAATAATTTTGTAAAGAAATATTACATCACTAAGTGTTCTACGAGATTTTAAGGGGAGCATTTTTAGATTTTTACAATGTTGTTCATATGGTTTCTCTGGAAGTTTGTGTTTTTGTGCAAAAATGATAGAAATTTCTTTTGAATTCTCTCGATTTTACTAGCGTAGTTGTCATATTGTGCGTTCCATATGAAAGAGGCAAAATTTAAAATGCTATTAACATAAGAATAATACAGTGTTCTAATAGCATTAACATTATTGAATTGTTTTGAGGAGCGTATGAAAAAACCAAGCATTTAAAGAGGTTTAGGGTCTAATAGAATTCCTAAATGTTTTACCACTGTGGTGTTCATAAGAGTTGAATTATTCAAAGAATAGTTATATGGGATTATATTTTTGTTTCGTGTAAAACTAATTTTATAGCACTTACTGACATTCAAGGCAAGTTTGTTTATTTGACAGAATATTTCTAATGGGTGGAGATCCTCTTGTAGCAGTAGACAATCTGTAATATTTTTCATTGTTCTAAATATTTTTAAACCATCAGCGTGTTGTAGGTATTCACAATTTAGAAAGCAATGCTGTAGGTCCGTGATGTAAATATTAAATAGCAATGGTGTTAAGAGACTGTCCTGAGGGACTCTTTGACCAATGCAGAAATGAACATTTAATTTTACAGCCTGTGATCTATTGGATATGTATGATTTTATCCAACTGTTATTTCAGGTTTTCCTATAAGTGGGGCCAGGCCACGTTGGTGTAATTTGTAAATTTTGATAAAAAAATACGTTAAATTCAAAAAAAAATTTAAACACTTAATCTATTCATCAATTTAATCAATCATCATAGTACCATAAATTAGATCAAGTCGATATGCAACTTTTCAACATGTATTTTTATTGTTTATAACCACGCCTCAATGTAAGTATTTTAGAATAAGTACATATGTATTATATTCAAATTTAGACTATAATTTTTGTCAAAATAATGTTGTTGATTACCTATTGTATATTGATTAGTAATGTAGTTTTTTCAAGTTTTAATAGCTGTTAGTTTCATTTCCTTTTAAAACAATAATTTTAAATATTAACATTAAGAATGACTTATAAATTAATTGTTTGTTTTTTAAAAAAAATTATAGCCCTGAAGATGCTCCTAAAAATAAGGAGCGAAACGTAGGATTAGTAGACGTTGAATAAAATATACCGTCCAGTAATACCAGATTTTTATTTCTTCGCTTTACATTTTATCCAACTTAAAAGATCTCCACAGAAGCCTATATCGTGTAATTTGTCTATCAAAAAAATTGAATAATTTAATCGGTCAAATTCCTTACAAAAATCCGTATATATACCATCGGCCTGTAGTCTTTTATCAACTTAAGAACATAATCAGTAAATGATACCAAATGTAAGCTTTGTCGTAATTTTTGAGTCTAACTCCTTTTCGAAATATTGTTTTACTGTAAATGTTATGAAAGGTTTAAAAGAAAAGTTCTGTAATTACTGTAAACAAATTTTTGTGTATCATTTGTTTATAAGCAAACATGGATTGCTAGTTTCCTTGCCTTGTGTGTCATAGAACTGCACGAAGAAGACAATTTACAATATTTGCTGTGTTCTTAAACATCTTTGTTAACAGAAATCCTCCAATAAAACATTATACCATCTAATTTCCTTCGCATGATGCGTGGGAACTGGATCCTCAATCTCGACAACTGTTCTTCTTATAGATGCATTTATTACTACTCTTTTAACATATTTTTAATTATCTAACACTAAACTGAGGATAGGTACGTAAATGAAATATTATTAAACTGTTTACCACGGAAATCGTACTATTATTTAAATTTCTAGCCTTGCTCTACTTTATACTGGCATTCGCAGATAAGGTATAGTATTAGAAATTGCTATTTAGAACTATTTGATAAAATTAAGGATGTTCAATAATGCAATTTGCCTCCTATGATTCAAACACTTTATGTATGAAAAAAGCCACTATCGCAAAAAAAAAAACAATTTACACAAACAATGACCTTAACACTGTTATTATCATTATTAATAGTCTATAGATAGTGCAATTTCAGCGAATTAGAAATTCGTTATTTATTCACTTTTTTATTGTCATTTTCATTGTCATCCAGAGGCAGATAGTGTTCGTCGTTTAAGTTTTTTGAGGTCATCATTATTTCATTTAGATTAGCTAGTTTTTAAAAAGTGTCATAAATTATTTTAAAAAATAAAATAACTTTTCAAGTTATCTTCTAAGAAAATTAAATTGTTTAATATTACTTACATCTGACTTGACGCCGTGGACTAAACGGTATTCACAATAATTATGTTCCTAAAGATTTTTGTACATTTGAAAGTCATACATATTCTGAATAGAGTTATACTCAACTTTAAACTTTGATTCAGACTTATGTCCCTAAAGTGCTGTGCGCCGAATTCGCGAATCACAAGCAAAAATAGCATTTTGCTCCAACAAGCGACCAAATGGTTTTTACATTTAATTGAAATAAAAAAATTCAATTCTAAATTATTTTCGATACTTTATCAAGATTTTTTTTATAAATTCAAATAAACACGTTGCTTAAATAAGTAAACAATCCTCAATTTTAGTTTTGGTTGTTAGAGACACAAGCTACATTATTTATTGAAACAAAAATACGACAATTTTTTGAATTCATTTTTTTCCCACTTTTTAAAAGCTTTCAACCAATTTTCTTTCAAAATTCTTCTTCTTCCTTATCGGATCTTCTTGTACCTTTCGGTATCGAGGTTTGTTTTCCTAGTTTTGTATTATGTCTTTCATTGATTAACTATGGCAGATCTCTCCAGCTCACTCCTTTGTCTTCTATTAGTTTGTCTCACTTCATTTTTTTATTTGGTTCTTGGTCTTCCTTTTCCTTGAACTTCGTTTTCCATAATCCCCTTTCTGGAACTGCAGAACACTTCAAGCAAGCATTTATTTTTGTGTACCATTTCGTTGTAAATGTTTTATGTGCATTTGGCTTAATCCCATTGATAAAGCCTGTACTGCTGAAGAAAACTGTATACAGTTTTTGTGCTCGCTAAATATTTGTCTAGGTACCTAGAATGACTTAAGAGAAGAAAGATTAAAAAAAAAAGATACATGAACTAAATTGTTTTTACTTTAAACCAGGGACTAAAAACGAAAAAAATTCCCTTCGTTTCTGTTCGGAACGAAAACGAAATAAGTATATCGTTTTCGTTCTTTTCGTTCTAACCGAACAAATTCTTTTTTCGTTTTCGTGAACCGAAATAATAACGATTAAAACCGGTTTTACAATATTTTTTTGTCGTCAAAAAATCTTTTTTTTTTCTAGTCACCACAACCCTCTATAAATATGATAACAATATCTGCGTCTCAACTAAAATATAAACGATGACGATGGGGTTTGATGCTCACGGACAGCATATTTTAGACTGGCGAACCATCGCCATATTAAATTTACCAAATCGTTAAACACATTCACATTTAACCATTTTATTAAGTTTAACACCCGTAAGGTGCAAAAACTCAACGTGATTAGGTTAAATTAGACACACGATCTTTATCTAAAAATATGAAAATATAGCAAGTGCTGTTTTAAATTTGTTTTAGTACTAAAAATCTATGCATTTGAATTAAATAAGATCCTGCTGTAATTATTTAAAAAGAAAAAAGAATGAATTCAAGTGGATAATTTACTATTTACTAAATGTTATAAATAAAAAAGATATTAAAAAAAAACTTATATTAACTTGAAATATACTTTAACTTTATAGTTTGTACATACCATACAATATACATTTTCACATTCCGTTAAATCTTACTAGCAACACATCTTCCAATAAATCTTCTTTTACATTAGTCCTTTTCGAAGTAAGAATAAATTTTACTATTATTATGTCTAAACGCAAATAAAACATACACATTGATAATATATATCCAATCAAGTGTATATTCTATATTGATGATCTAAAAAACAAATTAGTAATAGAGAATATCTGTACTGTTAATTGTCTTACACGAAATTGCAAGTATAAACCATCAAGTTGTTAATACATATTCATGTAAATATATGGAGAAAAGTGAAGCTAACTTATTTCAAGTGAGATTTTTTACTGCCTCGTGGAGTCTCCACAGCACAGAAGGTAAATTCGCGTTTGTGTTTAACAAATAAAGTTTAAATATTAATAAAACCGGTTAAAACCGGTTTTGGAAAATATTTATTTCGTTTTCGTTCTTGAACGAAAAATAATAATTTCGTTTTCGGTTTCGTCTTCGTTCTTAAAAAAATTTCGGTTAATTTCGTTTAACGTTTTCGTTTTCGTTCCGTTCTCAGTCCCTGCTTTAAACACTAATGAGTTTTAACAGTAAACATTTTCATGTGATAATTCATGTGTTAAACTAAACTAGGACATCCAAGTAGCTTGTTGCAATTTTGTTAATGTTGTCTTACTAACCTGGAAAAATTGAAGCCACTTAAATTAAAAATAGTTATTTAAAAACGGTTTTTCAGTAAAAACAACCAAATTCAAGGTGATAACATTAAAACGTACTTGCTTCTGCAGGTAGATACAGTAAAATCGCGATTTAGCAGATTAATTGGAAAAAAAGAATCTTTTAGTAAAACCCCAATGTCTATTAAATCCAAAAATCCATAAAAAGCTTCTGTACCAAAATAAAAAAAAGTTGGAAACGATATAATTAGGGTATCCAAATTCCTGATATTTTGTAACCTTCGGGAATTGGGAACATAATATCGTATTTCTCAGAAATTTTCGAAAATTACCGATATCATCTTTTTTATTTAATTATATATAATTATGACAATCGTAAAACACCAGTAATAGAAAATAAAAATATGAAATGTTTTTGAACATAATTAAAAATGGTTGGTTATGTGGGTGATAGCTATTTTGAAAACTATTCCTGGGAGTTTCCCTAGAATTTTCTGGTCCAGTGTTGAATTGCGATAATTAGGAAACATTATAAAGAGATACCTTGCGAGTAGTACATGTATTTCCCACTGTGGATACTAATGGGTTCAAAAACAAATTTTTCCGATTCCCGGGTTTTCCCGATCCTTTCCGGGAATCGGGAACGGGAAATCGTAAAAAATTTCCCGAGACCGGGCGGTACCTAATTCCTTCCACTAATTATGATATATTTTAAATCACAATACAATCCGTTTTTACATAAAGAAAACTACAAAATTAACTGCAATGATTCCCAACAAACAGTAAAAATATTGTGTTAGTATTAGGAAACAATATTCTGTATTGGTTTTATAGCTATTAGCAGACATTTAACAAGTTTTGCAACAAATATTGTGTAAATTAAGATAATATACATCTGTTATTAGTACAGAATTGTATTGTTCATGTTTGTTTATTTACTAACACGAAACACTAAGCAAGAAACAGGTAAACATAAAGATATTTATAAATTTATACGCTGAATTTTACTTAAAACTTGTGTGATTGTGTATAAACAATATTGCGATTTGCTTGAATTACCAATAACATCTAATTAACAACAAATCGACCAGCATGTCTTTTAATCACTTCAATCACATACAAGTTTTGCAATATATATCATCAATTTAAAACCCTTTCTAAATCGGTTCATATTTTAAAAAAAATTAATTTAAGTGCCGTCGTTTTATTTATTATTATATATAATATTATAACTTAATTGGTCTCTCTTGCACGTTTCGGTGTCGAGGTATTTTTCCTAGTTCTTGATTGTGTTTCTCCATTTCTATCTCTCATTGGCTAACTGTGGCGCATATCTCCAGCTGACTCCTTTTTCTTCTAGTCTATGCCTTACTTCTTTTTCCCATTTTGTTCTCGGTCTTCCTCTACTTCTTTTTCAATCAAACTTCGTTTTCCATCCTATTTTCGCGTACCTGCTTTCTGGCATGCGTGGTAGATGTCCCAGTCATTTTAATTCATTTGTCTTCATCATCTTCCTTATGTCTTTGACTCCTAGCTATTTCTTTGTCGTTGCCAATTTCATCAGTTAGCCTACATCCTTCTATTCCGTGCAAAAATCTCATCTCCTGCGTCTGTATCGTTTGTTTTCGCTTCTTTCATTGCCCAATATTCTAAAATGTAAGTAAGATTAATTCATACACTGCATTAAACACAGCTTAGTTTTTTTTTTAAGATCTTAGTTATGATAGGTGTAAAGGCGATAACATTTTTCATGCAAGAATAATAATTAAATAATGGGGACTTTAATTTTTGCTGTAGTATATTCCGTTAAATAGAAAATTACTAAAAGTTTTAAGAACTGGTAGTTAATTAAAAAAACATCTGTTGTGGTGATGTGTTGAATGTTCCCAATTTTGGTAATAAAATTTGCAAATATAAACATGTTTACCAGGTCACAAAAAAATTATGTTTATATTCAGTGTCATGCATATTTTAAATAAAAATAGTTTGTTTTATCTCGTTTAGTGGTCTTTCTTGTCAGTACAAAGTTGGTAATTACTTAACACGCCACAAATTTCTGCAAATTTTAATATTTGGAATAATTGAATATTGGATCAAGGCTACGTAGGGTTTGTATTTCAGTGGTCTATAAAAAAACGTCTACTAGGATTGCTTATGTTTTGGAGAGTTTAAAAGTATGTGCATTATTAAGCAAATAATTTCTTTGATGTTTTTTTTTTTTTGGTAATACGTAATTCTACTGTTTCCATTAATATTGAGTAGAAACTATCAATAAATTTTAATTATTTAAATTTTAAATTTACTTGAATTACGCTGTTTTAGTCTGGTTTCCTTTACAACTAAAGGCAAGAAACAAAATACCATTGTGTCATCTCGATATGTTTAATATTTACTTGTACAGAGCTTACGAGTTTTTTTATATACTCGTAGATTTTTGTGTTACATGATGAATACAACTTTACAGAGGCACGATTTTACTTCTTAGTATACATAGTGTCTAATTAGGCTGCAAAAAATGGACTCAACGGTGTATATCTGATTTTAAAAATCGATTGTAGTTGCTCTTACACTTGGGAATAATTCATCTAATTTAAACAAACCTGTTTCTCTTATAATAAGCGAGATCCCCATGCTGGAAATGTAATCTGGGACACCCTGTATACAATCATAAAAAAATTTATTGAACATTTTAATGCACCTTCCAAGGCGTTTTTAGACTGTTTTTATTTCTCATGGCGCTGGTTTGTTGTAAAACAAATCAGATGATAGAAGTTCCTATCTATTCATTATGTAAACATTGAAATACATTTGTAAAAAAACAATTTTCAATAGGCTATGTACCCCAAAAAAAAAGTAGACAATTACCACTCTGGTAAATAGTCTGTACATCGTTAAACTTTAAAAAACCAAACTTATAATATTTAAAGAAATAATTTTAGATTTTCTATTATTACCAACAGGTATTTTGAGATTTTTTGAGGTAATTTTGGTTAAATCATCACTCTTTTACTGACTTAGTGACTCAAAGTGGTTGTAGAATTTTGCTCCGCCTGTGCACTCTAAATAATTATTGAAAAACGAAATTTGTATATTTAATCGTCCTTCATATTTAATCTTGATTAAAACCAATTTACCTAATTTTTTTGTAACCTAGTTTTTTTATTATCTGATGTTCACAGAAAGTTATTTTCTCGAGAGAAATAAACTAACACATGTAAGGTGTTCTTTTGTACTTTTATTAAACAGAAAACGATCATGTAAAATTGGCAATGTTCCTCAGATACTGCCAGGAAAATCCTTCGAAATTTTTAGGTTTGACGTTTTCGGCGCCATGGAAATTCGACAAAAAGGTCAAATGCAAAGTACTTAGCCTAAAAAACTTGTACGTTCTCGATAACTGGACATGATAAAGGACTCCGATGGTGGGAGTAAATTGCCGGTGTACTGAGAATATATATAATTCGTTATCACCGGCCGACAGTGTCTTTCAACGAAACCGATTTTTAATTACAATGTTACAACACTTGCTCCTTGTAGTGGTCTTGTGCGTGCCCGGTTTCGCTAAGCCAGAACTTCAGTTCGGAAATCTGAACGGTAAGTGAGTTTATTACCTTAAAAACAAATGCCAGTTTGATCGAAAACCATTCTTTTAGCCGTACGACTTTTTAAAAAAGTCCAAAACTAGATCAAACTATCGCTACTCAGAGCAGAAAGAGTAGAATACTTTTGGTTGGGTGTTTATGTTGATAAATTAATGTTTTTTGCAACAAATTTATATTATAAAAATGTTGTGATTATTTATCTCCCCACAGAAAACAATTCTATCATCGTTGTATTAAAAATTGAGCAGACTGTTTTGAAAGTGACGCAAGTTCTACTTTGTAATTGCAGTTATTTAAGGGTTTACATTTCAACAGATTTCAAAATAGTTTTATATTAATTAATAATAAGCACTAATAGATGACTTTTATGTATTTTATATTGTAAGATAATGTAAATTGATTATCCAATAGTGTTTATAAATGATGGTTGAAGAAAATAAAAAAATTTTATACCCAAACGGACTTACCTCTCTTCCAAAATTAATACCTCATTGTAAAGGTTAATTATATGGCTAATATTCAAATTTGATCATCTTTATTTCTAATAATAACAACAAAATATTGCACCATAATATTTAAATGTGAATGAAAAATAAAAGTAACACATGAAAAAGCAGTCTTAAATTAAGTAGGTAAAGAATAAAATAACCAAAAATAATTTATTGTCATTAAGAATTCCAACAAAATTTTATCTTAACATTGTTGGTGTTATTTAGGATTTTTTTTTACATTTATAATGAACAGGAGGTATACAGGGTGTTTCTTAAATATTGCGAAAAATTCGGGTGGTAATTTCTTATTGAAAATTAAGGGGGGGCTTTTGTATACATTGTTTTTCTTACACGTCTCCTTTCGGAGTTACGCCCCCCTAAAGGAGAGCGGTAAAAGTAGGTTTTTATTTTATTTCTCAAATTTAGAGTTATGTAGGAGGATGACGTTTGGTAGATGTTTTATACTTATTAAATGGTTTCCCATAGTAATGTTTTTAATTATCTCCCACCTTCACAAGGGGCTGAAGAGTGCGACCTTTGTTGGGTTTTTTATCTGGACTTTTTGGAGGCCCTGAAATTTTGGACGTTACAAAAATTTTTTTGAAAGCTTGATTTATTTAGAAACTGTTTTAATTCTGTAACCTTGCCTGCAAAAACCCACAGAGTAAAAAATTAAATGAGTGAACAGAAACCATTAAATATTTTAAAATACGATTCATTTTGGTGGTTACCATATGGTTTGTTAATGTTCATATTAAGTAGAATTGACAGGTGTTTTCGTGTTGTCAGCTCTTAAACTTCAAAACGAACTACACCTGTCAATTATTCTACCCAATATGAATATAAACAAACCATGGTAACCCCCAAAATGAATCGTTTTATCCTAGAATGTTTATTGGTTTATGTTCACTCATTTAAGTTTTTACGAAATAAACATGTTTTCAATATCCTTCATCATCAAAACATTCATTGCCAATTAGGGATTTGTAATTATTTTGACTATAGATTGTTTACTATTAAAATTTGCTATGATATCATTGTAAATTGATTATATAAAAGTTTAAACAACTACCGTCTTTCTACTAATTTGTAGTAGGAATTCAAAGGTTCTAATAAATGTTCTTATTGTTGTCAATTAAACCATTTTTTTTGCTGCTATCAATTGTTTGCGGCATTGCACAATGGTAATTAAAAAATTGTTATCGGCAAGTGTGTTATAGCAACTGTTTCCGATTAATTAACATTGTTGTGCTACAAAATGTTTATTTTGTCTATTGAAAAATGCAAACAGTAAAACCAGGCTTATCGAATATCATTTGTACTTTGGTTTGCTATACAATAACAGTATTAACATTTACGTTTTTAATTGTTTCGAAGCCTTCATAATTTTGATCAAGAAAAATCTATTGTTTTTAGATTTTTGGTACACCTTTGCAGTTAAACAAATAACCACCCTAAAAAGTTATTTACATTAAGTGTATTTCTTACTATATTAGTTCCAATTTTTGTATTATTGCAAACCCTAAAGAGTTTTTTCTACACCATAAAAGCAATACAAAAAGTGTTTATGTCTGGTTGTGCTAATGTGAATGGGACAGAAACAGACAGAACAGCGAGGTAAAAAAAAAAAGTGCGGTGCAATGTTAAATTATAAAAAATGCAATAAATTTTTTTAAAAATGGTTAATGCAGGATGATTTTTTCAAATTTTAGAAAAGTCTTAAGTCATATCAATACTTGTGCTGTACTTATACCAAAGATCTTTAAACAACGACAAAGTATAGGTATTACAAATTTGCTTTCATATTTAAATATTATTATTATTATTAAATACAGAGTGAGGCATCACTTATGACACCCCCACTTATTTTGTTATTGGGAAGAATTATCAAAAAAAGTTTGAATACAAGTTGTTTAATACAGTATTTCCCAAAATATTGTCATGTCAACATTTTGGTTTCTTTTGTTACGGCACCATATTTGTTTTTTTTTTAATGGCACCATGCATTTTTTTTATACGGTTTGAAAGACATTTTCTTTCTCTTTTCAACGCACTAAAACTTTTATACCCTGACAACAAAATTTTTAAGAAAATTGCAAAAGAACAATTAGGTCTTAAAAGCCAACGGTATTAATTAATTTACATTAGTAGGCTTTCAAAATGATGCAAAATGGTAAAAGATTTTTAAAAAAAGTTAATTAGGTTACAACGGTAAACACATAACTACTGTAATACATGTTTTACCGTTTTGTATCATTTTCAAAGCCTGCTTGAAATTATGCAATTTTTTTTTTAAGCTTGATTTATTTAGATTTTTTGTATTCTTTAAATTTTCCTGCAAAAACTATAGTTTTTGAGTAAAAAATTAAATGAGTTAACATGAACCATTAAATATTCTAAAATAAAACCATTCTTTTCAGTGGTTACCATGATTTGTTTATGTTCACATTGAGTTGACTCGACTGATTAATTATTATCATTAATAACCTTAATTAAAAATTACTTAATTTTGACGAAGCATATCTGGTCAAAATGCAAAACCAGTTTTAAAATGTCTTTATCTTCGTCAATTGCAGTGTTAATTATTAGATAAAAACATATGTAGTAAATAAGGCAGTATTTAATAAAGATACGGAATTCTCGAAACTGGTTTTGCACTTAAGCCAAAATTATTTCTAAAAAAATTATTATTAATGCAATATTTACCCAACAACAAAATCATAAACTGCAAAATATTTTAACCGTTTTTTTTTTAATGGCATAAGTCACACTTTTGAGATATTAAATAATATGCATTTTAATATGCTTATATTTTTCTCAGTATACATAATTTCGCACAGACGATAACGAATCGCCATTTTTCATTACTGTAAAATGACTTGTCACTTCCAAAATTAATAGTTTATAAAAACTACAGACTTATGTTGATTTACTAAAGTGATGTTTGATAAGACAGTAATTTAAGAAAATTGATGAGTAAATTATATAATAAATGTAATGCATACAATGTATTTTATTATAAGTTTATTTAAGTACCTTTTCATTATCATTAATATTTATAAAATACATAAGTGATATGTTAATTCATCAGTACATTTTGAAATATAAGTAAAAATAATTTATGTAACGTATTTCATATACCTAAAAGTTTTTTTATGTATTGAATCATTGTCACTAATAGGAGTGATGAAATCTTCGGACATTTCACTTTGTTTAAAATTTTTAAAATAACTGTGGTACATTTGGGGTAAATAAAGTAACAAATCCATCATTATGCCATTTTTAAAATAAATGTATTTACATTTCTGTTTAACAAAAAAAATTCTATTGACGAAAATAGTAATTATTTTGGAAGAAATCGCAAGTAAAATGTTTAAAGATAAAAATACCATACATTTTTGTTATCGTAAACAGCTTTAACCAATTTTTCGCACAAAGTGACTAATTCCACTTTGCCACTTTCTCATTGTTGTGTAGCTTGGCCTTCTGCATTTTTTAAAAATCTAGGTAATGCAAAAAATTTACGACGCAAATGCATAGACTTAAGATTATACACAAACGGCCATATGACACAGATAGATTTGTTGTTGTATTTCTTCATTATATCGAATGAAGAAAATCAAACGACAAATTCACTTATCAACTATAGTCCTAACTTTCATTACCTAATAAAATTATATGTGACCTGAGTATTAATAGTTAATAAAAGACATATTTCAAAGGATATTACGAGCATAAAACACGTAACTTATTTAAACCTTGTTATGTGTGATTTGCAATGACGTCACAACGTTCTGTATGAATTTGCATGCCTAATTAAAAATATCTGTGTGTACTTTAACGATATAATTGTGAATTAGTTATTACCTTGCAAATTATATTTTTATGTTTTAAGTTAATTATTGCATTTATCTAGTTTAGGTTTCCCAATGATGTTTTTTAAATTTAAATAACAATTGTGACTAAAAAACGACTAGGAAATGGCTACAAAATTCATTTAGTTTGTTACAATGCAGTACCGAAAGCGCACTATTGTAGACACGCGATATTTGGCCCATTTCTTTAAAACTATCTCAGCACCTTTTTAACATGAAAATAATTTGTATACAAGAAATGAACTTTGATTTCATTTTTATATTTTGAATAGTATTCAAAATACTTTTTTAGTATTCAGTATTCAGTAATCGATTTTTTTTTTATTGTTTTCTCATTCACAATCTTGGATATTTTATTAGTATTTATTATTCGATACTTTTTTAAGGTATTCATGAATACTGAAAGTTATCATGAATACTTTTAGTATTTATGAATACTAATGGTATTTATGAATCCAAAATGTACTCTTGAATACCCAATGGTAGAAGTGGCCAACCTTTTTTTGAGTGTGTGGGCTAGGGATTCTGAAGTCTCGGGTTTTTTCAATTCCCGGGACTCGAAACACAAATTTTGGAAAGTCCCGGGAATACCCGGGACTCGAGACTTTGATTATTTTTCGTTTGAAACGTAAAAAAAATATGTAAAAAATCAAATTACATTGTTAATGGAAAAACAGATATACATAGAAGGGCCACTATTGAGATCTCGTAAACGGTAAGAGCTACAAAGAAGTTTAAATTAGACAAATTGTTCCATTTGCGGAGATCTATTTAATGATGCTTAAATGTTTTTAAAAATTTCCATGGCACGCTAGATAATCAACAAAAATCAAAAAAGGCATTTTTTTTAAATCGTTAATAACTCGGTTACACTTGATGGTACAAAAATGTTTTTGGGGAAAAAGTTGTAGAATTTTTTACGCACTATAAAATGAAAACATTCATTTGATTCAATATTGTTTAAATTCTTAGATAAATTACAAACTTGCGTATTTTTAAATGGAAACCATAGGCTATGACCTCAGAAAAAAAAGCATTTTTTTCCTCTTTAATGATATAAGGTTTAATATATTTATTTTGATGTTTAAGCTCAAAACAAATAAAATTAGTTAAAAAGTCCCTATGAAGCTAATAAGTGCCATGAAATAAAACACAATTTAGTTTTGTCAATTAACGCAAATTTTAACTAATGTAAAAGTTAAATTGAATACTCAATTGCTAGCACCTTGTAAAACATATTAATACAGGTGTATAGTAACCATAAACATAGTTATTAAATAAATATGGTAAAGAGACATAAATATCTAAAAACTTATGTTAATACTATGTTGTATCATAAAGTGTGACAAGGGCAGATTGTATAGTTTATAAAAATCTGCTTTACTTCGTCCTTAACCAGGGCAAGACAACGAGAGTATTTTTTTTGTGCAACACAGCTTTTCAATAATATTTATTTAAGTAGATAATCATATTTGCATATGCCATGATTGTTAAGAGTCACCGCACGCTACAGACTTTTAGTCGGCCGACAGTTTGATAGTTATCGGGCCATGATAGGGATTTGTATTATTTAGTTGACCGACTTTTAATCGGTATGTGTGCGCGCTCTCATAAACACTCATGCAATTTGCGAAGACGATCAAATATACATTTGGAAACGATTCGCTTGTTGAGGTGACATGTATCAATGATAACAATATTGCCTGTAATTTAATATGTTTGTTTTTCAATTATGAAATTTCACAGCATCCCACGGCTTGTGGGTTTTCAAATAATTTATATGTTATTTAGTATTTAAAATGTCTTACACAAATTAATAAATAAATTAGTTTTTAATAATTGAGCACAACATTTTTGTTTAAAATGTGCAATCGCTTCAAATTATTATTAATTTTTTAATAACTTTTTAATCTCTGCCTTTATTAAATTAACAAATAGGCGTAAAATTGTTTATTGTTATAGTGGCAATATACACATAAACACAAAAATAACAGCGTTTTATGAATCTTCCTTGCATACCGAATAACAAAGCTATAATAATCTCCGCATAGTAGCCCGTTGTGTTCTTCGTACTTCACATTTTTGAGGATCTTTTCCATCTTTACATAACTCTTTTAGGCCTACGGAGTGCTACTGAAGCTGCAACTTTTTAATTCCCATTGTGCAATTGCCATATAGCCTATACTATACTATAGGCTATATGGCAAAATTTGTCATTGCCAGCACTGATTATTATATCTACTGTTTAATTTTTACACCCCACTTGGGTATTTGGGTAGACTAAAAGTGTCGCCCTAAGAAAAGTGCCGCCCGGGGCAGACCCATCTGGCTATGAGCCTACAGAAACTGTAAATCATTCCAGCCTAATCTTACAAGCATCTTTGATGCATTAATTTTTTTTGGATAATTATTCTAACCTTATTGGGAACCAAAAAATCGGAAAGCACCTGTATACGCCTAGGAACGACTCAGAATCCCACAGCAATAACTTTTTTGCGTCAATAAAGCCAATTGTAGAAATCAAGTTCTTTCCGATTCTTATATAATATTCGTAACTTATTCTACCTAGTCGGCTTATTTCACCTAGATTTATTGACATTGCCGTAGTATGTAACAGGAGGCGGTCAAGGTCGCGATTAATTGTGCGCTGACAATACATCTAATTAGTTTACGACTAATAAGTTACTTATTATTAGACATAAGTTACCGCAAGTAGCTAATTTGACTATATCTCTGTGACGCATATAAGTTGTGAGTTTTTATGGTTTCTTTTAATTGCCACACACGTTACTAAATTTTTAAACACAATAATAAACGTTAAAATGGATATAAAACTGCATATGTATGAACATTCTGTGATTATAGCGCTTCGTTTAAACTTATATTTTATTAATCGACAGTAATGCAATCAGTTTTCATAGTTATTTATTTATTTAGTCATGAGTCCTTCTACTGTTAGGTGTAGGACTGTTGAATTGTGTTGTGCTGACTTTTTTCCATGTTTTTCTGTCTTGTGCTAGCTTTTTTATGTCTTTCCATTTGATGTTTCTATCCGTTGCTGCTTTTTTAACTTCGTCTAGGCAGGTTTTTCTTGGTCTACCTCTTTTGTTTTTTCCCCGTGATCTTGCTTCATATGCTTTTCTGATTCTCCTTTCTTCTTTCATGCTATAAACGTGATCCAACCATCCCAGCTGCCTTTCTTGTATTTTTGTTTCAACTGATTTTATCTATAATTGTTCTTTATGTTTCATTTCTGATTTCTGTTTATGAAAAACTAAAGCTTGACGATAGAGAAAAAAACATTCTTCAGTGAGGCGACAAATAAAAAAGGTTTTGAGAGTTGTGGGACATTTCTCCTGTCCTCAAAAGTAATTTTGAGAAGTGCAAACAGTTTTAAAATCTTATAAAAAGTCAGTAATAAAGTCAACAAACCAGCTTTACTGTACTCTAAGTGTGTAAGTACGAGTACAAATAAATAAATGTTTCATTGACAAATTTGACAGCGTTCACAAAAAAATTTAACAAACCACAAATTTTAAGGTCGACTTCAAAATACAACAAAAACAGAACAAGTGTTCATTGATAGTTTAAACACTTTTTGTTTATTTCAGTATTATCATGACCTACTCCGTATTTATGGTGTCTAAACCAAAATACTCAAAATGGGGTCCTTCGGAAAATCAAATTAATATTGACCACTAAATATATTTTTAACTTGGAATTTCATAGAAAAACTAATATCTCTTCACTGAACTGATATCAATTTATTTGGTACAGAAAATTATTACAATGCACAAAAATACCAATTTAATTTTTAAACTAGAAGATATACAGGGTGCTCCACATAGAAGTGCCACTATTGGGAGCTCGTAAACGATAAGATCTACAAAGAAGTATAAATTAGACAAATTGTTCCATTTTCGGAGGTCTATTCAATGATGCTTCAATGTTATAAAAAAATTTCATAGCACGCTAGATAACAAAGAAAAATCCAGATGGGCATTTTTTTAAAAATCTACTTGATGGTACAAAAATATTTTTGGGGAAACAGTTGTAGATTTTTCTACGCTCTGTAAAATGAAAACAATAATTTGTTTCTATATTGTTTAAATTCTTAGATAAATTATCTTGCATTTTTTTAAATCGAAACATAGTTTATAACCCCCTAAGCAAGCTTTTTTTTCCTCTTTTCAATGATACCTATATGGGTTCACGTATTTATTTTGATATTTAGGTTCAAAACAAATAAAATACAACAAAAAATCACAATGAAGCTATAGAGTGCCAAAATTAAACAGTATTGATACAAATGAATGTTTCCATTTTACAGTGCATAAAAAAATCTACAATTTTTTCCCCAAAAATATTTTTGTACCATCATGTAAAACCGAGTAATTTACGATTTAAAAATTACCCAATTTGATTTTGATTATCTAATGTGCCATGGAAACTTTTTTAAAGCATTGAAGCGTCACTGAATGGATATCAGAAAGGGGAACAATTTGTCTAATTTAAACTTCCTTGTAACTCTTACCGTTTACAAGATCCCAATAGTAACCCTTCTATGTAGACGACCCTGTATATTATACATATAATAAAATATTGCAAACATTTTTAGTTTTGTTTCGTCAACTTAGCTAATATTTCGAAACATCTGAATATTCCAACAAATTAAGCTCTACTGGGTAACTTCAGGCATATTGAACCAAATCTCTATCGCTTATATCAAACGAGATAGGTAAATTGAGGTGCACCCTTCATAGTTATTTAAAAATTTTATTCCCGTGACAAACACACTTTGAATGATAAAAACTCGAAGAAATTCTCTCAAACAAACATACTTGTACATGTTATAACAACACAGTATCTACAAATATTATTTTACTTGCTGATAAAATATGATAATCTGCCCGTACATAAATATTTTATTTTGCATTAATTGTTAACGACATCAAGGTTGCCTAGGTGTTGCTAAACAATTAAGCGATACCTATTATAATAACGGTATAGATTAATGTTTGCCAATAAAAGTCGACACAAACTATTTTTAGCAAGTTTTTAATTTTCATGGAATATTTAAAGTTTTGCACCTGCATTTGCTATTGGTAATTTAAAATTTGGTCCCGTAGAAGGACGTCAAACGGTTAGGTCTTTCCACTGCAACTAATTTTATTCATTTGTTTGCCTGTAATTGGAAATATAAATTAATTAATTACTCGCTTGAACTGGCAAATTAGAAAAAAAGGCTTCACCTTGGAAAGTGCAATCAATTAAACAACAGAATTTACTTCAGCAAAGTTCAACAAAACCATTAAGGAACAGTGTATTTGTCAATTACAGTAGATGCGAAGGTGAACGCACGCTAAAATTCAAGTTTAGGTGGTAAGATCGGGGATGAATCAATACCTATAACATTTACTAACAGTTTTTTTAAGAAAGCTACTTATCACGTCTTTTAAAAATAATTATTGTGCGTTTACGTCTGACTAAATTAAAAAATCTTGAACTTTTTAAAGATTAAAACAAGAAAATAATTGTTTATAAAGAACTTTAAAAAACCACAAGGTCTACCAATCAACATCATTGTTAATGAAGAAGTTTTTAGTAGATTTATTAATCTTTCTATAATCTAATCTAAAACAAACAGTTTTATGTGGTGTAAAAACTTAAAACTGGCCTGGGAAGGTCACGATATGTTGTAGCTAAAATCTGATCAAGGTGTGTTTATTGCATCAAGAACATCAAAACTAAATGTTTTGTTATGTTATGTTATACGTGCCACTGGCCATTTCCTTCGGAAAAATAGGGGAAACACTGAAGTTGGATAATAAAGGTAATTTTTGCGATCGCGTTGTCTATGAAACCGTAAAAGATAAAATCGTTTTATTTTTATTTACCAATGCTCGCATCCTTTGCAAGTAAAATGGTGCAGTTTTTGAAAAAATCTTAAAAGGTTCCGGAGAAAAACGCGAAAAACGAGGCTCTTGTAAATACTAATGTGAAAAGGATGCCAGATGGAAGAGAGCCGAAGAGAATATACGAGTGAACGCCACTCTACAGAAGAAAGAGAGAAAGGCCCAAAGCAACATGTTTGCAAGGGGGGGGGGAGGTAAAAGCTATAAATCTCACGAAACTCAGATAAAGATACCGAAGATAGGGAGAAGTGGCGGAGAGGAGCCGAAAAATGTCGACAGATGTAATACTCGGAATATAATATATATATATATATATATATATTGTTTACGAATGCCGAATGTCATAGGAAAGCATAGCAAAACTTACCTGATAAACGCGGCATTCCGCCTGAAATATGTGCCAGACGAGACGTCTGGAAAATCTGAGATAATTATTATTGCCAAACCTGGTAAACCCCCGAACGATGTCTCATCATACAGACCTATTTCGCTACTCCCAATAGTGCCAAAATTATTCGAAAACTGCTCCTGAAGCGATTAAAACCAATTATTGAAAGCAGGAATCTAATTCGTACCAGTTTTGATTTAGGAACGGGCACTCGACAATCGATCTGGTTCATCGAATAACGGATATCATTGAAAAAGCGTATGAAGAAAATAAAATCTGCTCAGCCATATTCCTAGACGTAGCCCAGGTGTTGGACAAAGTCTGGCAGAAGAAGAAGCTAAAGTACATGTTGCCAAAACAATATGCCAAAATAATAAAATCTTACATATCCAATCGAACGTTTCGTGCCAAGCAAGAGAGGCATTACTCGAACATGGGAAATATAAATGCAGGATTACCCCAAGGCAGTGGTTTGGGACCTATGTTATACTTGCTGTGCACGTGCGACACCCCACAGATCCATAACGTCACAATTGCAACTTTTGCTGACGATACAGCCTCCCTTGGCAATTGGTTATGACAATGTAGAAACTTCAAGAAGCCTGCAATAGAGTAACCGTCTGGACTAAGAGGTGGAGAGTAAAGAATCAACGAGAGTAAATCAGCGCACATTGACTTTACCTACAAGCAAAATGAACAATTCCCGATATTAATAAACAATGCCAAACCCCACATTGCGATATAGCAAAATACTTGGGAATAAGTCTGGATATTCGTCTTCGATAGAAAGAACACATAAAGATTAAATACAAAAAAATTTACTTTCTGATTGGAAGAAAATCACAATTGTCTGTGCATAATAAGATGCTACTATACAAACAAATCCTTAAGCCAGTCTGGACTTATGGGGTTTAGCTCTGGGGATGTGCAGCCAAAAGCAACATAGATAAGGTTCAGGTCTTTCAAAATAGAGTACTCCGAGATATTGTCGATGCTCCATGGTGCTATCGGAATGATCATCTACACGTCAGAGAAGAGATCAAAACGTTCGCAGAAAAGCATAAGGGAAGACTTCACTGCCATTGCAACACCAAGGTGCTGCTAAAAATTCTGCCTAATTATTGCGATCCTACTACCAACTGCCAGAAAAATCTCTCAAAAAACGCTGTAGATATGCACACACGAAACCAGCATCGGCTATCATAACGTGCTAATTAGCTCTAATAAATAAATAAATATTTTTTTATTGCTACAGCACACAAGCTATTTCATGGGTTTGTTATGCTTGGGGGACTTGCAGCGTCAGTTTTACAAGACTTGAAGGCTTCTTCCAACGCAACACCCACGAACCTGTGATGACTTTGTTTATTTTTATAAATCTCACAAGATAAAGAACAATGTTTGTTAATTTATTCCGATGAAAAAAACCGAACGCAAATAATATTTCATTAAAAAAGATAAAGTATTTAAGATTATTCACATATTACCAGATATTTTTGCGTCATCAACGTGCAATTAACAACATTTTAAAGAGCCTCTAGCCTAATTAAAACGATTGCAAGTGGCTTATTGAGATAAAACTGTCCCAAAGTGCCGAAAGTAAAAGATAAATCTTAATGCACCAGTTTTAAAATCCTGTTTTTTAACACGATTCTTTTGCTGGGCCCGTATCTCAGAGTTTTACATAATATTGAACAATCAATAAGTTTTACTCGGCAGGTAATTGCATTTTCTTCAGAATTTATCGATATGTTTAGCTGAATGTCAATTGGTTTATTTTAAAATGCGGTTTTGTGGTGATTAAAGAGAACATGTGCTGCATAAATTCATATAAATGTACCTTTAGGTAGGTCAAGGAGAAGTTGGTGCATGCTCATAATATTATTTATGTTCTGTTTGGTTCAGGGTGTTTTGTATTTAACCGTCAAGTGCACGCATAATTTTTATACTTATTGTGAACGCGTAAGGTACCGGGGTAGGGTAACTGCTATAGTTATTGGCCCCCTTAAGCAAAATTTCATATTGCAAGAGATAATTAATGCATTTTTTTATATTAAAATAAAAAAATCGAAATGTAGTGTATGTAGACCAATAAACTGATTTTCATTTTTAAAATTAGAATTTGAGGTATCATAAGCTAAAATAGAAGCTCGTTACGTGTGAACTAGATTTGGAATATCATATGAAATACAATGTTTTATTCTCTGAACTGATTTTTGAATAAAAAAAACTTTAATCAAGTGAACATTAATTGGGCTGTATTAATAAATAACCAGAACTTTGTACATATTACTATTCACAAGTTTTCAAGGATTTCCACATTATTTGCCATACATATTCGTGAAATGATGGATCAAATATAATTCAAGTTAATTGTTGCCATTAAATAATGATATTAAAAAGGTTTGAATGCATTTAACGTACGTTTCACTTATACCTAATATGTTTGGCAAAAAAAAATATTTTTAAATCACTGAACAGATTTGATAAAATCGTTTTTAGAATCGGTAAAATCTGTTCGTGTGGAAATTAGCCTCGTAATGAAAATAGAACTGCCAACCGATAATTAATAATAAAATAAGCAATTCGAAATTGGAACTCTTCTTAAGGTATTCAAATACACTGCGCCATTTCTCACTTGTGACTGCAACGTGCTCCATGTAAGTATGGGTTGTTATTTTTTGTTTATTACAAAAAAAGTTGTGGTTTTATTCAGAAATGATTAAACTTTGCAAACTAATAAACAAAATCCCCTAAATTTTATTAAAATTCTTATTATATGCGATTAAATTCAGACTATGCCAATAACTACATAAAGGTTATTAACTGTAGCAATTAACCACCTACATACGTTTTGTGTGGAAATGACACTGGTTGTTTATGTTTTATCAAAAAAACTGATTACCTAGGGCAGTATTTCTCAACCTATTTGATCTTTCCCCCTCCTTTTCCATATTAATTTTTATTAATAAAGGTTTATTGGCTAATATTCCAATGACCTTTCAGATACTATTTGATTGAATTTAGTTTATATTTTAAGTAAACATATTGTTTACAAAGTAAAAATTGATTGCTCTTTAATTATCCTTGGTACTAACTTTATTGTTAAGTAATTGCTGATTCCAGGGTTTTTACACATAAAAAGCATAAAAAAACGGTGATTTTCTTTGGAAATGATTACCATTAAAGTATAGTTACATAAAATGTCATTCGATAATTATTTGCATAAAATAACGATGACTCGAACTAATGAGTCATTTTTTTAAAAAATTTACCAGAAATTTTACAATTATGTAAATATTTGCTTTCAAAAAATTGTTAAATAAACAAACAATTGTAATGATATAATTGGCACGGTTTCAGGGAAATACTATCTGTTTAATAAAACATGTAGGTGGATCCCACTCTGATTATATAACGTTAATTATAATCTATGAATAGAATTACAATGTTTTTGCATACATTTTATTAATCTAAACTATGATGTTTTAAAAACTCGTCTATATTTTTAGTAAATAAATAGAATTTAAAACAGCTTGTGAACATTTTGACTGTTATTTATTGTGTTCCATTATTTATTAGACCCGAAAGTGAGAAGCTTATACAGCGTGTTCCAAAGAGAATTCAACACTGCAGATAAGAGAGTAGAACTTTTGCCCTGGTAATTTTTAGGCCATATCAGTCAGATGGCAATACTGTGCTAAAGGTTAGCCGTGTCTAGCCGTTGAATTGAATTTGTCACGAGCCATTCTCTCAGAAAATGACAAATATGTAAATAAACAAAGATTTTATGTTGTTTATTTGAAAACAAATTTACGTAACTAATGTTGATATAAAGATAGAATATACACAAAGCTCTTCTTTTTTCAAAACAAAACTGCGCAAATAACATTAAATTGTTTTGTTTCCGCGATATACAGGATGTACTTTTGTTCTTAACAGAGCTAGTTACTGTCGGTTTTATGTAACTAAATATATTATTGTTTAAATAAACATTATAAAAATTTATATTTTCCAGATGCAGAGCATGACGGCCACACACACAGACGCGTTTCCAGGGAAGCTTCAAGGCTATTCTATCCGGAAGAAGCCTCAGCAGATTATTGGAACAATAATGCCCAGTCCTTGCTGAGACAAAATCTTGCCAGAAAACCAAATTTAAGTAAGGCGTTTAAAAATATTGTTAGAAATATAAACGATTTTTTTAAACTACATTTTCCGAATTAATATGACATCGTACATAACTTTTAATTTTATTTTTATTTTCGACAAAGGCGCCTGAATACTATTGTTTATCACCTGGTTAAGATACAAATTTCATGTTAAACCAATTATGACCGGTATGTACCTACAGGGTTAGACATTATTTCAACAAACGACTGGGTTAGCCAACCATTTCACACTCCTCCTCAAGTTCTGTTAATCGAAAAATGGACAGTTTATAGATTTGACATTGTGGCAAAATCAGAAGACAGTTTTCTTCTTCTTCCTCTTTGAGCCGGCGGTGTGATGAATTTTGTCTTTAGAAAAATTGCAAAACATCTGAGTCATTACTTAGTCCATCTGTTATTTTTATGATAAATTCTTATTTTAAGTTACAGCTAATCGTACCATTCTGCTTAAAGACAACTCATCTAGCATAATTTTTAATATAATATCTGATGCAAATATATTAGCATCATCGAAACAAACGCCAGCTATTTCTAAATTTTCAAAGTTTCTAAACTCTGCGTTAAAAATAGCGCACAAATTTTGATTTTATCCGAATGTTGAAGGCGTCGCTTTTTTTTTCATTGTTAATTTTTCCATTTTCTTTAATTAACAGCTTTACCGTGAATGGTAAAACCGGTTATACATCCTAATTTTGCCATATTATCAAACACTCTGTCGTTCTCACGCATTTAACCAAATGACTTCAGTTAACTTTGGATCCAATGATAAAATTTTTGCGTCTAGTCAAATGGCTACTCGTTTGATACAATGCCGGATTTTACTATTTGACGACGACATTTAATTTTAATAATATCTTAGTTTGATCCGGTAGGCTATATTCACCTTACGTAGAAGATGTAATAAGATTTTAGTGTTTTGTTGCAAATTGTGGTGTGAAATATACTCGTAGACAAGATTATGTTTTATCCTTGGTAACGTAACGCTTCAAATGAGTTGCTCCTTTGGGGCGAATGATTAACAGGGTAGTATTTGAGGTTCTTGATGCGTTTAAAATGTGTTTTGTTCTATTAAAACAGAAGCTCGTTACGTGTGAACTAGATTTGGAATATCATATGAAATACAATGTTTCATTCTCTGAACTGATTTTTGAATAAAAAAACTTTAATCAAGTGAAAATTAATTGGGCTGTATTAATAAATAACCAGAACTTTGTACATATTACTATTCACAAGATTTCAAGGATTTCCACATTATTTGCCACACATATTCGTGAAATGATGCATTAAAAAAAATTCAGGTTAATTGTTGCCATTAAACAATTATATTAAAAAGGTTTGAATGCATTTAATGTACGTTTCACTTGTAATATTTTTAGTTAAAAAAAAATATTTTTAAATCACTGAACAGATTTGATAAAATCGTTTTTAGAATCGGTAAAATCTGTTCAAGTGTGAAAACTCGCATCCTTAGATCCAAAATTAGCCTCGTGACGAAAATAGAACTGCTTTAAAATAGTAGTGAATAATGGTCATCTGGTGTCTTACTACAGACGCAAGGTGCTCACTCACCCGACCACATACAATTTTTGGACTTACTTCAAAGACAATGTACCCTACCGTGAATATTTTAATTTTTGGCCTCAATCCCGCCTGCTTCCAGGAGGACCAAACTTTATCAATCAATTATGGAGTGTTGGTCCCAAAGGCATAAAGCACTGGTGTTAAGCCAGGCGATAGAACGCCAGTGGACGCGTGGTCCAACGAAGAAAAATCTTCTATGGAACCTCACACCAAAATTATGACGAAGAATATATTAGTTGTAACTGTGAGCAATATTTTAAAAAAAGTTGGCAGGCGCATCTAGTCATTTTACTGTATTAAATATGCATTTCGTTTTTGCAGAGAAGGCAAAAAATGTTATAATGTTCCTGGGGGATGGAATGTCCATTTCCACACTTACCGCTGCTAGGACAAGACTTGGACAGTTAAATGGTAGAGCAGGAGAAGAAACATTCCTATCGTTTGAAAAATTCCCCTACGTCGGACTATCTAAGGTAATATACCTAGTAAAAGTAACCGAAATTGTGGAACGGCAAAGAACTATTTCAGTTTGAAACTAACACGTTTTTGCTTCAGCTAAGGAACAAAGCTAGCTCAAACTTTGGTTATCTTACACTTGAATCTTGCGCCATGTCACTCTATTAATTCCCGTTACCTCTTTTAATATCTAACACTCAAAGTGTGCATTTCTGCCAAACAAGTGTGAATAGTTTAAAGAATCTTCAGTTTTGGAGGTTGTCCAATGCCCTGCCCTTTCATCATTCTGTTATGACTTTCGCTCTATTCCGAACCCTTCTTGCTATTCAAACACTGTTGTTGTTGGTAAACATTCCTCTCCATAAGCCCTTTTTAACATTTCAAAGTTACAGAAGACGTTTTTCGTAACTTTATGCAAAATTTAATTGCTGTACCTTATTTCATTTTGCATTTTTGACGTGACGCAAAAACTAACTTTACCAAAAGACACATGCTGCTTGCAAGTCATCTAAACAACCCTTCTGTTCTACTATTCCGATTTCCTCCGGTAGATAGCTTTGGCATCATCAGCGTATTAGTGCTAGGAATTTAAATGTCACACTGTGTTTATATTCCTTTTTTAAAATTTTATGTTTTAGACGTACTGTGTGGATAAGCAAACACCCGATTCAGCATGTACAGCTACAGCGTATTTGGGTGGAGTCAAAGCTAACGAAGGTACTATAGGCGTAACTGCTGCAGTTCCTTTAGGAGTATGTAAAGAAATGCGAAATACATCAAACCACGTACATTCAATCGCACATCGAGCGCAGTTGGCTGGATTAGGTACTGGACTCGTAACAACAATGAGAGTTACTCACGCATCTCCAGCAGGTAACTAGAGAATTTTGTTGTTGCCTATGAAAGCTCCGCTCACGGGTCTTCCTAGAATGCCTCGCCCACTTTTCGGAACTTTTTTACTAGCGTGGTGTTATCCTATTATAAAATATAAAAATTTGACATATAAATCAACTACATTAGCGCCAACTTAGCCACGCAAAAAATGTTGATATTCCATTGACGGTACTTGTCTCTTAATTTTCCGCCAAACACAAATAATAATTCCTTATGGTTTATTCTTTGTTGGCCTTTTCATCAAAACTAATTGGATTATTGTGGTATAACTAATTATATTTGGCTAATATTAGGTAAAGTTTGCATGTCAAATCGTATAAAACTGTATTAAGCATTCGTAGAATAAGTTTTAAAAACAAATTTACTATGAGTAATTAATTTTTTAGGAGTATATGCTCATACGGCTCATAGAGACTGGGAAGATGATACAGATGTTGCCAAAGATGATGTAGATCCAACTGTGTGTGAAGACATTGCAAGCCAATTAGTTAACTCCAAAACTGGTCAAAATCTGAACGTTATACTAGGAGGTGGTAGGAGTAAGTTTCTGCCCAAACATATGGTCGATGAAGAAGGTAATAAAGGATCTCGTTCTGACAAACAGAACTTAATAAAGGAATGGAAAAGGCAAAAAAAAAGTTTCAAACACGAATATGTTTGGAATAGATCTGAACTACGTAGCGTGCCAAAAGACACTGAATATTTGTTGGGACTGTTTGAATCCAGCCATTTCACGTACAATTTGGACCGCGATCCTAAAGCTGATCCATCTTTAGCTGAAATGACGGAAAGTGCTATAAAAGTTTTGTCCAATAGACACAATGGTTATTTCCTGTTTGTGGAAGGTGGGCGTATAGATACGGCTCATCATGGCAACCTGCCACAAAAATCTCTCGATGAGACCATAGAATTTTCAAAAGCTGTAGATAAAGCTCTGGAACTAACTTCTCTTGATGAGACGCTTATCGTTGTAACTTCTGATCACTCACATACGATGACTATTAGTGGATATGCTGACAGGGGTAATAATATTTTCGGTATAGCAGGCAATGCTGAGGATGGTGATCCGTACGCTACTTTATCTTATGCAAATGGTCCTGGCTATCATAAAGAGAGGAATGGTAAAAGGGAACAGCTCAAATTAAAAGAAATGCGTAAGTACATATTGTTTCTTTACCTCATCTCTTCCTTAGTTACAGTCTGATAAAGAAACTCATAACTGAAAACAAGTATTGAATGAAAAACCCTTTGCAAAAAAAAGTTAAGGATAAATATACCTACTATGAGCATAAATAAGTTCGGTATATATAAACATATTCTAATATTCAAACTTCTACGCAGTATCCAGCGTTCCAGCGCATTATCTGATCATTCATCGGAAGTTTAGTTGACTGTTCCAGCAGTTATCGAATCAATTCATGAACTAGTTTGTGGACGATTAAAGCAGTACATGAACCAAGGAAAGAACTAGCGCTAGAATTGTTACACGCATGCGCTGTTCAAACCAAGCGTGGCCTCTGGAGCATACACAATTGTCATTTACAGTGAGGCATATCGTTAGAGCGTTGCGGGAGCGACTAATGCATTTATTAGTTCATAGTTGATGCATTTGCAAATACCAGTTCATGTAAATACTAGTTCATGAATAAGTACAAGATCATCTGCGGGACAAAAATTTTTAAGATTAGAATACGCTTTTATTTGCAGCCGAAGTTATTTATGTTACAAACCCATACTTAACGAATCGCTTAAATATTTCGACAATTTATGTACTTATTACCATTTTACAGAAGATGCAGACTACAGGTTTCCAGCTCTAAGTCCGCGTGCCGATGAAACTCATGGTAGCGATGACGTTGCCGTTTTTGCAACTGGACCATTTGCACATCTTTTTACAGGAAATTATGAACAAAATTATATTGCACATGCTATGGAATACGTACTGTGCGTAAGCGAAGGAGCCACAGCGTGTAAGGACTCACCGCAGAATTGATTATTGTTAAATTATTACTAAGTTTATTAAGATCTGTGTGTGATAAGTTATAGAAAGTGCTTTTTGGCACGTTAGATATATATAGGTATTAGCAGTATTAATTTATGTATACAAATAATTAAAAATAAATTGATTTGAATTGGCTACTTTTATAACTATTAACCCATGAGATTTAAAAAAAAAAACACTTACTAAAAACTACATATATTTATTTTGTACAAATTTGTACAACGCAGTATTTATTTGCTACCGTACAAGTGTAGGTATACATTATGTTTCAACATGAGAAATAATTGTTGTTCATTAATTTCAGTGCGACCCTCGATAAGGTTTTTGTACCTAAAATTAACCGTTTTTGAATAATACACATTCTTCACAAATGTCACATTTTTGAGTCTTATACAAAACAAATATTTTCATAGCTTCGTTACTGGTAAATATATAAAAAAAAAAAACGTTTCATGTAAAACCTGTTCACGACTATCATTGGCGCAACTGAATTTTTTTTCAACTATATCAGGCGTTTCGTTTTGAAATACCAGTATGCAAATTTTTCACTTTATATAACATCTTTTATGCTTTTCAACTCCCTATGAAAACTCATTAATCAATTTGAACACGCGTACTTATTTCTATTTCTAAAAGAAGGTGCCACTTAGGGTTTCTTTTCCGGGATCCCGGGATCCCGGGATCCTGGTCCATTTTAAGCTATTTTATATTTCCCGGAAAATACTTTTTGTGCCAGGAATTCCCGGGATAAAAAAAGATATGCGAAAAGTTCTGGACTTCAATAATCAAAATTCATCACCAGCACCGCCCCAAAATTCAAACAGCGGTTTAAACGAAAATTGTCTTTTGATTTTACCACTTGATGTCAAATCTATAAATTGTTTCTCTTCATCAATTAACTAATAAACATCAAGGAAGAGTTTCAATTGGGTTTCTATACCACTCGTAAGTTAGGTACTATAAGGCCGTTTTCACACACGACGGCAATACCGCTGCCGTTGCCGCCAGCGGTAGCGGCATCAGAAGTCCGAGTCTTTCACACACGACGGCATTACCGCTGCCGCTGAATTGTTTGTTTTTAGTTGTGACGATAGAAAGATGTATGCTGCTGTCAACACACGTTATCTCCTTGGGCTAATTTACCTTAGGAAGTACAGATGTAATAAAAATAAAAGAAAATACTGGGTTCATCCCCTTTTAAGCGTGCGATATTTGGAAGGAAGTTTTTATACTTTGTTTAAAAAACTTAGAGAAGATCAATCAAAATTCTTTAATTACTTTCGAATGAGTGCCAATACGTATGATATTCTGGTGCAATTAGGTATTACAAACAAGTATTAAGCACCAGGATACTAGAATTGAAGGTGTCGTTTGTTAATGTGGCTATTTTCCAGCCTAGGGGAAATCTTACGATAAACAAACAGTTCTTGTAAAGGGGGTTTTAAAAGTATTTCGTAATTTTTAATTTTACCAAAAATATTTAGAAGAATGTTTAATAGACCCCAACATATATGTACATTGTACAGGGTGGCCTATTTTCGATGCCCATACCTCGGTAATTATCAGCGATAGAAAAAAAAACTATGTACGTGGTCTAGATTTCTTTTTTTGACACGAATTCATTGCCGTAAACAGATTTTTGATATCTTTTTTAATTTTCGAAATATAGCCAAAAACCGATTTTCGACAATTTTCAAAAATGGTAAATATCTCGCTTAAACAAAAAGATAGAGAAAAAATCTAAAGATATTTTTGGCATGGTTTTTTGTCCTTAATAAGATAGCGATGTTCAATTGTTTTTTACTCATACTAATATTAATTTATTACACCTATTTTTGTTATTTTAAATGGCAACCATAAGCAAATTATATATTTTTGAAAAGTGCAAAAAATAAGCTTTCGATTTATGTCACAGCCAACTATGGTTGCCATTTAAAATAAGAAAGTTAGGTGTAATATATCAACATTCGTATGAGCAAAAAAAAATTGAACATCGCCATCTTATTAAGGACAAAAAACCATGCCAAAAATGTTTCTAAAGTTTTCCTCCATCTTTTCGTTTAAGCGAGATATTTAACATTTTTGAAAATTGACGAAAATCGGTTTTTGGCTATATTTCGAAAATTAAAAAAGATATCAAAAATCTGTTCACAAAATATAGGCCACCCTGTACTTATATATTATATAACATACATGTGAGACTACAATTTTACATAAACAAATAATTTTTATCTATTACAGTTTTCTATATTTGTCATTTAAAACACCCTAGATTGGTTTTTATTTGAAAAAAACAGTTCTTATATGGAAACACTGAATGAGAACAAGTACGGCGGCATCCGAAATTGTCGAGATCACCGACGGCTGCACAAACCGCTGCCGTCGACGGCGACGGCAATTTGCCGTCCCGCGCCTGTATGTGAAAGCACCCATTTGATTACATTGAAGTCGGCAGCGCTGACGCCGACGGCAGCGGTTTTGCCGTCGTGTGTGAAAACGGCCTAACGCTATCGTCGGTTATAGAATAGATCCAAAAAAATTTTGTCAACACAATTAAGAAGTTTTCCAAGATCCCTGAAGAAAGGCTCCATCAACAGGTAAATGTCGATGCGATCCAGCTCCTGGACACAACAGGATTAATGAGAAGGCTTAAGAGGGTTAAACCTATTCACGCGAGAATCACTATTTTCCGCCTAAAAGTTAATGCGTTGTGTCACCGGTCGAGTAAAATTTTGTCGGTCTATAAAAGAGTAACTAAAAAGTACATAGATTATTATGATCTAAATTTTGTTGGCTATTGGTGGATGCAATACAATTTGTTTTGTGTACACTTGGGGTCAAAAGTAACAGTGCTACAACCAACCCCAATCAATGTTTTCACTTGCAAATGTTCACTCTTACTTAACACATAATTGGTGTTTTTTTTCGTAAATGAGAACAAAATTTGTTGGATTAATCTTCCAATTTTTTGTATCTTTTTGTTTCACATTTTTTAATATTGATAATGTTCACTTATTATTTTGTATTCAACCAAAGATTTTTTTGAATTGTTTTCATTCTGCTAATGTGTATTTTGGAATCAAATATTAATTTTGTTGATGAATACTAATTTATTTACTTACTACTTATGAGCTGTGTAAATATATGAAATAAATATCTTGGAAGGAAGACAAATGTCCAATCTATCATTAAATCAATTTGAATGTAAAAAACTTTGTATACTCTATGAGAAATTAAATAAAAACAAAAAAAAATACTTTCATCCCCGGTCTCCTCTACCTCTTACATTTATACATTTGACAACTCTTTATCACATTTTTAAATATTTAACGCCAACTGACGATATGTAAAACAGTTGAAATATTATTAAACTGTAAACCACGGAAATCGTAATATTATTTAAATTTCTAACCTTGCCCTACTTTATAATTAGCATTCGCGGATAAGGTATAACATATTATTAGAAATTGCCATTTAGCACTATTTGATAAAATTAGGGATGTTCAATAATGCAATTTGCCTCCTATGATTCAAGCGATTTTTGGATGAAAAATCCACTATCGCAAAAACAACAATTTGCGCATACAAGGACATTATTATTATTATTATTACTATTATTATTATTATTAATAGTCTATAGATAGTGCAATGTTGATTAAATAGAATGTTGTTATTTATTTATTCATCATTGTCATTTTTATTGTCATCTGGAGGCAGATATAATTTCATTCAGATTAGCTAATTTCTGAGAAGTAATCATAAATTATTAGAAAAAATAGAATGAAACTTCTCAAGTTGTGTTTTAAAAAAGTTAAATTGTTTAATGTTCCTTATGTTTGACTGGACGCAGTGGTCTAAATGATATTGGCAATAATTATGTGCATAAAAAACAACTCCACACATATTACTTCGTATTTCCAACAATATTTGAATAAAAACTGTTAAGGTATGAAATATACAGGGTGTTTCAGGCCACCCGTACCAGCACTTTTATTCGAAAATGCGACGTCTGACAAAGGTATGAAAAAAAAAATTAACACAAAAGAACATATGTAGAATTCATTGACACTGTCGCGGTTTTTGTGATTAAAGTGACCGAATCCGGAAGTAACTTTAAAAACTTAAATAGAACCATCCGGTTTTTATTTGCATAATTAGAAAAATATACTTTTTACTTGAGAAATTTTTTGATTATCTGTACACTTTGTATTCCATTCGACCTAAACGACCTTAACTTTGTTAATTCAAATGGAACACCCTGTATATTTTCACATTTCTGGAAAAAGGAAGCAATTTTGAATTCAACTAAACTATTTTGGTTGTTGTACAACTACCATTCCATTTAAAAAAAAATGACTCGCTCAATAAAAAATTTAAAAAATCAGGCCAAAAATTATTTGAGGTTACAAAATATTGCAGTTGTATTCAAAATTGCTTCCAATTCCCAAAAATATGAAAATATACAGGGTGTTCCATTTGAATTAACAAAGTTAGGGTCATTTTCGGCGAGACCGGAAGTGAAACAATATTGTACATATTTATGTTCAAATATTCGTTTTTTTTTTACACATATAATAAGTCTAAAATTTGATTTAATTAAATACAAACCTAAAGAAAAAAAGGGGGTGTCCATAACTCAGTTACATACGAATAGGGTTTTAAATGTTGTTATGATTTAGGTCCAATGGAATACAAGCTATACAGATAATCAAAAAATTTCTTAAGTAAAAAGTGTTCGGTCACATCCGGTTTAAACACAAAAACCGCTATGCACTTTTGTGATAAAATTTGTTTCCCTGTCGTTGTCAGACGTCGCATTTTTGAATAAAAGTGCTGGTACGGGTGGTCTGAAACACCCTGTATAAATGGTAAGAAGAATTCACAATAAATACCATTATTTACTTAATTTGTGTAGTTATATTTACTTTCCACAACCTTAACAGATGCTCTAAACTCAAAGTTCTACGCAAAACGACGTGAAGGAATCCCCAACAAAGATTTGACGATCACGAGCCTAAACGTCACTTTCTTTAGTTAGATAAAAAAAACTAAAAATCTAAAATAGTAAGCATCTAATTACTCATACGTACAGTAGGGTCCATCACAATATATATATTATTAGTACACAATTGTATTGTTCATGTTTGTTTATTGACTAACACGAAAGAGCAAGCAAGAAATTTATACGCTGATTTTTACTTAAAACTTGTGTGATTGTCTATAAACAATATTGCGATTTGCTTGAATTGCTTGAATTGCCAATAACATCTAATTAACAACAAATCAACAATCATTTCTTTTAATCACTTTAATCACAAACAAGTTTTATTCAATATAGGACATCATCAATTTAAAACCCCATTCCAAATCGGTTCATATAATTAAAAATACGTTATTTATTTATTTCTAACTTGATCGGTCTCTCTTGTACCATCGGTATCGAGGTTTTTCTCCTAGTTCTTGATTATACTTCTCCATTCCTGTCTATAATTGGTTAACTTGAGCGCATATCTTCAGTTGACTCCTTTTTCTTCTAGTCTCCTTACTTCGTTTTCCATTTTGTTCTCGGTCTTTCTCTACTTTCTTTTTAATCAAACTTCGTTTTCCATGCCATTCTTGCGTTTTGACATGTGTGGTAGATGTCCCAGCCATCTTTATTGGATTGTCTCCATCTTCTCTTTATGTCTTTTACTCCTAGTTATTTTTTATCGTTGCTAATTTTATCAACTAGCCTACATTCTTTTATTTTGTGCAAAAATCTCACCTCCTGCTTCTATAGGTATTATTTGTTTTTGCTTTCTTGTTGGTGCCCGAAATTCATTACTAATTTACTGCATTAAATACGTGTTGTTTTTTGTACTATTTTAGTTATAGTAAGTGTAAAAGCGATAAAAAAATGCATGCAAGAATAATAATTAAATAATGAAGGCTTATATTCGGTTAAATAGAAAATTACTAAACGTTTTAAAAACTGGTAGTTAATAAATAAAAAAAAAAAAACTGTTATTGTTATGTGTTGAATGTTCCCAATTTTGGTAATAAAATTTGCAAATAAAAACAGTGTTTAAAAATATTCTACTTTGTATTCAGTGTCATGAATGCATATTTATAATAAAGATAAACTCTTTTTAAACTATCCTGTCAACCCAAATTTTAATATTTGGAATAATTGAATATTTGATTAATGTTATGTAGGTCTATCTGTTGTCACTTCGAGATATTGAGCGGTTTGTAGTTCAGTAGACTAAAAAAGATACTGGCAAAATCTACTAAAATTGCTTACATTTTGGAGAATTTAAAAGTAACTGCATTATTAAGCAAATAATTACTTGGATTATTTTTTTTAGGTCATTCATTTTACACCGTTTCCATTGACATTGAATTGTAACTATCAATGACTTAAATATTTAAATTTTAAATTTACTTTAATTACGCCGGCCGTGTTAGTCTGGATTTCTATACAATTAAGAACAAGAAACAAAATACCATTGTGTCATCTTGATATACAGGATGAATCAAATTCGAGGGCAACCATGGGGTTCTCGCTCATTACTGAAGATAGAGGGTAGGTTTAAATTTGGCAAAGTTGCTAAATTTTATGCTCATCATTAACATCAAAACAGATTTGAAATTTCTTCAGCTGTTTTTGAAAAAACTGAAAAAATTACTTTTCGTTTTTTTGCTATAACTTTTTAATTTATAATTTTTTTGAATCTGTTAAAACTTTTACATGGCCACTTTTTATTGGTGCCATCAATTGTTTTCTGTGCCGATTCCGTTTTGTTTTATAGATACTAACTTGTTAATTTCTTATGAGCAACAAACTTGATTTTCATCTATAACTTTTCAAGTTCAAATTGGCACTAATCAAAATCAAATTGGCACTAATCAAAATCAAATTGGCACTAATCAAAATCAAATTGACACTAAACAAATTCAAGTTGACATTAAATAATTTAATTGTTAATTCAAATTAACATCTTAAAAGAACCCTTCCACGTTCTTATAATGCCTTATATAAAAAAAGTTGACGCCGTAAACCGAAAAATACAAATTTGCGCTGTTTATAATTCTAACGGGGATTGGCGCAATCTTGCAAATGTTCTCGGAGTTTCAAAAAGAACGGCGTATAGATGGGTGAAAAATCAAGACGTTCCAGAGAAACAGCATGGAGGTAAACGCAGAGTTAAAATCACAGACGAACATCGTCGTTTTTTTGAAAATGAAATTGAAAGAAATCCAAAGATAACTCTCCAGCAATTAAAAGAAAATATTTTACAATCATATGAAATTAATGTCACTAAAGAATGTATTCGTCAACACCTCGATGGTCTTATGTATACAATAAAACAAGTACATCGAGAGCCAGAAAGAGCCAACAGTATAGACAATAAAACAAAAAGGTTAGAATATGTAAGAACATTACTTAATCTTCAAGCAGAGAATTTGCCAATAATTTATCTTGACGAAACTAATTTTAATATGTTTATTTCGCGGACGCAAGGACGTTCTAAGAAAGGAAGTCGATGTACATTTGTAGCAGCTGGTAGCCGAGGCGCAAATATACATCTTATTGGATGCATAGGTATTTCTGGTCTAATACATTATGAGCTAAGACGGGGATCATTTAAAAAACCAGAAGCAAACGAATTTGTGAAACAATGTTTGAGAAACGCCCAAAATATATACCAAGAACCAGTAGTTATGGTTATAGATAATGCACCTTGCCATTCTTCTATTGAAGAAGTTTTTGCAGAAGAGGAATTTTTTCACCTTAGATTAATAAGACTTAGTCCATACATTCCCATGTTAAATCCGATTGAGCAAGCATGGTCTGTATTGAAGGCTAGTGTAAAATCAGATTTGGCAGATAACCTACGAGATGTTTTAGCAGGAGAAGATCGGCATAATATCTCCCAAACTGAATACAGAATGCGCCGGTTAGAAAATATTGTTCAGAATCATATTAACACAATCAATGTGGCCAATTGTGCAAGATTCATAGCCCATATTCAAAGATATATTCCAGCAGCATTAAATATGGAGAATATTATTTTCTAAATAATTAATTTAGCAAACGTTGTTTATTTAATATGCCCATGTTATTGTTTTAAAATATATATAGTATAAATAACATTATTTAATTAGTTCTATTTAATCGTATGATACTGCTCATTTAAAATTATTTAATGTCAACTTGAATTTGTTTAGTGCCAATTTGATTTTGATTAGTGCCAATTTGAACTTGAAAAGGTATAGTTAGCTAGAACTTTTATTCTAATTTTAAAAACGTATTACATGATTAGGTTATTTACATAAACAACGTATCTATTTTAGGTGAAAAAAGGTTTTCATTTATTTAACATATCTAATAACTAGATGAAATCAAGTTTGTCGCCCATAAGGAATTAAAAAGTTAGTACCTACCTATAAATCAAAACGGAATTCGCGCAGCAAAAAATTGATGGCACCATTAAAAATAAAATAAAAAATGGCCATGTAAAACTTTTATAGATTTAAAAAAAAGTTATAGTGAAAAACGAAGTAATTTTTTCAGTATTTTTCAATTTTTTCAGAAACAGTTGAAGATATTTCAAATCTGTTTCGATATTATTGATGAGTATAAAATTTAACAACTTTGTCAAATTTGAACGTATCAAAAATAAGCGACATTCTTATGGTCGCCCTTGAATTTGAATCACCCTGTATACAGGGTGATTGATTGGGACCGGGCATTAAAAATATGTGAAGAATGAAAAAGGGTATGGATCTGAAATTTTGGTTATAACCAAAATGGCATCTGATCTGTTTAATAAAAATAATTTCAAGATGGCGACACTTCCGGAAATACCGGAAGTTGACGTCTACTTTCTTATTTCAAATGCGATGGTCTATTTTTTATTGCATTTTTTGATTTAACACGTTATTTTAGAGGGACTTTTAATAGCATTCCCTATACCTAAGTGCAGTCGTTTTTTAAATGTTTTGACTTTTTAGATTTTTTTTTTATTTTCTTCGTGATGCTTAATATTATCTACCGCCACCATTTTTGAAGAGAAAACGCTTAAATTGAGACTGTGCATAGAAAAAACCTTGGAGTTCATACTGGAATGTTTGCTATCGATGCATTACTTACAGGGTGTCCACTAAAACTCGTTTTTTTCAAATACAACGACCAATTTTTTTCATTTTCTAATGAAAATTAAATTCTGCGTCAATCTGTAAGCGTGTCCTACACCTATCTGCAATAATTATCGAGTTATTAAAATTTTTTTATAAAGTTAAGAGAAGTTTTTAAATAGTAGGCCTTGGAAATGACAACAAATGCCAGTATTAATAACTTGTTGAACGTCCGTTGTTTTAAGGTTTAGAAATTAAAGAAGCCTTAAAAACATTAAGTGCGAAACGTCGGATTTTTAACCAAAATCAATAAAACCGTCCTGTAAATCCAGAGTTCTTTAATTTCTAAGTATTAATAACTGTCAACCACTTTTATCGCGTTTGTCTGAAGTATCCATGAAAATGCAAAATCAAGATCGATTAAAAAAAATATTTTCTGTAATATTCCTCAAACACTGCCTGGAAAATCCTTCACAATATTTAGGTTTGACGTTTTCAGCGCAATGTAAATTCGAAAAAAAGGTCAAATGCAAAGTACTTAGCCTAAAACACTTATCCGTTCTCGATAACCGAACATAATAAAGGACTCTAATGGTAGGAGTACATTTTTGGTGTACTAAGAATATATGTATATAATTCGTTAGTGTCTTTCAACGAAACCAATTGTTAATTACAATGTGGCAATACTTGCTCCTTGTAATGGTCTTGTCCGTGCTAGATTTTGCCGAACCAGAACATCCACTCGAAAAGCTAAACGGTAAGTAAGTTTATTACTTTTAAAACAAATGCCAGTTTGATCGAAAATAGTATATTTTACAACAAGAGATGAAAGTCCAGTTTTTTTCGTGAGGTGAGATTTGTTCACGAGCCACGAAAAAACTGATTTCATCTCGAGTCGTAAATGCTATTTTTTCTACGAAATTAACATTATATTATAAAACGAAAGTTAATGTAAACGAACCAAATGACAATTATTATGTATAAAGTATTTACTAATCATTTCATTTCCATAGTGTGTCACTCCACACTGTATAAATAAAATTATAACCTGCAAACGAAACATATTTAATATTAATTTTTACCATTCTTAGGCTTTTACATAAAATACTACATTAAAATTAAATTATTTGATAAAAATATTAACGCAATTTTAGTTTATTATGAGTTTAAGCTAAAACAAATCGTAAATTTTACAATTTGATTATGACATTGACGTTGTCATTATTTTCGCCACTAGCGGCGAAAATACACTTTCGCCACTAGAGACGAAAGTAAAACTTTCATGTAGGGTAGGCAGTGAGAAAATGACAGCTTTCATTATGCACTAGTAGAAAAACATTTTTTTAGATGTACGACTTCTCAAAAAAGTCAAAAACAAGATCAAACTATCATTACTTAAAGAATAGAAAGAGTTGAATACTTTTGGTTTTTTATTTATCTTACGTTTGCATGCAGAACAAGTAATTGTTTGGTGATTAATACACAGACCCGACTGCAATGTCTGTTTGAATGCTGTCTATCTAAATTTCTTGGACATTTCCAACATCTGCCACGTTTCAGTTTTTGCGACTCTTGTAACTGCCTCTGTGATGTTGATGGTTCTTGTAACTCTGTTTCAGTAGCCGCTAGTTGTTGTTCTAGTATTTATTTGAATACAAATTCACGTATCTCGTGCTCATATAGAGATAGACTATAGACAAAGCGCTTTTTTTTTTCAAATCAAAACTGCGCAAATAACATTAAGTTGTTCGGTTTTCGCGATATACAGTATGTACTTTTGTTCTTGACAGAGCTCGTTAAAAAAAATCATATTTTCCAGATGCAGAGCATGACGGCCACACACCCAGACGCGTTTCTCGGGAAGCATCAAGGCTATTCTATTCAAAAGAAGCCTCAGCACATTACTGGAATAGTAACGCTCGATCCCTGCTAAGAAAAAATCTTGACAGCAAACCAATTTTAAGTGAGTCGTTTAAAAATATTGTTAGAAATATTAACGACTTTTTTAAACTACATTTTCCCAACAAATGTGACATCGTACGTCATTTTTAATTTTATTTTTATTTTGGTCAAAAGCATGTGAACACTTTTTTTTACCAACTTCTTAAGATACGAATTCCATATTAAACCAATTATGGCCGGTATGTAGGGGAGACCGGGGATGAAAGTAAATTTTTTTTGTTTTTATTTAATTTTCCATAAACAAGTTTTTTTACATAATACAATCTTGGTTTCCGGGTTTAGAACCGCGTCTTCTATATTTAGAAGTAGTTGACGTTTCGACCATTGTGTCTTGGTCTTTTTCAAAACGACTAATTTGTGAGGGATGTTGCTGGGTTTATATATCCAGGACACAACATCCTCTTCAGAGAAACAAAACTACTGGCCCGCGCAAACCATTTCTGGCCAAGATTATATCGAGAATCATTGGAAATCATCAAGAACCCAAACAACTACAACAGAGACACAAGCATACAACTCCCAAACATCTGGAAACCAGTCATCACAAAATCACTGAGGCAGAACAAATCCATCAAGCGGAACGCCACGCCTCCACAAGCTGGATATATAAACCCAGCAACATCCCTCACAAATTAGTCGTTTTGAAAAAGACCAAGACACAATGGTCGAAACGTCAACTACTTCTAAATATAGAAGACGCGGTTCCAAACCCGGAAAACAATATTGTATTATGGATAACGGCCGCGAAAGCCTGAAGAATAAAAAAGTTTTTTTACATCCAAATTGATTTAATGATATATTGGACATTTGTCTTCCTTCCAAGATATTTATTTCATATGTTTCGTAAAGCATATGTGAGAGATTTGTTTTTTTTTCTGTAGTAAGACAGCTGTTACTTCCAACCTCAACGTCAGTATTTTTTTAAATCGACTCCGACTCTCAACTTCTTTCACTAATGCTTTATACTGGAGAACATTAGGGAAAATCGGTTAAACCGGTATTAAATATTTTCATTTTTAAACAAAAATACAGATATTCGGTTCTTTACAGAATTTTGATAAATATTGTTATTTTGTTTTTGGTTTTGTTCTCTCATCCTTGATAAACAGTTAATCAAAGAGTCGGTAGTCTAAAGTTTTTACGACGACCGACACCTCCAGAAAGCCTCGATTTCTCGACTCCAGTCCAGTGACCCCCCCTACTCCGGACTCCCGACTCTGACTCCTACTTCCCATTCCTTATTGCTTCGTCCATATATCTACCTTTCAATGCTCATCTAACTCCCTTAGCCTCGTAACGAAAATAGACCTGCTTAAAATAGTTACGTAAAGACCACTGATGGTAATTTGGTGTCTCGCTACAGAGTCCAGGTGCTCACTCACCCTCGGACACATAAAATTTTTGGACACTACAGAGACAATGCGCCTGTGAAAATTTTAATTTTTGGCCTCAATCCCGCCTGCTTCCAGGGGGACCCAACTTTATCCATTAATTATTGAGTGTTGGTCCCAGAGACATATAGCAATGGTGCTAAGTCAGGCGATAGAACACCAGTGGACGCGTGGTCCAACGAAGATAAATCTTCTATGGAACCTCATGCTCACCTGTGATCATTTCTCAAATTAATTTTTCTGCCAAAACAAACACACACCAAAATTATGACGAAGAATACAATAGTTGTGACTGTGAACAATATTTAAAAAAAAAGTTGTCTCAGGCGCATCTAGTCATATTACTGTAATAAATATGCATTTCATTTTTGCAGACAAGGCAAAAAATGTTATAATGTTTCTGGGGGATGGAATGTCCATTTCCACACTAACCGCTGCTAGAACAAGACTTGGACAGTTAAATGGTAGAGCAGGAGAAGAAACATTCCTATCGTTTGAAAAATTCCCCTACACCGGACTTTCTAAGGTAATGCAGTAAAAGTAACCAAAATTGTGGAACCGCAAAGAACTATTACAGTTTGAAACTAACACGTTTTTGCTTTAGCTGAGAAACAAAACTAGCTCAAACTTTATTTAGCTTACACTAGAATCTTGCGCCATGTCTCTCTATTATTTCCCGTCACCTCTTTTAATATCTAACACCCAAGGTGCGTTTTTCCACCAAACAAGTTTGAATAAAGTTCAGAGAATCTTCAGTTTTGGTGGTTGTCTAACGCCTTACCCTTTCATCATTCTGTAATGATTTTCGCCTTATTCCAAACCCTTTTTGCTATTTAAACAATGTTGTTCTTGGTAAACATTCCTTTCCATAAGCTCTTTTTAACATTTCAAAGTTACAGAAGACGTTTTCCGTAACTTTTTGTAAAATTTAATTGCTGTACCTTATATCATTTTGCATTTTCGTCCCGACGTAAAAACTAACTTTATCAAAAGACGCCTGCTGCTTTCGAGTTGATCAGCTAAGCAAGTTAAAACTTGCATGTCATGTTAACAACTCTTCTGTTCTACTATACCGACTTTTTCCGGCAGATAGCTTTGGCATCATCAGCGTATTAGTGCTAGGAATTTAAATGTCACTGTGTATATATTCCTTCGTTTTAATTTTATGTTTTAGACGTACTGTGTGAATAAGCAAACACCCGATTCAGCATGTACAGCTACAGCGTATTTGGGTGGAGTCAAAGCTAACTATGGTACTATCGGCGTAACTGCAGCAGTTCCTTTAAAACTATGTAAAGATATGCGAAACACATCAAACCACGTACATTCAATCGCACATTGGGCGCAGTTGGCTGGATTAGGTACTGGACTCGTAACAACAATGAGAGTTACTCACGCATCTTCAGCAGGTAACTAGAGAATTCTGTTGTTGCCTATGGAAGCTCCGCTCATTAGTCTTCCTAGAATGCCTCGTTCGGTTTTCGGAACGTTTTTTGCGAGCTTGGTGTTATCGTATTATAAAATGTAAAAATGTTGCATATAAATCAATTACATTAGCGCCAATTTAGCCACGCAAAAAATGATGATCTTCCATTGACGGTACTTGTCTCTTAATTTTCCACTAAACACAAATAATAATTCCTTATGGTTTATTCTTTGCTTGGCTTTCTTTTCATCAAAACTAATTGGATTGTTACGTTATAACTAATTATTTCTGGCTAATATTAGGTAAAGTTTGCATTTCAAATCGTATAAAACTGTATTACGCATTCGTAGAATAGGTTTTAAAAACAAATTTTCTATAAGAAATTAATTTTTTAGGGGTATATGCTCATACGGCTCATAGAGACTGGGAAGATGATACAGATGTTGCCAAAGATAATGTAAATCCTACTGAGTGTAAAGATATTGCAAGCCAATTAGTTAACTCCAAAACTGGTCAAAATCTGAACGTTATACTAGGATGTGGTAGGAATAAGTTTCTGCCCAAAACTACGGTCGATGAAGAAGGCAGTAAAGGATCTCGTTCTGACAAAAGGAACTTAATAAATGATTGGGCAAAGCAAAAACAAGGTTATCAACACAAATATGTTTGGAATAGATCTGAACTTCGTAGCGTGCCAGAAGACACTGAATATTTGTTGGGACTGTTTGAATCAAACCATTGCAAGTACAATTTGGATCGCGATCATAAAGCTGATCCATCTTTAGCTGAAATGACGGAAAGTGCTATAAAAGTGTTGGCAAATGTAAAAAACGGTTATTTCCTTTTTGTGGAAGGTGGGCGTATAGATACGGCTCATCATAACAACCTGCCACAAAAATCTCTCGATGAGACCATAGAATTATCAAAAGCCGTAGATAAAGCTTTGGAGCTAACCTCTATTCATGAGACGCTTATCGTTGTAACTTCTGATCATTCACATACGATGACTATTAGTGGACATGCTGACAGGGGTAATGATATTTTAGGTCTAGCAGACTATGCTGTTGATAAGCTACAGTACGCTACTTTATCTTATGCAAATGGTCCTGGCTATCAAAAAGAGCAAAATGGTACAAGAAACAAGCTCAAATTAAAAGAAATGCGTAAGTACATATTGTTTCTTTACCTCATCTCTTCATCTGTTACAGTTTGATGAAGAATTAAATAAATGAAAACTGGCATTGAATAAAAAAACTTAGCAAAGAAAAAATTAAGCCTGATTGTATTATTAACATAAATAAATTCGGTATATAAATATAATTCTAATAATCAAGCCTCTACGCAGTCAATATCGCGTTCCAGCGCATTCTCTGATAGTTCATCGGAAGGTTAGTCGACTGTTCCAGCAGTTATCAAATCAGTTCATGAACTAGTTTGTGGACGCTAAAAGCAACACATGAACAAAGGCAAGAACTAGAGCTGGGATTTTTATACGCATGCCATGTTCACAACTAGCATGGCCTCTGCAGCATACACAATTGTCATTTACAGTAAGGCATATCGTTAGAGCATTCCGGGAGACACTAAGGCATTTATTAGTTCATAGTTGATGCATTGGCATATACCAGTTCACGTAAATACGAGTTCATGAATAAGTACAAGATTATCTGCTGAAAAAAACGTTTAGTATTAGTATGGTTCATTCCAAATAATACTGCCCATATTGGCTTAAGCAGTTGGAACATCCCAGGTACATGTACAATCTTGGATTATAAACCTTAAATGATTTGTATGGCCTAACACTTAAAATCATAGTCGTATACCACGTCTTCCTAAATGCTTTTCTTTGAGAATAATCCCCTTAATGCTGCAGTTCCAAACAAGTTCTTCTTCCGGGATACATGCTATAATAGACTTTAAATTATATTTGTTTTCAAGCAAAAACTTTTGGGAATCACTGATATAGATATTTTTCTTTTACTTAAGAACTCAGATTAAACCTTATTGAACCTATAATTAGGGATTAAATTTCGACTGCTTGCAATAATATTCATGAATACACCTTCAAGTAGATTACGACTTTCATTGGTGTAGACTGAATTTTGAACACAAATAATATTTAAAGAAAAAGACTGACATCGTTCATTTGTTTCCTTTAGTTCGGCCTCTTCCTAAGTCGATATTGGCGGTCTTATTTGGAATAAACTATATACGCTTTTATTTGCAACCGATGTTATTCATGTTACAAACCCATACTTAACGAATCGCTTAAAAATTTCGACAATTTATGTACTTATTACCATTTTACAGGTAATAAAAACTACGGATTTCCGGCTTTAGTTCCGCTTTCTAAAGAAACTCATGGTGGCGATGACGTTGCCGTTTTTGCAATTGGACCATATGCACATCTTTTTACAGGAAATTATGAACAAAATTATATTGCACATGCTATGGAATACGCATTATGCGTAGGAGAAGGACCCACAGCGTGTAGGAACTCACTGAAGAATTAATTATTGTTAAATTATTACTAAATTTATTAAGATCTTTGTGTGGTAGGTTATAAAAAGTTTTTTTGACACACAATAGATAAATATATGAGCAGTTTAAATTTATGTATACAAATAATTAAAAATAAATTGATTTGAATTGCCTACTTTTATAACTAATAACCCATGCGATTTATTAAAACGCTGAGTAAAAACTACATTTATTTATTTTGTACAAATTTGTACAACGCAGTATTTATTTACTGGTGTACTGTGTATATGTCGTAGGCATAATGTGAAATCCGGCATTTTATAAAACGCCTAGGCACAAAACTATTAGCTTCATTTTTATTATTTATTTAAAAAAAAAACCTTAACCAACCTTTAACCTGACCCTCTACTACTGACCAAATGAATGAGGGTCAGGTTAAAGGTTGGTTAAAGCTTTTTTTTTTGTATGAATACAAATGTATGGGTCTAAGAAAAAGTCATAATTTGCTCGTTTTGCCGGCTTTTTATAAAATGCCTAGGCGTTTTATAAAATGCCGGATTTCACATTATGCCTACGACATATACATTATGTTTCAACATGAGAAATAATTGTTGTTCACTAATTTCAGTACGACCCTCGAAGGTTTTTGTACCTAAAGTTAACAGTTTTTGTGTAATACACATTCTTCACAAATGTCACATTTTTGAGTCCCATACAAAACAAATATTTTCATCGCTTCATTACTGGTAAATATATTTAAAAAAAAAACGTTTTACATAAAACTTGTTCACGACCATAGTGGCGTAAGTAAAATTCTTTTTAACTATACCAGGTGTTTCGTTTTTAAATACCAGTATGCAAAGGCCTCAAATCTCAAGTATGTATCGCATATTAAATCATTGTCCCATTTATGGGACACAAAAGATAAACGATGAAAAAATACACCTGTGATTTTTTTTTTCCATTTCCAATAATATGAATTAGAACAACAATGTTTACGAGATCACTCAGAAAAAATCAATTGTGAAAAAAACGCCAAATTAAAACACTATTTGTTTTTACACAGCCAACTGCTAAAGTAAAACTTACCAACTGTTTAAACAGGTGTAGCCAACCACATAGGTTTATAACCCTAAAGTTTTTAATAAATATATGTCAAATCAATATAATAATATAATAAATACATTTTAACTAACAGAAGTCACGAAATTATTTTGAAATATTGAGAAAAAATCAAGTGTCCCAAATATGGGACCATAGCTGATTATTATTTTATTATTACTTTTTTTTCATTTAGTCATGAGTCTTTCTACTGTTAGGTGTAGGACTGTTGAGTTGTGTGCTGACTTTTTTCCATGATCGCTTCTTCTTCTTTTCCTTTTATGCTTCTGGTATTCCAAGTAGGTACCTTTTCTTATTTTGTCTTTCTTATCTCCATTTTATCATTTTTAATATCTCGTGCTTTGATCGCTATCTATTTTGCTTTATTCATGTCCGTTTTCGTGTAGTAATCGTGCCATTTTTCTGTAGCTTGTTTTCCGTGCTTGGTTTTTTGGGTCTGTTTTTTGCTGTAGCTCCTCTTTCTCGTTATTCAATAGCCAGATTATTATCTGCGATTAGTTTTTGATAGGCTACTCTGACTTTTTTGCCCTTTTTTCTTTCTTTTTCTACCTTTTCTCTGAGTTGTCTTTGTATTTCTCTTTCTTTTACTGTTAGATCATTGTCTATGTAAACGTTTTGACCTTTGAATCTGCTCTTTTACTGCATTATCTTTATTTTGTCCTCCCATTTACTTTTCGTTGATATTGTCATAATTTTTCTATATTTTTGTCCCACCTCATACATCTGTTTGATATTTATTTTGACTCCTAAATTTTGATCTAGAAATTCTTCGATACCTGCTGTCCTATTACTTTTATCAAATTTTGCTCCCTTTGTCATATTGTTATTTTTCTTTTCTTTTTTTTCTGTTTCTTTTATTCTGTTTTCTAGGCTGAGCATCTTTTTTCTTAGCTCTTCGTTTTCTTTTTTTGTTGCAATAAATTCCTCCCTAAATGCCTTTTGATCTTCCCTTATCTTTTTAACTTCTTCCACCAATTGGTTAATAACTCTTACTAATTCCTCCATTTGTTTTTCTTCCGTTGAACCTTTGGTTTTTGCTTGATCTGGTGATCTGATTACTAGTTTGTACGTTCTGGATATTCCGCCTTCTTCTTTGTTTTTTTCTTCCTTGTCTCTTTTCCTTTTATAACTACTACCAATCGCTTTAAAAAATATGTCCATGGATAATATTTTATTTTATTTAACTTTATTTATACGATTATACTTTAAAATTTAATTCACTATACAGTTATTAGTTTAATGTGCTTACGCTATCACTATTACTTGACGCGCTGATAATGGGTTAATTTGGGGTAGAAGTGACAATTTGCTTTCACACATAAAACGATTATCGAGATAAGCAATTAGTCAAACTAGTAAGCTAAAAAAGATTAGCTCCTTGTTTTTTATTTTAACATTAATACAACTAAATTAAAATAAAACAAGCTTTAAAAGCTGTTCAAAAACATAGCCAACTCGAATTTACCACCAATATTATACGAGAAAAATTATTCCACTCTCTTTCATTTGTTTATCTTGGGATTTATTAAACCATTCCATTACAGATATAAAAATAGCTCTCCTGAAATATGTATGTGGGACAAATCTCTCGAATTTTCCCTGCTACGCAACATATTACGTGTATATCGGTTGAAAATGGAAAAATTCGCCAATAACATGAATTTTCAAAGTCTATATTTCTGGGTTGTTTGCCAACAAATATGTCACTTTGACAGGGAAATAAAATTGATGCGCGTTAGGACACCGCTCATTCGATATCTCGACGCTGAAACTTACGCTGAAACTGAAAAGTGTTAAACAACTTCAGTCGACGCCGGCCAGCCAATGGCCGTGGTCGTCTCTTCCTTTACATAACCACCTGTGCGATGAAACACTCCAATTGGTTAAAAGTTTTTTAATTTTCACGTACGAGCTTTTCCGATTCTTCACCTATCAGGTGAGATATTTTTAGGACTTTTCTGTAGCGTCGTTTATTTTGAAAGTAGAGCCGTTTTTGTTTTTCCTAGACATCCAAGGATTTGCGTTTCAGATTGAAAAATATTCTTAAGCACTAATGGACAACTTTTATGTGGTTTATAGTGTAAGATAATGTAAATTTATTAGCCAATAGTGTTCATCAGAATGGTCAAAGAAAAAAAGTTTTGTTATACCCAAATGGATTTACCCTACTTTTAGAATTAATGATTATTGTAAACTTTATTAAACAACTAATATTTCATTTAGATCATCTTTGTTTTAAATATTAACAACAAAATTGTATGCTGCATTATTTAAATATTAATTCATTTGATGAACAAAAAAAAAAGTTGTTTTTTTTTATACAGCTACAAATATTACACAACAAAAATCATTTATTTCTATTAATATTCCAGCAAAATTATACATTTTACTTAATAAGTTTTATAACTTTATGTTTAAATTCTCAATTTTATTTAGGATTTAGCTTTTAAAAGTTTTCATAATAAACCGGATGTACACATATGGTAATAAATTCATCATGTCCCTTTAATATTCTGATATAATTCAAGGCGAAAACCTCGGTTATCCTTGCCTATTGGTGGAATAAATAAAGAAAAACTTAACGTTCCTAAATTTTAATATCAAAATACAGAAAAATTTTATTTTATTTAGTCATTGAGTCCTTCTACTGTTAGGTGTAGGTCTGTTGATTTATGTTGTTCTGACTTTTTCATGTTTTTCTGTCTTGTGCTAGATTTTTTATGTCTTTCCGTTTGATGTTTCTATGCGTTGCTGCTTTTTTAACTTCGTCTTGCCAAGTTATTCTCGGTCTACCTCTTTTGTATTTTCCCTGTGATCTTGCTTCATAGGCTTTTCTGGTTAGCCTTTCTTCTTTCATCCTATGAAGAGAACCCAACCATCCCAGCTGTCTTCCTTGTATTTTTGTTTCAACTGATTTTATCTTTAATTGTTCTCTATATGTTTCGTTTCTGATTCTATCTTTTTTGGTTTTTCCTTGGATTTTTCCTAGAAATCTTATTTCTGCTGCATTCACTCGGCTTTTATTTTTATTTGTGAGTGTCCACGTTTCACTTCCGTATAAAACTGCTGGAGTTACTGCGATTTTACCTTCCACTTTTGTTCTTTTTGGGACTTCTCTATTTTCAAAAAAGTTGTTCTTAATTAAAGTCTTAAATATTTTTCCCACATTTCCTGTCCTTTGGCTTATTTCTTTGTACATTGATCCATTTTTCCCTATGATCACTCCTAGATATTTAAACATTTTACCTAAGCCCATTTAAAGTGTTCTTTGTTGTAACGATCATAGTTTTAGTTTTTTCGGTATTTATTTCGTTTTTCGAATTCCTGATTTAGAGTTTATAGATTATGTTGCAGATTTTTTTCCGCGAACATTAGCTCAATTATGTTTATTTTTTTCATTTTCCAGTTGCCTACGTGAAACGGTCTAATTTTTTGATTCACTTCTTTAATTACCCCATCAATGACTACTGAGAATAACAATGGCCTGAGCACCGCATCTTTGTTTTAAGCCCTCTTTTGTTTCAAACTCTTCCGATTCTTCATTTTGGGTTCTTACAATATTTAGCGTTTTTTCGTACATCGCTTTTATTATGTCGATTGTTTCTATTCCCTTTCTTCTTAGGCCCCTCCACACGTCTTTCCTTTTGATTTTATCGAATGCTTTTTCCAAGTCTATAAAACATAAATTTATTTCCTTGTTTTTTGTTAATCTCTTTTCTATTGGGCCTTGTGTACTCCTTCCTCTTCTGAAACCGTATTGGGATTCTTTAAGTGTGCTTTTTATTTTTTATTTTAATCTGCCTTTCATTACTATTGCCAGTATTTTCCATGGTACACTCATTAATGTTGTTCCTCTATAGTTAGAACAATCCCTTCTGTCTCCTTTCTTGTATAAATGTAGGATAATTCCAATGTTCCAATCCCTTGGCACTATTCTTGATTTTATCTTCGTTCCTTAGTGCTTCTTTCCTTGACTCTTCCATGTATTAAAATACAGAAAATAATTGAGTAAATAAAAGCTCAATTTTAAACTTCTTTTTTAATATGTTAAGTAAATTTTATAACTTACGTGTATAATATAAAAGAAAAATGTTATTCTTTATCATAGGTGAAAAATTCTTTAGCAAACAGTTTTTCAAAATGAAGCAAAATTTCATCCCTTTTACGTTTTAATTATAATTCGATTCTCAACATCGTTTTATTCATAAAATGAAATTGCAGCTGTAAAATCGAGCCAACAAAATTAAGTCGCCGGAAAAACTGTGTTATTTTAACACATCTGATTACACCGCTGTCACATAACATTTTTCAGGGCATTTTTCGCTCGCTTAATATCAAAATGCAGCGGTAATTGGATTTCAGAGCGATCAAATATAATTTGTTTTCGAGTTTCTATCAAAATCGACCTCGTTAATAATGCTGTCATGTGGTGATTTTCAGTTAATGAGTTTTGTCCATCGCCATTCGTGTTAATTGCCGACAAACCTAGATGCATTCAACTTTAACAGTCCAATCTTATCAAGTATGCAAATCTCTTAAATCGTTTAAAAAAAGGTTACATCTGTGACACAATGATAAACGCGCTTGTCGAAGATTTGTGTTACGGCTTACTATGTTTTATTTGATTTTGTATTATCGACATGAGCTGTTGGTCGTTCGAGATAAAAATATTACTTTATTGCGAATGGTATTAAGGCTTTCAAAAGCTTTTATCTTCTTTTTACAACCGTAAATTGGAGATGCTAAGCCTTATGCTTTTATCCCAGGTATAAAATTTAAAGTGAGCATTATTTAAAATTTTATGTTCAAAATAAAATTGCTTTCGTCTTTGTGACTATGAAATTTTAAGTGAATGAAATCTTGCTTGAAGCTTTTGTGAGATATCGCATAAAGTTCAAAATCGACTCAAAAATGTTCGGTAAAGTTTTCTGCTTAAAGCCAATTGGCCACCGCGTTTTATCGACCATCTGGACATCTCCGTACCATCTTAATATTTTGGCTTTAATAGTCTCAATTATATTAATAATACAGAAATAGAAAAGCATACCTCGACACCGATAGGTACAAGAGGAACCGATTAAGAAGAATTTTAATACCTACCCATTCCAATTTCTTCTCTAACTTCAGTATCTCTTACTGTATCATTCCTAGTGAGTCAACAACATCTTCTTCAGCAGTTCATATCCATTGCTTGTAGTCCTGTAACAATCTTTATATAAATTACCCATAGCTCGGATCCATAAATAGCAATACTTCCTACTATATTCGTAATCGACTGAAAATCATCTCCAAAGAGGGGAGACGTAGAGAAGGGCACTTAGCTATTCTCAACGAGATCGACACGCATCCGACACTAAGTATGATCTCGGATAGAATAAACAGGACGTTAGCCATTGAAAGAACCTTTGTAATCATATTCAAGCCGAGGTGTACGCTATACATTTACGTGCAGATACACTATTAGAAAGAGACTTTAATAATAAAAGAATCTTCATCGCGTCCGACAGCCAAACAGCGTTAAAAGCTCTTGGCTCGTCGGAAGTAAACTCAGGACTTGTTCTGAATTGCATACTGGCACTCAACGTGCTAGGAAGCAGGAATAACCTTAAATTGGTGCCCAGGGCACACTAATATACCAGGGAACGAGAAAGCATATCTCCTAGCCAAAATTGGCAGCGAGACACCTTTTTTTTGGGCCAGAACAAGAAGTCCTATGGAACAACCAAGAGGTGACTAAATCACATATTAATACAAGGACATAATGCTCATTGAAAAAAAGTTGCAGGACAAGCCCATTCTAATGCTATCCTGTCAATGGTCTCCAAAGAAAAGGCAGAAGAAATGCTCAAGATGAGCAGAGTAAAAATCAGAGCAGTCACAGGACTTGTCACAGAACACTGTGGGCTAAACAAACAATTCTACTTAATAGGGCTCTCAGACACCGATATATGCAGAGGATGTGGTGAAGAAGAAGAACTTCCTCTTAACGTAATATGCCAGTGTGAAGGATTCACACACTATCGGCGTAGACTTCTGAGGATGGAAAAAGCCAATCAAGAAGAGTTAAAAAAAAAACACCCTTAAAGAAAATCCTGGAGTTTTTCAAAAACACAGGACTTCTTTAAGGGGTTATCACCAGAGGGTACAATAGACCAATAGGTCGCAGTGCAGGAACCCGAAAGGGGATCACCTCCGCGAAAATAATAAAAAATAGTCTTAACCATTCCTATTTTTGGGTGTCTGGTTATGTAGCTGCCGTATGGCCGCATCACTTTGCGCAATTCTGCTTGTTCCTTCCATTGTTTGAGGAAGAATATCTTGTCTATGCATAAGCGACCAGTTTTAAACCCATTTTGCTCCTCCTGTTTGTGACAGTCAAACTGAATCACCCGGTATAGATAGCTCTTTGTACTGTATCATTTTTGCCAATTGACAAAATAAACAGATAGGAACAAAAGCATGTAAGTTAGAACTAGTCAAACCACTAGAAAATGAAAAGGTAATGAAAAACAAGTATAAGTTAAAACGACTCCAAAAAATAATATATATAAACAACAAAATGACAAAGGAGGAACTGAAAATTCAAAAGAAGCTACAACAAATAGCGGAAGAAGAGAGAGAAAGGAAAAACAACAAAAATAGAATATCAGAATATCACAATTAATAGAAAAGAATGGGGATGGGACAGGGAGCAGGAAAAGTTAAAAGGAAATAAAACAACAAACCATCAACTTCCAAAACACTGATGATAAAGAATAACAGAAATATTAGGTCAACGATACAGGGAATGAAAAAGGACAGGAGAAAGTAAATAAATAAAAAAAAAAAGAGATAAGAAAAGATGACATCGAAAATAACACAAGCATTGAAAAAAGGCATGCGAAAGGGAATAAAAAGAAAAGAGGAAAACACAAGTCCAGAAAATAACGCCAGAAGAAATAAGAAAAAAGATGCCTTACATCCGTGAGGGTAGATAATCCATGGATTAAGAGAAGAGAAAAAGACAAAATACTATACAATTTAAGGCACCCTGTATAGTAAACATCATAGTAATTGTACAGCAGATATTTATTTTACAAGTAAACAGTAATTTGCATAACATGCAAGTAATATCCATTATCCGTAATATCATTTAGACTTCACTCCATTTAATATTTTTCCGCTTTATCATTTTGCGTATCTCGCCATATAATTGTAGCTCGTGGCTGTTTTAATTTCCATTTAGCAGTACACAAATCAAAATAATTGTGTACGTGACCAATTCACAATAAAAATTATAAAAGGCTTTTCATATTAATGAGAAAACGTAATTAAAGAAGAAAATTTCATTATATTGCGTATTATTCTTTTTGTGTATTGAAACAGTAGCCGTTTCTTTTAAGGAATTTAATTAGATTTTAAAGAAGTTAAAAGGAGAGATTCCGGGAATTATATTTAATGTCGTTAATTCCTCAAAGCAGATCAAATAAGTCCTTTTTATAAGCTTTTAAAAAAGAGGTGGACGCGGTTTATTCAATTTAATCTTTTACCATGACTACCTCGTGATCTTAAAACATACGGAATGATTTTCATCGCAGCTGGCGTCAAGGTTTAAGATGTACCTACATTAAAGGCGACTCATTTAAAACCATTTTTATAGATGAAGTTTCTATTGATATTATCGTAAAAGCTACAGTAACTGAAGTGCGATAAGCTGGCCTTATCAGTGGTAGGAGGGCAAGAGGGGCAAATGCCCCGGGTCTCACAGTTTTATGGGCCTCAATTTTTAACTTAATCTGTTAGAAAAAATACATAATATTTTTATAGTTGAAATGACAGTTTAATAACATACCGGGTGTAAACAAAGTGTGGTACACCCCCTTTTTATAGTAATATGTGCAAAAAATCTGTTTTTTGAGCACATGCACACAATTGTTTCACTTCCGGTTTCGCCGGAAATGTCCCCAACTTTGTTATTTTAAATAGAACACCCTGTTTATTTTTATATTTTCGGAAAGAGGAAGCGATTTTGGATACAACTGCACTATTTTGGTTAACGGAAAATATTGAACATCTTTGCCGTAAAATTAAAACTCTATTCCGAGACGGACCATCCTAAAAGCAGAGGACGAAATGAATTTGAGCACTAATTATTGCATCATACATAACGGCGCGCACTTTAAGGTTTAAACAATTTGAATAATGATTGATCTGGTGTTTTAAATTTATACATTAGAAATTAAAAAGTTGACTCTCGCAACTTGAAATCTAGAAGGCTTAGAAAATTTCTGTTGACGTCATCACACCCAAGATGGTCAAAAACAAAGTTACCAAGTTTAAATTCAATAGCGTAAACGGTAGGAAAGATTATAATAATTTTCTAAAATCACATTTTTCAGTTTTTTTTGTAGTGAATCAAAATGTCCAGCATTTCTTTTCAAATTCTTAATGGCCATAAAAATGTGCAACTTTTCTCTAATTTAACCGACCTTGTATCTCTTACCGTTTCCAAGAAAGCAATGGTGATCATCGAAAAATGCACCACATGTATACCTTTGACGTTTTATGGTGTTATAGGCCTGTAAGACCTATGAAAAGCATGAGCGCTAATCTTTCGTCTATGATCTATTTCACTACAAAGATCTGGTCCATTACCGGACCTATTCTTCCGGAAATCACATTGATTCCTCTCCTCTCTCGCTCCGCTATCGCATTGATCCTATTTTTAATCACCACTGCTGTAATCTTATACACGATATCCAGTAGAGCTATACACCTGTTATTTCACATGTTGCTGTGCCCCCTTCTCTGTAAATGGGGCATATTAACGCTTCTCTCCATCATCTTCGCATTATTTTCTTTTGCCGTACGTTTGCAATGGTTTTATAAAGTTCCTCTTTCATTCTGTTTCTTGTGGGTAGATACAAAAAAAAATATGAATGACATAAATGTGCGTTTTTTTCACGGATATCAGTTTTCACGCAAATATCAATAAACTCATCTTAAGTCTCATATAAGTTGATATACGGTGTGTTGCTTAAAATCGTTTGAATATTTTTTTTTTTTTTTTTTATATCATTACATTTTACACAATCTGTCCTAGAGACGGACAATAAGTGTTTTTGTGAAATTAAAATTAAAAATAATTAATTGAAAAAATTAAAAATAATTAATTGACTTGTAGGGCTTATCCCAGTGGATAGTCCCTTTACTTGCCTAAGTAACAAATCTTACCTAAGTAACAAATCTTACCTACGTAACAAATAATTAACTTAAAAGAGGTTTCTAATTCTAATTTTTAGTCTAGCAATGCTAATCAAACCGGGTTGTGAGGTCTGATGGCTTGAACCTTTTTAGCCGCCTAGTTTCGCACTCTTTGTCCATGAGATTGTTTGCTAACTTGTTAGGGTGGACTTTTACTCGTTCACTGTATCTGGAACTAAACTTTTTTATTTCTTCTTTCACTGAAGGCACGCACAGATCACATTGTATTACTGCGTTGGGTACATACCAAGGTGCGTTCACTATGGTTCGAAGAACTTTATTCTGAAATCGTTGTATTATGTCAATGTTGGTGTTGCTGGCTGAGCCCCAAAGCTGGATACCATAACTCCATATGGGCTTTAGTATTACTTTATAAATTAATAGTTTGTTCTCTAATGTTAGCTGTGATTGTCTACCAATCATCCAGTACATTTGCCGCAGTTTCATACCAAGTTGCTTTCTCTTAGTGAATATATGTTTTTGCCAATTCATTCTGCGGTCTAGATGCAGGCCGAGATATTTTACATTATCTAAATGTTGTAATTGTCGTCCATTTAGTATAACGGGTGGGCAATTATCTTTTTTCATAGTGTACGTCACGTGTACTGATTTGTCTTCGTTAACTTTCATTTTCCATTTTTTAAGCCACAGCTGGATTTTATTGAGGTTGGTTTGTAGGTTTTTCGTGGCTGCTGCAGGGTTAGGATGTGTTGCTAGTACAGCAGTATCGTCCGCAAAGGTCACTACAGTAGTTAGCCGAGTTGTTGGAAGGTCAGCTGTATATAACAGGTATAATACAGGTCCCAGCACACTTCCTTGCGGTACACCAGATAGTATGTTTTGCAGTTCAGTGTATTCTTCTTTGTACTTGACAAGGTAATGGCGTTCTGTTAAATAAGATTTTAGTACTTCGTATAATTGGTGCGGCAGGTCCTTCTTGAGTTTATAGCACAAGCCCTCATGCCAGACTTTGTCAAAAGCCTGGCTTAAATCTAGGAAGGCGGCAGAACAGAACTTTTTTGTTTCAAGAGCATTGTTGATTTTGTTGACTACTCTATGTATTTGTTCGATCGTGCCATGTTTATTTCGGAATCCGAATTGGTGGTTGGGTATTAATTGTTTCTCTTCAAGTATTGGCTGCATTCTTTTTAGTAGGATTTTCTCAAATACCTTTGAAAGCGTTGGCAGGAGACTTATGGGCCTGTACGACGTTATCTCTTCAGGTTTTTTGCCCGGTTTAGGCAACATGATTATCTGTGCTATTTTCCAGAGATTAGGGAAGTATCCTAATCTTATAGCCGAGTTAAATATTTGTACTATAGCTTTTATGCCCTTATCAGTCATCTCCTGCAACACTTTTCCCGTTATTAGGTCGAATCCTGGTGCCTTTTTGGGGTTAATTTCCTTTTTTATCGTGTATTTCACTTCCCTCGCCTTCACTTTTGCAATAGGCATATCCATCTGATACGGTGCTGCTAAGAATTCTTTAATTTCAGCTTCATCTTCGGGGATTGATTCCGATGTAAAGGGTTTGAATACATTTTTCAGGTGGTCAGCAAATGCGGTCGCTTTTTCCTTATCGTTTCTAGCCCACTCACCATCTCGGTGTTTAATGGGTGGAATGAATTGCTGCGGTCTTTTTAATTGTTTTGTAGCCTTCCATAATGAATAATCTGTTGTCTCCGAGTCCGTCAATTCACTAAGATATTTTTGAATGGATTGGTTTTTCAGGTGTAGTAGCAGTTTTTTTAAGTCTTTTGCGGCTTTGTTAAAATTTTTCTTATCCTCTTCTGACCTTGTTATCTGCCATCGCCTTCTTAGTTTTCGTTTATCCGCAATTTTTTGTTTAACTATTATGGGACATTCATTCTTTTTCTGTAGACTGTTCTGTTCAGGTGTAACCATCCACGCTGCAGCCTGTATGGTTTTAGTTAATTTAGTGACTGCTTCATCAACGTCTTCAGTCGTTTTGAGTGGAATTTTTAGAACAATAAGTTCATCTAGTTTTTCTTTAAAAGCTTCCCAATCAGTTTTTTTACTAAAGAGCATTGGATTTTTATGTATTTGCAGAACATGGGAATACATAGTAATAATAATCGGTGAATGATCCGATGAGAGGTCTAGGCTTGAATTGATTTTAAATTGGGCAGTGTTTACTCCTTTTGCGACACAGAAGTCTAATAAGTCGGGGATTTTCCTTTTGTCAGTGGGCCAATATGTAGGTTGACCTGTCGATAGGTGGGTTAAGTTGCTACCAGTCATTGCTGCTAATAGTTCCCTGCCCTTGGTAGTTATTATCCTCGAACCCCATTGGGTATGCTTGGCGTTATAATCCCCTCCAGCAATAAATTTATTACCAAGTGTCTTAAAGAATTGCTCAAAGTCTTTCTTCTTATTACTGTATTTAGGTGGACAGTAGATTGCTGATAATCTCAGCGTACCAGTTGTTTCTTCGACTGCAACACTTGTAGCTTGCAAATGTTCTTGATCGTATTTGCATAGTTCGTAATGCTTAATGCCATTTCTGACTATAATGGCAGTACCACCATGCGCTGTTCCATCCGGGTGATTAGTATTATAGATTTGATATCTGGGTATTTTCATGTAACTTTTGTTGGTGAAATGTGTCTCTGCTATTAACATTACGTCGATTTCGTTGCTTACTAAAAAGGATTTTATTTCTTGTGTATGTTGGCACAAGCCGTTGGCGTTCCATACTCCTATTTTAAGAAGCTGAGCCATATGGCATTTTATTGACTAGTGTAGTAATAAGATTCATCATTATCCCCATTTGGTTTATTAGATCTTTCATCATGTTCTTCAGTTCCATGATATCGTTTGTTTGTTGGGTATTATTTGCTGGGATTGGTTTATTTTCAGTATTGTTCAGTAGTGATTGTTGCTGATTCTGTTGCGTTACTTGTGTGTATGAAGTACCTGGTTGCACCTTTTGACCAAATGTTTTTTCTCTAAGCTTTGGGTACATTTTTTGTTGTAATTGTTTATGCACGATGCACCCTCTGTAATTAGCTGGGTGGTTTTCGTTACAATTAACGCATTTTACTTCGTTATTGTTTGTGTTCCTGGTACAATCTTTGGTAAGGTGGTTTTCTGTGCATTTAACACAGCGTGGGCTCTTGTTACAAAAGTTTTTTGTGTGCCCAAATCTCTGGCATCGAGTACATTGTGGGATTTCCCTTTTTACGTGAGGTGCCTCAACCTGTACGCTCGAATTCATAAATAATTTGACTTTATAGATGTCTTTATTATTTTCTTTTTGTCTTAAATCAATAAAGAACATTGGTAGAGGGTTGTTTGTTCCTTGTTGTCTTATATTCCATACGTTTGTGACTTCATGTCCTAGGTCTTGGATGTTTTTCTTTATTAGGGCTGTTTCTGTGGAGGGGTGAATATTTTTTAAAACAACTCGGAAACTCTTATCCTGTTTGGGTTTATACGTGTGGTATTGCGTGTTTTTTTCCTTTAATGCTTTAATAATGATTCTGTATACTTCGCTTTCTTTAGGTTGAATTTTCACTTGCTCGTTGTGTAAAGCTTTTATGATGTACTTATCTTTAGCTATTTCGTCCAGCAATTTTGTTAGTGGATTGATATTCTTCACATCTGCTACAAATATTGGCGGCGGTTTAGGTTCATTCTTTATTTCTATTGTTTCTTCGTCGGGTTCTGTGTCCCCTTCTTTTAAGAGGCTATTAAATCTGTTACTTGTGGGTGTACTGCCTAGCCAGTAATCACTGATTTTAGCCTGTTTTTTGAGTTTAGCTACCTCTTCCGGACTTTTTACACTTTTTCTCTTATTTGTCACTTGTTCCCATTGGTCATCATAGTTCAAAGTAGTATTTGGGTTTGGCTGTACACCTATATTATAGTTGTAGGCGTTAGTTTGGGTCATTGTGCCCGAACACTTAATAATATTTTGTTTTTACCATACAACGTACTAATTGCTGTATCAGGTCAGATGATAATAAACTTATGGCACTAAAAAGTGCCAAGGATATCACACGGTCACTTGATATCTCACAGGTACAGAGCGCGTTGAACACAACCATACACTTCGAGATACAAACACTGACTCCCGTTTGAATATGAAAAATTTGCAGTAACTCACGCAAAAACCAGTTGCATTACAGTGTCAACATAAAACAAATCAATCAAGTGAACCAGACGTGATGCTACGCAAGTTATAATTGATCTGTCCTTGATAACAGTAATTATGTCGATGGAGAAAAAGGGATAAAAATAAACTCAGGAAACAGCACAGGCAAATAAATTAAACTGTTTTATGATTAAACTTTGTCCAACCCCAAGGAGCAATTTATTATCCTTTGCGTTATTGTTTACGACATACTTATATTAGTTTGTCCTATATTGAGGACGTATACAATCTTTTACTGCTGTAAATATTGCAATAAAATGTTGGAGATTATTGTCTGTTACTTCTACTATTTACGCCCAATGAGGGTGAAAATATGTGATAAACGAAATTTATGTAATACTTTTGGTTACATTCATTTAGTCCTGTCGGCGAGTTTTACCGGCGATTTAGTTATTTTTATCGGTTTTGTGATCCTCAACGACTTTCAATTGTATGTTGGCAAATGTTTTTCTTTTCAATTTACGATGTCGTCTTAAAAAACTTTCCCTACAGTCAGAAAATAAGATAAATCAAATGATTTAGGTCAAATATCGAGGCAACATTATATTTTACTCAAAGTCGATTAAATTTTTTAGGGCAGTTGTTGTTACGTTTCAAGATACAAAAAAAAATTACGTAGAACCTTTTTAAAGTTAAACCTATACTTGATTATTAAATTATTTTTAATAGAATTAAGGTTAACATCAAACGCATAGATTTTTATAACATTTTGTTTGTGCAGTTTAGACAAACGTAAACACCTTGCAACTGACGGCTTCAATTTTCATGTCTTCTTTTTACTCAATTTCAACAAACAGTTTGAAAAATATTAATAGTGTGACTACCTTACAAAAAAAAAAATATAATGTAGACATGGTTAGCAACCAAAGTCGGTGTGGAAAATGGTTATCTAAGAAAAAAAAAATTCTTATGTTAATTTGATTTGTGGATCACATCACGAAGAATATTTTGCACTAGCAAATTAAATTCAGTATAATTAGATTTGTTCCAACAAGCGATTTAAAACCAATTCTTGAACTAATACATGAACTGGTTTATTCGCATGCGTGAACTATGTACTAATAAGTGTATTGGCCAGTGTTAGCCGTTGATGGAACGCTTTTACGACTGGCCTAACTGTAAATGACATTTGTGTCTATTGGGCTCATAAAAATGTGCGCATCGCAAGGATAAACACCCAAAAAGAAGACAACCCAATCAATCTATTTTTGGAAGATGAAAACAACATCTCATTAAATGTCGGACATTTAACAAACCCAGAACAGAGTAATACAAAATTAAATATAGTGAAGAGGTTGTTACCAATAATCATCTACCATTTTCAAACAAGCAGGTATAAAATAATATCTACAAACTAGAAGATAATTCAAAAATAAAACAAAACTATTTACATTGAATTTTCAAAATGATTTCCATTATTTGCAAAACATAATTCACATCGTTTTGAAACACTCTGAACTGCGTTGTAAATATGAATAATAGAAATAGAATTAATTAATACACTGTATAAAATTTTCTCTTTGTTCATTCATATTGTTATTACTATTTTTATATAAATTGTCTTTGATGTGCCCCCAAAATGAGATTTTGTTTTAATCTTCCAAAAATAGATTTATTAGATTCTTTCTGGGTAAAGATTAAAATAAGTTTCACTTGCAACTTATTACAAATCCTAATTTTCGTAATATTCGAAAGCCATTTCTTGTTTTTAAGGTACAAAAATAAAAACAATCAACAATTAAACGTGATTGTTTCTGTCAAACTATCGTTAAAACAACAGAATAACAGTTTGTTTTACCAGGTATATTCCTAATGACATAAGCCTACTACTAGAAAATAATAAAATATGAAAAATTACCTAATTTTTGCTATAATGTAAGGAAAATAAATAAATAGACCCCACATGGTGTATATTATTGGAATGGGGAAAAATCCTCTTTCTTGTGATGCCACAGCCAACTATGGGTTCCATTTTAAAAAAAATACAACTTTATGTCACAACCCGAATTTCGATTTTTTTTTGAAAAATTGTCTACGCCACTGCATTCTTATCAGAAAAGTGCCTGCAGAACAACCAAATTATTTTTCTTTGTTTTCATAAACAAGCATGATATAGTCATAAAACGAACAGTCAAAAAATCGAGTTATCTGTGATAACTCGAAAACAAAAGACGATAACCAATTTTAGTTTTCACCATTAACTTTTTCTCAAAAAAGAGATCGAGGAAGCGCGGTCCGTTTTTCGATACCTCATAGTTACCAATCCCTATGAAAACATAGAAATTTGTCCACCCTGTACATTGGATCGCACATAGCCTTGTTGGAACAAACCTGCTAAACAATTGTTTCACCACATCTCGAACTTTTCAATCCACCCCCGTATATACAAAAATCGGTTACTAATATTTCCATATTTAATTCAAACATCGTTCCAGTAATGTTAAAGTTGGACCAAGCTTGACTTCAATCTAATTTTGATCCAGGTTTAATTACCTCTCGGGAAGAGTGGATGCTTTATCCGTACCCTAGTCTATGACCTCTTTATATTTACAAATCGTTTGCTGTGTAACGAGATAATATCGACCCCTCGCAACACTTAATTAAGAAGGCGTAGACGCTTTTTTGTCACAATATGTGGATGGCTTCATCAAAATCCACTCAATATTGTGAAATGAGAAGAGTGCAGATGCTTGTTTGTTACGCGTTGTTGTCAAAATTAACTAACTAGCCAGTCGATAAGTTTTAGAACATATTGAGCAATGGGAAAACTTCCTGAGTTGAAGTTTTTTTAAAAATATTTTAACGATGGTTTTATATCACAAAATATAACTTCACGATTGCCATAAACACTAAATAATACATTTGAGGGACGGATCGACTAGATCGAACGAATATAGAATAAGGGTGTTCCTTTGGAATTAACATAAATTGGATTAATCCGTTCTAAGCTTAAGTAAATAAATATTACACCAAAGCTTTAGCTTTGCTGAGGTTCAACGATAGCATAGGTTGAAGAGGAGGTACGGATTATTGTTTAGAAAGGGATACACATTCCAATTCTGGTGATCGATGTCTTGTTTGTCCCTTCTCGACGATTCATTAGCATTCGATTTAGAAAAAAAACTTGTCTAATTTTGTCTGTTTCTGTCTTCTATTTTATTTGGTGACAAATAGACCTTTGGTCGAATATCGGAGCAGATTTTTACCGAATAGATGCGACGAATATTGGATCTGACGAGTATAGGGACGGAAAATTATAAACGTTCCACTTCGTTTTACCATAGGTGGCTATGGATTTATTTAACATTGAAAAAATCATCTGTTTTTAGTTTTTCAAAATATTTAAAAAAGCTGAATGTGTAGGTGAAATGTGAAAATGACATTAAATTTGTTTTAAAACTCTGCCCAACTTTGCTAATTTAACCGACCATGTAACTCTTATAATAACAAAGTTACCCATACAACACATGTAGATTATGGCCACCCTGTATATTCATCTTGAACCTTATATTAAGCTGTTACAGGCTTCGCCAAAACTTAATAATTTTGTTAAATATCAAAAAATAAACGCACTTTCACAGAATTGCAAGGCCCTGAATAATCCTGACTCAGTTTTAATCCTGCCTTAGTGCTAGTCATAAAAATTTGCTAATAAATTGTTAATACTCTACACTACCGATTTGATACTAAAAACGTCCATGAAAAGTTGTAGTTATGTCCTAAGACTGTTCTTTATTAATAAAACTCTGGAAATTTGATTTAGGAACATTAATTTTGTAATAAAAACTTCGTTGAAGTGTCCTTTATTCTTTTAAGTATTTCCTTTAAATAGTTGCATTCTAGTTCCCTTGCTGGATGGAATTTAGTTTATATCATTCGTGTTCGCTTGTGTAATTTAGGTGAATATTTCCTGTGCATTTGATCGTCTGTGCGTGATTATACACCCAAAATTTCTCGCATACTTTGACGGCCATTCAATATATCACACGTTTCTCAACGGATTTTTGTATAACCGACCATTATGTTTCATTGCATGAATTATTTTTCAGAAATGTTGAAACAAGGATCAAACTGCTCTACGCCAGCCGAGACGTCTTCCGTACGATCCCTGAGTTCGGAAGACGTTTCTTCAGCACACAAAGGATGCCACTGTTGCGCCAAGGTGACAAATCCTGCCCACGGACGGGGACGAAGGCTTCATTTACTTCAAATGCTCGTCCTGCCATTCATTCCAATATTAGCACTTATAGTGCAAACCGCCATTATACTAAACAACACCATGATCAGAAGACAGGAAGTTATGGACGTTGAAACTCAAGTAAGTGATATTTTGTAGGATAGAAATAGAGTGATAAAGAAGAAAATCCAAAGATTATTTTTTAAATTCCTCTTTCAAATCTGAGTACATTTCCTAGACTTTCAGATTGTCTGGATGTGGTATACAGGGTGTGTATAAATTGGCGGAAGCGCTACACGTGGCGATGTTCTTCGTAAAATTCCAAGTCGAAAATCTTGATACAAAAATGATGTTAGAAACTATTTTAAAAAACAAAAATTTGGCAACGTTGCATCCATTGATTTGCGTTTGGACATTTTTTTATCAGCAATTTTTACTTAGGTATTGATAATATTTGTTCGAACTGAAAGTCTTCAGTTCGTAAACATAGCTGCAAACTTTTGAGTATCGTCTGCATTACTCGCTCCAGTTTTTCTGGTGTTATTTGTAAAACCGCCGTATTAATTCTGTTTCTAACTTATTCGGCATTTGGCGGAGGCGTTACATAAACTTGTTGTTTAATAAAGCCCAAAAACAAAAAAATTTAATGGATTGAGATCGGGAGGTCTCGCAGGCCATGAGATGGGACCGTCACGACCAGTCCATCTGTTTGGAAAGTTTTCCTCCCACCTCCAACCACTCTCTTACGATTTGGACAAAATGAGCAGGAGCTCCATCATGCATGAACAACACATTTGGTCGTATGTTCAACGACATATCGTCAATGACTTGTTCCAAAACGTTGAGGTATTCAACAGCATCAAGACGGTTTGGTAGATAAATCGGTCCAATAACGCTGTGGTTTATTATGCACAGCCAAACATTAACAGAAAACCTTCTTTGGTGACCACATTGACGAAATTTATGCAGGTTTTAAAAAGCCCAATTGTATTGAATTGTGAACATTAAACACACCATCTCTAGTAAACATGCACTCGTCGCTCCAAATAATACGTTTCAAGAAGCCGTCATCCTCACCAATTCTGTTTAAAATAGTGTTGCAAAAATTCAAACCGGCTTTGTTATCATTTTTATAAAGGGGCTGAACTATGGAGACATGATATGGATACAATAGGTTTTCTTGTAGAACCAAATGAAACCTGTTGTTGCTGGGGATATTTAATGCTTCAGCCAACTGCCGGGCTTATGGAGGGATCTTTTTGTATTGCGTTCAAAGATTACCTTCCAATTGTACTGTGCGCCTTTCTCTTGGTCGACCAGCGTTGATCTTTCTTGGAACAAACGAACCACTCACGAATACGTTGGTCCAGTCCGAAACACATTTTCCGAAGGATGTCTCCGCTTTGGAAAACGCACTCAATAATCTTCTTAAACCATGGCTGCATTTTCATTACAGAAACCATGTGCCATGTATTTATCAGCGTACTGATTAAACGTTACATCCATAATGAATGAATGGATATATACAATAGCTTCTGAAAAGTACAGAAACACAACTAATAAAAATGCAGCACACAATAACTAATACAAACTAGGAATAATAACGAGAAAAACAGAGATGACAGCAAAGTACAATGTTGCCATATATATTATTTTTATTCAAATCAGTGATTAACATTTTTCCAACACCAGTTTTTGAAAGGAAAAACACAATATCTAGGAAAAAATATTATTCGAAATTTATTTTTACTCCAAATCACAGCTTTTTCATTAGCAAGTATTTAATAATAACGATTATTAAAGGACTGAATGTCAAAACTTTGAGGACCTCTTGCAGACATAGCAAGCATGGTACAACATTTTTGGTTTAAGATTTTCGACTTCAAATTTTACGAAGAACATCGCCACCTGTAGCGCTTCCGCCAATTTATACACAGGTCACAACTTCACAACGGTACAACTCAAAATTATTTATCTATCTATACGCAAGTTAGATTGTGACTGTCGCTCGCTTTCTAGTTTTAATTTTTTCTGTCTATCCAATCATTATCACTTAAACATCTTGCAGCCATTGCTTCTTTTACTTCATGTCACCAATGGCTTTCTGGTCGGCCTATTCCTCTTGTATATGATGACACTCACTTCCAATACTTTTGGGCCATCTGTCTTCATTCATTCTTTATATGTGCCCTGACTATCTAACTATTTTGAGTTCTATTGGACTCAATGAGGTCTTCATCTACACTCATTTCATCTCGTATATCTTTGTTTTTCTTCTTGTATGTTCTTGTATAAACACAACATAGTCGCCAGTAGTCCATCTCCATCGCCTTGATCCTTGACTTCTCCGACCATCGTGTTTTCTATAATTCCACTAGTAAGTCTAATTGTCTAATTATGGCTTTTCCCTGACCTATTCGGTTTCTAACTTCCTAGTTGAAGCCAGTGCAGCAAATTGACTATTTATATTTTGGGTAATATGCTTGAAGTAAACCTATTTTCTCAATTACCTATCTTGTGTTGAGTTTCGACATTTATTCCACATATGCAATTTCTTGTTCTACCTCTAAATTCTTATCATTGTCATAAAAACTTTACGTCCCTATAAAAGATTGATACCAAAAATAATACTAAATATCAACTGGCCCACTTCAGTAGCCGCTGTCTTAACGTCAATATCAAATAAAATAGCGTTTCGACAAGAAAATTTTTTTTTAGAAAAAAATAAAAAAAATAATCCTACAACTCACCGAGTTTTTAATCCTCAGCATCCTACGCTTGTGTTCCAAAAAATGTTTACAATGACACAACTTTTTTCATCAATGCCCATAATTCACCGTCGGAAAAACATATTTAGGGCACTAAAACCGCACTACTTTAAAGATGACAGATATATGATGTTGACACTAGAGATTACTACAAATAACTGGGCGTAGATAACTTATTACATGAAACTCAACGTACGAGTAAATTTCATGTAAATCCACAGGTTATTGCAGGACTTGGTTTGAAAGTTGGATATATTAGATAGTTTTTAAGCTACGTGCAAATATTGCTCCCAATAAAAGGCTCTACTTTGTTCCTGTAAAAATATGTTGGTGGTTATTTTCAAGGATTATGTTATGCTGTTGCTTTGGGGTGAAAAGAATCCAAATATAAAAATCGAAAAGCAGCAGGTCATGTTGGTATTTTACCCGAAATGATTAAGTACATGGGAGTAGATGGAAAGAAAATGCTGCTAAGAATAGTAAATAAAGCATGGCAGCAAAAAGGTTCCCAAGGACTGGGAAGTATCTGTTATCTTACCGATATTCCAGACTGGCGATAGAAAAAATGCGAAAACTATAGAGGCATATCTCTACTTAGTGTGGTAGAAAAATTATATAAAAGGATTTAAGAGGAGAGATTAAGGAAGCATTTCGAAAGAAATTTGGAAGAGGAGCAATGTGGTTTTAAACCGGGTAGAAGCATGCAGGATCAAATTTTTACGTTAAGACAGTTAAGTGAAAAAACAATGGAACATTTAAAGGTGGAGTACTTGTGCTTTATCGATCTTTCTAAAGTCTTCGACAAAGTGCCAAGGAAAAAGGTCTGGAAGATGCTGAAACAAAGTAGAGTGGGAGAATGATTATTAAACGCCATCAAGAGTTTATATAAGAGTACTAGAAATTATGTGTGAACCCATAACAGCAGTTTCCAAGAATTTATAACAACAGTGGGAGTAGAGGCACATTAAGTCCACTGCTCTTTATAATTCTAATGGATAAAATAATTAAAGAATGTAAGCAAAACACACAAAAAGCCTACTGGGGGTGGAATAAACTAAAAAAAACAATATCCTTAACAGAATTATCCTTTGCAGATGATGTGGTGCTATTAGGTAAAAGCAAAAAGGACTTGCAACTCAATCTAGACGTATAGACAGATACATTCAGTAGATATAACACGAATATTAATGTAACAAAGACATAGGTTATGGTTATAGCGAAAAATCATGAACCAGTTACAATTTTGCTAGACCAACAAAAGATAGAGCAAGTAGCAAATTTTAAATATTTAGGAACAATAATTGCAGATAATGGTCAATTGGAGGAAGATCTGGTTAACAGAATAGCGGCAGCGACGAAATTTTTCTACGCCACTAATAAATGTTTGATAAGTAAGAAGAAAACATCAAAAGAAACGAAGACGCGAGTTTTCAATTCAGTGTACGTATTCATTCTCACGTACAGTTCAGAAACTTGGACACTAACTCAAAAACAAAAACAAAAAATACAGACACAGGAAATGAGATTTGTGAGAACAATAGAGGGATGTAGACTGATCGATAAATACAGTAGGTAACGAAAAAATTCGAAAAAGCCTAGGAGTACCATATATTAAGAAAAAGATGGAGACGAATCAATTAAGATGGCTTGGACACTTACAACGCCAGAAAGTAAATACGCGAAAATAGGATGGAAAATGCAGATGGAGGGAAAAAGAAATAGAGGAAGACGAGGAATAAATTGGGGAAAAGAAGTGAGGCAGAGACTAGAAGAAAAAGGAGTCAGCTGGAGAGATGTGCCACAATTACCTAACGATAGGCAGGAGTGGAGAAACTTAATACAGAAATAGAAAAGCATACCTCGACACCGAAAGGTACAAGAGGAACTGCTGAAGAGAAGAAGAAGAAGAAGAAGAAATTTACCTAGATTAGTTATCCCTACAACTGCATTAACTATGCACGTTATTTGTTGGATTTTCACAGGTATTTCATTAAAAATCTTGTGCATTTTTTTGTAAAAGGCGTTCTGTGTATTTATTTTCGTTAATTTTGGTAGTCTAAAGTCCTTTTTGGTTACTGTCTGATATCTGTGAATCTTATATATTTGTGTTAAATTTGTAGTAATGTTAAGTGGTAAAAAAATCACGTATTGCTTTGTATATTAGTAAAAGGCATTAAAAAGTAATTTTTTGACGAAAACTGAGCATGTTTTCCGAACATAAAATTGTTTTTAAATAACGTTAACTTAATTTACATAAACGTTTAAGTGTATGTTATCAAGTCTATCTGATCACTTCAAAATTAATTACTTTAATTAACTGTATGCGGTATTAAAAGGCAAAGCCGTGGTCGCCAAGCCCTAAGATAATAAACAAAGTTTGTCAATATGTGTCTAGAACTCATAAAAACCGCAGTTTTCACATTTTCAGTGTAATTAGACCGCATGCACACAATACTAATTCTCTAGAACTCAATTCATGAGGTCATTCATTCTGTCTGTCGGAAATTATTCGAACACTGTTTCTTTCTAGATCGACGATAAATTGTAATTTACCGCGAAATGTCGTATCGAAGTCTGCTTTATTGCTTCGGTATTTTAAAGTATTGTCTAGGTAACTCGACACACATTCATTTGTGTAAGATAATGTTTACATACTTTCTTTATCGATTTTTCAGGGACAGGTGTGAAGTAATTACGATTTATTTTCTTCTTATACAGCATACAGTTGCGAATTTGTTATAGCAATCGCTGTTTTTCGCAGCCTAGTTTCTTTTTTTTGCGGTCGTTCTAAAATGTTGTAAGGCTTTTACTTTCCATTGGTTCTTCCAATTCGTTGGTCTTCCTCTATATCAGCGATTTGGCGGATGCCAATTTATTATTTTCCTTGACCATCGTCTTTCATTTTATCTCTGGACGTGTTCGTAGCATTTTAATATTTTGGCTTTAATTATTATTATTTCCGCGGAGGTGGCACCCTTTCGGATTCCTGTACTGCAATCTATTGGTCGATTGTACCCCCTGGTGATAGCCTCTTAAAGAAGTCCTGTGTTTTTGAAAAACACGAGGATTTTCTTCAAGGGTGTAACTCATCTTGGTTGGCTTTTTCCATCCCTAGAAGTCTACGCCGATAGGGTGTGAATCCTTCACATTGGCATATAACGTGAAGATGAGTTTCTTCTTCTTCACCTCATCCTCTTCATATATGGGTCTCTGAGAGCCCCATTATGTAGAAGTGTTTGTATAGCCCACAGTGTCCTGTGACGAGTCCTGTGGCTGCTCTGATGTCTACTTTGCTCATCCCAAGCATTTCTTCTGTCTTTTCTTTGGAGACCATTTCCAGGATAGCCTTAGAATGGGCTTGTCCTGCAACTGCACCAATTTACAAGGGGTAAATGACGCTTTACAGTAAGACCAAGGGGTACATTAGTTAAAATGGGTTCTCAGAACTGCTGGTCTAGACTGCAGACACTTGCGTTTTAATGTATGTGTTCATCAGCTGAATATTTTTTACCGTTTCCCATTATCAGTTCATTCTTAATAAACAATAATTACATTTTTAGGACTTTGATATAACTTGAAGGATAAGCTTGCCCAGTGGCAACTACTTGCCTAAAGTTACTTACATAATTTTATTAGTGGCAACATAAGTTTCGAGTTTACTTTAAACTATAAGGCAAGTCAAGAGGTTTATACTTCTCAAGTCTTTTAGTTTGTCCGATGTTTACAAGTAACAAGTAATGGGTTAGACAGCGCTTCTCAACCGGGATTCCCCGGAATCCTGGAAATCCGCGAGGAATCGCTTAAAGTCCTCGAGAAATAGGGATGAATAGGCTTATTTTATATAAATGTGCTTTTAAGTCATTTTTTTGTTTAATTTCATACATGGTACATAAATTTACATAAATATATAATCATTTTTATGTAAGGGGTTACCTGTGAAATATTAATATATTGTTTCAAGTGGTTCGCAACGGTATAAAAGGTTGAGAAACTTAGGCTTAGTATAAAGATTTATTCTTTCATGATTAGCACTAAAACATTGGATCGCATTTTGACTGAACACATACTGAGGGTGCTCTTTCAGTAGTTTCTTTGCTAAATAAAACTGTAAGGATAGATAACTAAACACATGTTTAACGGCATTAAAACTTTCAACTACGTTAATAATTTTGGCTTATAGTGTTTCGACTGCCATGGTCATTCACACCGGACCCGTTCGTTAGATTTGCCTTCTCAGTCCAATGTCACTAATAAACCCCAGTGTTAAATATCTTTAAAAATTAAATTAACTTGTTTCAGGTTTTGAAACGCCGAAATTCCTGGCGTTTATAGAATAAACAAAAGTATTTTCCTCAAGTAGTTTTGCCCTTAAAGTATCTCTAGAGATAAAAGACTTTACTGTTTCATTTAGTTCTTTCAAAGCTCTCATTTTATTCATTATTTGTTGTATCTTGTGTCACAATCTTACTGTCCTTTTATGTAGCAATTTGGAATAATAAAGAAAAAGGTTGATTTTAAACGAAAAAGTCTACGGTCGTCCCAATTTGTGGCGAAACTCTAAAACTGAAAGCCTTGTTACTTAAAAGGTTGGAGAGTTTATTTGATTACTGTGTCCCGAATACACAAAAAAGCTCTAGAAAGTTTGTTAAAACGATATACTGATGACGAGAACAAGATAATAGTTTAAATTTTGATGTTTATTAATAAAACTCAAACAAATATCCAAGCACTGAATTTTAAACATATTTTAAAACGATCTTCAACTTCACATAAAGTAAAAAGTACATTTTGTCAACGCTAGGTTCTCAAGTTAAATTACTTTGATTACAACGTCTGAAATATAATTTACAAGCAGCTGAGGTTGAAAGTCGTCCAAGCAGTTTAATTTGAATGCGAATGTTCCGTGAAACCTCAATTTATATAAAACTAAAACGATATTTTAAACTTATCGTTTCACTTGTTTTGTTTTTTTAACCATTCTTTAAGAATATAACAAATTTGAAAGAGATGAATAAATGATAAGATGTTCCAACGATAATCCGTATAATAATGTTCAAAATTCTGTCAGTTTGTGTGAATTAAACATTAGAGATTGGTAAAGAGCATTTTCTGCTTTTATTATTGCATCGATTTTGGTATCTATGTTGGCTTGTGCGTTAATAATTTAACCCAAGAAATAAAAATTGGCAGTTTTTTGTACTTGCCTGTCAATTTTATCAATTTGGATTCAGGGAAAACCATACTACCATTGAACAGGTACACAGAATTACGGATATCATCGAAAAGGCATATGAAGATCAAAATATATGCTCGACCATCCTTCTAGACATTGCCCAGGCCTTTGATAAGGTCTGGCACGAAGGACCAATGAATAAAATCAAGCAAATATTTTCTATGCAATTTACAGAATTACCACAATCTTATATAACGGGGAGGACGTACAGAAAAGTTTCTTTTAAAATATGCACAACATTTTATACAGTATTGTGAGCAGAATAACGCATCGTGTCACGCAACCTTAAAATTATATTTTCCAGGTGACGATGGCAACCGATCTAGGAAAAGTTGTGACCTACATGCAGCTAGAACGATCTGAAGCTGCGTTTTACGTGTATACAAGCGGAGGAACGCTGAGGTACGTGGAATAATTTTAACGGAAGATAAATCTAAGTTTTATTGACAAGCCTGCAATTTTAGCACGAATCTAACCCAGCGATTTCACATGACAGACTTGGCTTTAAGCAACATGAGCGTATGGCCCCGAATAACGCTGCCTCTAGACGAGGTACATAGTGAAAATTTGAATAAGACGACATTCATAAGTCGGCTAAATGAGTTTAGGTGAGTTTTGGAAATACTGTTTAGCATTTTACACCAACCCTCTTGCGTATATTGGTGGTATTATGTTATTAGGGCTTGTTTGCTTTGAATAATTAATTGGTGCGTTTGTTGAAAACTTCGTGAATATTTAATTACTAAAAGTAAATTGCATTCAACAAATGCAAATAAATCTTCAACGTTTATCCGACAAAATTAATGAAAAATCGTTACTTTTTAATTATTTTTTTTTACTAATGTTGTGGTTCTCCAAAATAACTTCCCAATTGAGGCAGAGGGTTATCACAGTGAATGCCCATACGATTGTCTATATAAGCTCCTTTTGAAATTAAAATTCGTCTATCCAAATCACTATTTATTATTGTTTTTAAGAACTTAAATATCTTTGTAGTTTCCCATAATTCAGAGATAAAGGTAAAGCTTTTAATTATTGTTAAGTATATTTTTCTTTTGGTCCTATTTGTGGTACAGGGTTAGCTAATAGGTATGACGGGATTTAAGTAGGCTATAGAAAAAAGCATAGGTAACACTGACACTTTATAAACATCAAAAGATCCTTAAGAGTCTTTGCAATTTATGAAGCTATTGCGCATTTTCCTTTAAAGCAACGAATTTTCGCAGTGCAGACGTTTTTCGAAACTCGCAGCATTGCAGAAACGCAAAGAATGTTTCGGCGTGAAATCCAAGTTCCAAGACACGGAAGAACACCCACAGACAAAACTCTTTCGAGACGGATACGTGACTTTCGTGCTCGTGGAAGTGTTGTTTCAAAATTTTCGGGTACTACTCGTTCAGTTCGTTCTCCTGAGAACATTGAACGTGCAAGAATTGCTATCGAACTGAGTCCGACCCGTTCAGCTAAAAAACATTCTCAAGCTTTGAACATCTCGAATACATCGTTCCGGCGAATCTTGAAACACGATCTTCACTTTCTCCCTTATAAGATTCAAGTTGTTCGGAAACTAAAAGCCCAGGATAAGAGTGCACGTGTACAATTTTGTGAACATTTTCTAGAGGTTTTCAGTGCTAATGAAAATCTACTGAATGAACTTATGATGACCGATGAGGCCCATTTTCATTTAGATGGATACGTAAGTAAGCACGACTTCAGATACTGGGCTTCGCAAAATCTTTTGAGTTTGCATGAAAAATCTCTACACAATCCCAAAGTTACCGTTTGGTGTGGAGTCATCACATCAAGAATTATTGGTCCTTATTTTTTTGAACTGGATATTCAGACTGTAACGGTTACCTCTGATCGGTACGTGGATATGCTGCAAAACTTCCTCATGCCTGAAGAAGAATTGGTTTAAACAATGTAATGTGTCAACAGGACCGTGCTACGGCCCATACAGCTCTTCAGTGGATGAACACTGTGCGAGATTTTTTTCCGGAAAGAGTAATCTCACGATTCGGTGACATTCAATGGCCTGCAAGATCACCCGACCTGAGTGCCCCTGACTTTTATTTATGGGGCTATCTAAAGTCTAGATTGTACAGGGATAAACCACGCACACTTCAAGAACTGAAACTTGCAATTGAACGTGAAGTAAGGGACATCAATCGCGTGTGATGTTGAATTTTGTTACGAAATTACATCTATGTACTAATTTCCATGGGATTCATTTGAGCGAAGTTATTTTTAAACACTAGGTGTATGCAGTAAAATTGCATAATTTAAGCTATTAAATTTAGTTTTTGAACATGTGATTGGATTTTGTTTGTTCGTTTTATCGCCTACTGAAACCCCGTCATTCGCATTTCTGTTTTTATCTAATATGTCTGTTTGTCAAAAAACAATGTTGCAGGCAAAAAATCGTTAGCCTCGAAGAGAGCAGTACGTCAGAAATTCTTGAATGGTACACATCGGTAAATGCCGCCATGCTTGATCACCTAACCAATCAAATAAAAGAAACGGATAACAGCGGAGTGTGGAGGTAAGATCATTACAGAAAAAAAACGGCCACTAACAATTGGCACCATTAATCTTGAAATAATTTTCTTGCGTTTGTTTTAGATATTTATTAGCTTTTAAAAGTTTGCTACGCAGCATAGAGAGTACAGGCATTGCGTGTGTTTATGGCGTTAATTATTTTGGAAGAGGTAGTTTGAAGCGAAATAATTACATAAATTACATTCGGCACGACTCCATCGCTAAGGATTTACTAAATGGATCGCTTAATTATGTTCCATATCTCAAAAACGTTTACAGGAGACTTACCATGGCTATGAAAAACTACGGATCAATTAAACACAAGTTAGTATGTTTTAGAAATAGTTAAAACAATTTTTTTTACGAAATATTTATTTATTTAAGTGTTATTTATGTGAATTTGCAAGCGTCACACTCTTGAAAACTGTCCTTATATTTGGTAAATATCCGTTTAGCTAGCTTACTTGAATGGAATTAGAATATTCAAGAGTATGCTATGCATAGAAAATATTTTCTGGTTCTCTTTTTGGTGACAGCTTTTCTTATTTTACTATAATTATAAACAATCTCCATTAGCAATAAATTTCATAGCCTAATAAATTGTTCTTACAGTATAGATTTAGTTTATTGATCAATTAAAAAATATTTTTGTATTATGTGGACGAGGCTCAAAGTGTGTTATTCTGATTATACCCGCAAGTTTTAACATTAAATATTCGGTAAATGTAATTTTTTGTTCAATTTAGAATTTAGCTTTCGTTTATATATTTTTTATGCTACACTGAATATTGAATTTTACGCATGGAGTGAATTTTTATCAGAAATTTGGTCTTTATTTTCCACAAATTGATATTAAAATGCTTCATTAAAATTCGTATATGTATGCGCGCGCGTTTATATGTTGTTAATAAATCAGCAGAAGGGTAGGAGACATACAGAGTGCGCCAATAATGCGATAAAGTCCATTATTGCCCTTAATGTCAACTTATTAAAAAAAAGTTTTATAGAAACTTATACCATTTCTAGACGTGCATGTTTTAAAATTAATTTCAAGTATACAGGGTGTTTCATAAAAGTGGTACGTCACTAAAGGTTTTTTTTTTTTAATTGCACACCCAGATATTTTTGCAATATTGAATTCAGCAAGAAAATCTCCATATAACAGTATTGTTTCTATAATTTGATTAATTTGGTTTTTTATCAACCAATTTACAACTTTTTGTTGAGCAAATAAAGATTTTTACTGTAAACTAGTGTTTTTACCGAGGCTTTTCTTATTTTAAGTTTTTTGACCAAACAAAATGTAATCTTAAACCGAATATGAGTTACTGAGAAAAAAGCATTTCTACGGAACAATAAGTATTTTTACCAAGCTATGGAACGTTTGTAATCAAAATCCATTGTTCTTCGTTTCGAGATATTTAGGGGTTTGTGTTTGGGTCGATAAAACATAAAATCTACTAAGTTTGCCTATGTTTCTACTAATTTTAATATACGCAAATTCATTAGCAAATAATGTTTTTCATAATTTACCAAAACAATTTTTTTATTGGGTTATTTATAAGTGGAATAACACCATTTTCATTATTATTGAATTGTAAATATCGTCTATTTTAATTATTTCCATTTCAATTTCACTTAAATCTTAAATCACACTATGTTTTAGTACGGTTTTGTTTATAAATAATAACAAGTAACAAACTACAAATATATATTTACTTTTTGCAAATTATATTATCATTATAAGTTTTTTTCATTAACTCGTAGATTTGCCTGGCGAATTTATTTGTAAAATGGCCCGTTTTTACTTCTTAAGTCCTTAGCTAACCATTGACTACCGAAAATAGACTCAAACCATTTTTATTATGAATAATTAGGCAATATTATTTAGTAACGAATTTTCAGTAGGTCAAAGGATGAGCAATTTTTTGAAAATATACTGTAAATTGTATACAAATCAAAATTTCACACCTAATTATATGTAAATTATGGGCCTTCCCAATTTTATCCAAAAATAGACTTACGCCACTTTTATAAATACGGTTCATATGATTATTTAACTGAAGAAATGGTATTTTCGCTTTAAAAAAAGTAATCTTAATCCTTAAATGTATAGTGTTGCCAATTGGCAACATATACAGGGTGAGTCATTAGTGGCGGAGCGGTCGATTGTGGCTAAACGGTTTGAGATAGAAAGTTGATTCAAACGGTATTCCATACAGTTTTTTCTTCCGAACACGATAAAAATATTTTGAAATATACAGGGTGAGTCACCTCTCTGGAACCAATAGCAACTTTTATATTTCAAATACAACACCCCATAGTTTATTTAATATTCTTGACCGCCTTCATTTTAGCTTTACATCGATATAAAATATTACAGGTTTTTATGCGGCTTTGTCACAAAAAAAAATTAAGTTCCAAAATCTTTCAAGGTTTTAAGTCTTTATTTAAAAAATTCTCCTGAAATCATTTTTCGAAGCACAGAGTTTTAATTTGGTAAGGACATGCAGAAAACATTGCTCTATTAGCTCGACACGAATACCATAAAAATTATTTTGGCATAATTCTACTTCTTGATGATTCTACTTCTTAAAAAGCGTATGTTAAGAAACAATTTCATAAAGGGTGGTTGTTTCAAAGTTGCCTTCAACAACACATTCAATTTATCGTTGTGCACAAATGTTACTCTTCGACAACAATTTTTGTATTTCTATAAAAACAGTTAAAAAAACTGTGACGGTTTTTTAAAATTATTTTTCTCACATTCCCTACAATGGTTATCTGATGCAACAAAAATATTTTTAATCCGTCCGCTTTGTAGCTTTTGCCTCATTCCGCAAAAATAAATTCAACCCTGTTATAATCAGTTCGTCGCGAACTTTGTGAAACAATTTTCTAAACACATCGTGTGAGTGTGATAAGCCAAATAAAACTTCGGCGTAGCATTTTCCTTTAACCCGTTTTTCTACGTTGATTGACAAAGCACAAAAGTGCTTGTCGACATCTTCCCTGTGAAAACAACTTTTAACTACTTCGTTACTCGAAATGAACTTCTCTTCTTGCCAAGAATCAATTCACGTCCCTTTCATAGTTGTCATTCCAAAGGTATCACACACTACACGAGCGCCCGTTGAGAATATTCGAGTGGTAGTTCTTGATTTGCTTGTAAAGCATCATTGCACTTTCAGAAGCCGAGGTACCAATGTTATCGAATCAAAACAAATTCCATTTTTATATTAGGAAGAATATTATGGTGATCTCTTTTTTAATGTATAAATTTGTATTCATTTGAATCGTATTTGTGTATTATAAACTCTTCTTCGTAAAAAGGGCTTATAAGGAAATATGTTTTTATTATAGGCAAAAAACTAATAATACATTTTTTAAAAGAAAATTATATGGTAATAACGGAAATGAAATGATTAGGTCAAAATTGCTTGAAAACAATTGCTCGAAGAAAAATTGCTCGAAAAATTGTTTCTTCTAGTACATTTAATTATTTTGTATTTATATAATTTTTTATTGTCTTTTTAGTCAATCGTTTCATTATTTGGAGCAATTTTCTTTTTGAGCAATTGTTTTCGAGCAATTTTCTTTCTAGCAATTGTTTTCGAGCAATTTTCCGCACCCTAAATGAAATATCTACACCCTTTTTTAAAGTAAAGTTCATAAATAATACTTGTTTAAATTAAAATTTACAAGGTGTCCCAGTAAGAATTCTCCCTAGCCCTATAATTTTTTTCTTCTAAGATTTAGTCGATTTTAAAATTGTCTTTTCAAGTTTATTATTATTCCAAATAGCACCCTGTGTTTTCAATTCAATAATTTCACAGCTTTAAAGATTGCTTATCAAATGATTGATAATCGGAGTATCTTTTGATTATATATATTTAAAATATGTCACCCAATTAATTCAATAATATTTCTCAACTAATATTTTGTTTAAAGTATAATTACTTCTTGTTTTATTTAATTATTAAAAATTGTTTGAAGATATTTTTAATAATTTTGCGATATCTTAAAGGCGTCTGCCCCGGAGCGCAAAATTATCTTGATCCTGCCCTCTTGCCTGATTTAACCATCCTTAGCCATTGCATAATTAAACTCCATTTTTTCCAGAGCTTTACAAATGTGTACTTAAATTAATTCTCTTTTAATTATAAAAACAAGAAAGTTATCTCTTCTATTATGATAATTGAATGTGGTAGACTTATTTGTTAGAGCATATTTTTAAAAGCACACATAAAGAATTTATTCACTCAGTTGTTCTAGAATAAAATTGTACTCTTCTGCTTTTACAGATGTGATATAATAGCACAGAATGTACAACGACAACCAAATAACACAGAAGCCATTGATTACTTCGATTCCATAGAGTCGTACACCGATGAACTACGGAAATTGCAAAAGGAACTGAGGCTGGTTATAAGGTTAGTGCATCTTTTATGGGCAATTTCATTTTAACTCCAATTTTTATTGCTATTGTGAAAAGTACGTTCAATCTTTCACTGCTGTATCGTTATGGTTTAAAGAAGAAACTTTGATGTTTATTGAAATAAAATTGAACTGTTATTGTTCGCGAATTTCAGACACAAACGTCTTAAATTATTTATCAAAGAGTTTTTTAAATTGAGAAACTTCCCTATGGGTCGTTGTTATAGAAATTATAAACTTTTTTTCTGAATGTATTACTACTTTGTCTGTATTTTAGAGGCTATGTAAATGAAGATTTGCGCCACGCTGCCAATCAAGAAGCTCTCAGTATTACCATCCTCTTCGTAGTGTTAGCTGTATCGCCAGTTATAATATGGTTAGTTAGAAATGCCGTTGAAACCATTCAGGTAGGTACTAAAAATTTTGCAGGCAGTTCGAGTTACGAACGAATCGCATTCACTATGCATTTAATAAGTTATATGTTGAACATTTCTTCGTCCTCTTAATCTGGTCCTGTTGTATGTATGTTTTTCTAGTTGTTGATTATGCTTCTCGTTTTTTCGTCCCTGTCTATCATTCGCTAACTGTGGCACATCTCTCCAGCTGACTCCTTTTTCTTTTAATCTATGTTTCATTTCATTTTCCCATTTTCTTCTTGGTCTTCCTCTACTTCTTTAAATTTTGTTATCCAAGCATACCTACTTTCTTGTTTGAGTTGTAGATGTCCCAGCAATCTTAACTGGTTTGTCTTCATCTTTTTATTTGTTTTTTTTTTGCTAATCTTATCAATAATTCTACATTCTTCTATTCTTCTCAAACGTCTCATCTACTGCGTCTGTATCCTTAGATTTTGCTTTCATGTTAGTGCCCAAATTTCTAAACTATGAGTAAGAATTGGAAGTATATATATTTGCGATTTTTTTACAGTTCAAAACCGTTTGTCGCATCCTAATCTCCATCTTATTTTGTCGAGCCAATCTTGTTCTTGGAGCCCAATTGGTTTGTTTTCAGATCTCCTTTTTACTTAAGCATTTATTGGTGACGTGGTAAAATTCCGTCGCAGAAGCTATTCCGTTATTCAGCTCTTCTTCCAATTTACCATTCACTGCAACTATCGTACAAAAACATTCAAAATTCGATAACTGTTTTATCCTTTCTTGGTCAAGCATTATTATTATTTCTCCGAAAGTGGTCCCCTTTTGGATTCCTGTACTGCGATCTGTTGGTTTATTGTACCCTCTGGTGATGGCCCGTTAAACAAGTCCTGTGTTTTTGAAAAACTTCAGGATTGTTTTTAAGGGTGTTTTTCTTAACTTCTTGGTTGGCTTTTTCCATCCCTAGAAGTCTACGCCTTCACATTGGCATATTACGTGGAGGAGTTTCTTGTTCTTCACCACATCCTCTGCATATGTCGGTCTCTGAGAGCCCTATTATGTTAAAGTGTTTGTTTAGCCCACAGTGTCCTGTAACGAGTCCTGTGGTTGCTCTGATGTCTACCCTGCTCATCCTGAGCATTTCTTCTGTCTTTTCTTTGGACACCGTTGACAGGATTGCCTTAGAACGGGCCTGTTCTGAAATTTTTTTTCAATGAGCATTATGCCCTTGTATTAATGTCATTAAGACACCGCTTGGCTGTTACATAAGATGTACCAACTGCGGGTTCTGGTCCGAAGAGAGCTGTCTCGTTGCCAATTTTTGCTAGGCGATCTGCCCTCTCGTTCCCTGGTATATTAGTGTGCCCTGGACACCATAACAGTTTAACATTATTCCTGCTAAACTGGTCTTTGTCTTTTTTAGACTGAGGCTCATGTTGTATCTTCTTAATGTATTTGCCTATATTCTCAGATTGTGTTAAAAGTTCTTTTCGCTTTGAGCTAATAGAACCACATCATCTGCAAAGGCCAGTTCTGTTAAAGATATTGGTTTCAGTTTTTTCCATCTCCAATAGGGTTTCTTTGTATTTTCTTTACACTCATTAATTATTTTGTTCGTATGTTTTATAAAAAGGTTGACTTAAAGTGCTCCCCTTTCTTACTCCCACTGTTTGGAATACCTGGGAACACCTGCTGTGGGTTCGCTCATAATTTTTACTACTCTTATATAAACTCTTGATGACATTTAGCAATCCTTCACCCTTCCTTCTCACAGATGTAAATTTTGATGTTCATTACACCAAAAGTTCGTACATCAAACAATAATACATCGAAAACTGTCTCTAATAAGTTATAGAAATCCTCATTTATTGAAGAATTTTTATTTATTTTTAAGACGTTGACTGCGGCGCTATTCGACAGTATTTTGGCGTTGACTGCGTTAAATACCGCCGGGGTCTTGTAACAGCTCATCTTTGCTGTGCGTTACATACCGCGCGGGGTATGTACCGCAATATTAAAGACATACCCATTTAAAATCTCCGCACAGGAGTACTGTTTTGTAAATTTCGCTCCCGCACAGTAGGAATGACTGCTACAAGACCCCGGGGTCTTGTAACGCAGTCAACGTGTTAATAACTAGATTTCGATTCTGTTTTTATTTTACAGTTGTATGCCGCCAATTTGGCGATGAAAGCGAAAGAGTTAAAGAAAGAAAAAAGAAAAAGCGATTCCTTACTGTTTCAAATGCTGCCACCTAGTGTTGCCATGCAGTTAAAACAAACTAGACAGGTATAAGTTGAAAATTTCTTAAGAAACAAATTGGGCATATATTCTTTTAAGGTGCCAGCTGAATTCTATTCGTCAGTGACTGTGTACTTTAGCGACATCGTGGGTTTCACCGAAATAGCTGCGATTAGTACACCACTTGAGGTAATATCACCAATACTTTTATTATTTAATGTGATTTTAAGTAAAAAATCCAAACGCCAAAAAAATTATTTAATACTTTTAAGTAATTTTTTTTTAACTTTTTCAGGTTGTTACGTTCCTCAACAAAATTTACAAACTGTTTGATGCACGAATAGAGTGTTACGATGTCTACAAAGTTGAAACAATTGGAGACTCGTATATGGTGGCGTCAGGATTACCCGTAAAAAATGGTTTGTAGTTTTCCTTTACGTCAACTCAATTATTTTTTTCATCTTGTTGAATAGCGCGCAAAAATAAATTTGAAACCGAATAAAGCGCAAAAAAGTACAACACAGAATATATTCTTTAACATTTATTTTAAAATAAAATAGTAATGGAAAAAGATTGCGAATTTAATATTCACTGGCTCTTGTCAGATTAATTTGAAAACAGTTTCTTACATGTTTTCATTTCTACCTATTATCATTGTTTTCGTCTGTTTTTTTTCATTATCGGATTGTTTTCTTATTCTCTCTTCTAAATTGTTCCGAACTTTCATTAAATTATTATTAATTATATTAGTATGAATAAGTTTTTTCTAACGTACTATTTTTCTTGTAGGAGACAAACACGTAACGGAAATCGCGAGTATGGCTTTGGACCTGTTGGCTGGCTCAAGACAATTTAAAATTCCACACAGAAAGTCAGAGAGGCTGCAGATTCGATCAGGAGCTCACACTGGGCCTGTGGTTGCCGGAATTGTTGGCTCAAAAATGCCGAGATATTGTCTTTTTGGAGACACCGTGAACACGGCATCTCGTATGGAATCAACAGGAGAAGGTAAGAATCACTTCTAATACCAATTAATAAAAGCAACATAAATTAATTAGTACGTTGTATAAATCTTTAACTGGTAGTCATTGTGAATTGCTAAAGTGTTGTTTTGCATGTTCACAAAGAATAAATACAGGATGATTAGTTGGGACCGAACATTACAAATGTATAAAAAACGAAAAAGGGTATTGATCTGAAATTTTGGTTATGACCATAATGGTATCTGATCTGTTTTATGAAAATATTTTCAAGATAGCGACACTTCCGGAAATGCCGGAAGTTGACATCTATTTTATTATTTCAAATATAATGGTCTATTTTTTATTGCATTTTTGGACTTAGCACTTTATTTTAGAGAGACTTTTGATAGCATTCCCTATACCTGTGCTTTTTAGATTTTTGGACTTTTTCGAAAATTTTTTGATTTTCATCGTGATGCTTAATATTATCTACAGCCGCTTTTTTTGAAGAGAAAACGCTCAAATTTAGGCTATGCATGGAAGAAACCTTGGAGTTCATTATGGAATGTTTGCAATCAATGCATTACTTACAGGGTGTCCAAAATTTAATTTAATTTTAATACAACTTCAGACCTCACAAACTTGTTTTTTTTTTTAATACAATGCCCAATTTTCTTTTTCATTTTCTAATGCAAAATTACATTCTGCATCAATCTGTATTAGCGTTTCCTATACCTATCTGCAACAATTTTCGAGTTATTAAGAATTTTTGATAAAGTTAAGAGAAATTGCAACATTTTTAAATAGCAGGCCTTGGAAATGACAACAAATGTCAATATTAATAACCTTCAACCACTTTTATCGCGTTTATCTCAAGTATCCATGAAAATGGAAAATCAATTTTTAACAAAAAACAATTTCAAGGGTTTACAAGTTTACATATACCCATGGATTTTTTAAATATTTGATGAGCTCTAGAAATATTTTTAATTGAGATCCTGTTTACATAATTTACGACAAATTTTATTGTTTAGCCTTAAAAATACATATTAGTTTGGAAATGAAGAAGGCTTTGGATGCAATAGGTGGCTACAGAACAGAACATAGAGGACTAGTCGATGTTAAGGTATACGAAATGATGAATTACTTTTTTTTACTTTTTACTTACTTTAAATAATTAAAACCCATAATAATTGGGGGTGTGTGGTCCGGAAGACCAGATAATTTAAGCAGATACTTTTATATTGTTATCAGTTCTATGCAAATAAAATTCAACTGTGTAAAGTAAAGCTATAATGTAACTTTAGTACTTTTACACAAAAAAATTATATTTAAAGCAATCATATTTATGAAGCAAATATTCTTCATTAATTTATAATTATGATGTTTATAGGGTAAGGGACTAATGGACACATATTGGCTCACATGCAAAGAAGGAGCAGCAAATAAAAGCATAGAAATGGAAACGCCATCATATTTACAGGTAAAATAAATTAAGCTTAATAATTAATTATACTTGTAACAATTTCATTAATTACTTTTCCTTGGTTTTTGTTATGCATTCTAAATGTATTAATGAAAACTTGCATGCACAGTTATAACATCAAATAAGGCAAACAAACAATTAGTCGAGGTATTAAAAACATGAATGGCGAAAAACAAAATCGAATAAACACAGCAAAAATGTGATGAGACCATTTAAAGAATAATAAGAAATTTCAAAGAAATTCATTTTTATGATTTTTCAGATTCCATGAAAACATTGGCAGATATCTAAAATCTGTTTTAGAAATATTATTTAGCACTCAGTTTATGCTTTTTTAAATTTAAACCCATTTTCTTCCATTGATTGAACTGAAATTTTAATCAACCTGTATATGAATAAGATAATAAAATAATATTGTTGTCTTAGGATGAAGATTCAGAGCCAGTTTTCATGAGAAGGCTGCGAGAAGAGTGTTATATCTAACTCCTCTCAACGAATATTATTTAAAAAAAACAGAACTGAACTCATTTTTCATGGGCAAGAACCTTGCCAAGCATTCCAGTAAAAAAATTCGCGTATGGTGTTCAATATTATTACATTTTTATTAGAGAACAAACTGTGCTTTAAACGTTTAAATAAGAATTGTATCTAAATGTATAAACAAATGGATTCCCTTGTAATCGCATGGCCACATTTATTAATATGCATAGCAGATTATGAATGAACTTGACCACAGCAAAAAAGTCAAGTGGGTTTTGTGTATTTTTCGCGCTGTATTGTACTTGCATTCGTGCAATGAATATAGCTTGTAATGCTGTTTTGTGTGATTTTCTTGATTTAATTACGTTATTTAAAGCCAAAATGTAAAAATATTTGTGTGGGATAAGCAGAAGTCGTTCACCGACCTTACTGAAGACTGAAAATGGCCAAATGTTGTAAGTAATTAGTTATTAGTACGTGTTTATTAGGTTAGTTCAATGGATATCTTTTTGACTTGATTAAAAACGTCTAGTTTTAACTTTCAATAGCCCTACAAGAGCCGGTTAGACGTTTTTAGTACTTTTTAATACGTTACACAAATAACTTTAAACTCGACATTAAGTTAATCCACCTCAGAAATTAATCTTAATGGCACGTGTTATAGTCCAAGCAAAAAAGCATGAGTACTTTATCAACAAGGTAAGCTAATAAAAAAGTATTTATAAGAATATTCATTCATTAACAAACTATTAAAAACTTGTGAAACTCTAAGGGGTTTGTTAGTAACTTTATATTTTAATTTTCAGGACTAGAAAATGGTCCTTTTGGTTATTAAAAAAATGTATAATGTTAACAAAGAATTTAATGTCTTAATGGGTACATTTTGTGGGGTGAAGAAATTCTTTATTTTGCTAAAGGCAGTTTGCCAAATGTGTATTCTCTAATTTTTTTGTATTTAAAGACGAAACTTGTAACTAAAAATATGACGTAACTTTATTAAATTATATTTACTTTCAAGCTATCTTTGTATTGAGGATCAATAATTGTAATTTAAAGTGTTGAGCCAGTTCAAAAATTGTATTCTTGTACAAAGTATAAATCAATACTATGGTCTTCTTACATTATTCAATTCTTTATAAACAATTTTAATTTACAATTTGCGAGTCCAGTATGAGATATTATTAGTTATGTTGTCTATAACATGTCTTTGGCGGTTTATTTATAGTTGAAAGTTGCGCAGTTTTATTTGTTAAACTGTATTTAAAAGTGTTGCCCTAGCAATTTGTAAATCTTTTAGTGATTGGGTTAGTGTTTCCTTTTGAACATGTATTTTTCCAATGTACTTTTGCAAATCAATTAATTTATTTTATTATTTTTTCAGGAAAGAAAATATCATTAACAACATCAACAAAAGAATAAATCTGTTAGTCGACACGGATTCGCAATGGCAGAGGGTCGAGGACTACAAAACATTGGACGTAAATTTAGAAATGGTAATTTTTGCGATCGCGTAAGCCATGACACCGTGTTAGGAAAAATTCAAAATTTCTTATTTTCCGATGCGCGCATCCTTTGCGAGTAAAACGGTGCAAAGCTTTCAAAATTATCTCAAACGGTTACCGAGAAAAACTCCAAAAACTAGACCCCTGCAAAAGCCGATATTTGTTTGGAAAAATAAGCACCTCGGTTCACAAAAAAAATCATAAATTCAATAATTGTTTTCAATCAAGTGCAATTTGGAGGCAAAAGTTGAGGAAAAAGAGATTATTGAAAGGGAACGTTTGGAGGAAAAAATAAATGATAATGCTGAAAGCTAAATTATAAATATCTGGCAAACGATTCCAAAAGAGTTCTTTAAAGAAATTAGCGTCAGCTATTTTAACTATATTTTCTTCCACGTATGCATGTGAGCCATTGTTTTCACAAATGTTTTTTTTTCTCATTCATTGCAAAAGTTACCTGGCACGCCAGCATTTCAAAATGTGAAAATTTAAAAAAATTGGCACGCGTACGTAAAAAGATTTGCCACCACTGATATAGGCAATCCTATTTAGAATACATGTTAATAAATTTTGTTTATAGCTTATCCAAAAAGTCATCTTTTGGAAAACATTCTGGGTACATTTTATTTTTTAATAGTGACAATAGGCGATGAATATTAGATACTAAATATGTTAGCTTATCTAAAGCTGTCTTCGTGAAAGCTTTAAAATTGTAGGATATTGTTAAAATGATTCAAAAATTACTATAAACGTTGTTTTTAAATTTTTTTAAAAATTAATTCTATTGATAACATGCTTTTTCAGATGGAGTTTTTCTTGTTGTAAGTACGTTCAAAGTTTGATGCTGTTCCTTCAGCCATCTGGGCAGAAACCTTCATAGAATGGTGTGGTGGAGTCGATGTCTGAACACCTGGGGCATCAGTATCGCGGGAACCTATAAGCTGAACTGTTGGGTCCTCTAAGGCAGAAGTGAAATTCAAGAAATCAACAACGGCTCTCCTCAAAGAAAATTATGAATTAAACTTGTTTGCTTAAAGTTATAATTACTAAAAATATTTTCTAATCGCGATGTGCTCGTCATAATCATATTTTCACTGTTGATCCAATTTAGAAAATTTTTAACACGATTGTGGACAGGCTGCATCCCACTTTTATCCTTAATATCATTATTTTAACTCAAAAATGTATCCTTAAGAGTAAATGCATACTTAAAGGTTAGTTTTTAAATATTAATAAAGCTAAACTTTCCTAACAGGACTGAGTTATGTTAAAAATTATTATATCTGTGTTATAAATATTGTTTATTATATTTTACTTAAATCAATGTAAACTTGTAAGTTAAAACATTTATAATTTTGTTGTGGATAATGTATGTTTAAACTGGTTAAAGTAAATGATTTAGCTGCAATATTTTGACCATTTGCCATACTTGAAACATTTCGGAGACTATTTTAAAAAGGCCACACCTCACTGTTATCCTTAATGCATTATTTATCTCAAAAATGTATCCTTGGGAGTAAATTTATGCTCAAAGGCTAGTTATTAAATGCTAATAAATTTAAACACTTAAACTAAACTTTGAGTTAAGTAAAAGGTTGGAATATTTGTGTTTAAAATATTGTTTGTTATATTTTACTTAAACCAATGTAAACTTGTAAGTTAAAACATTTATAATTTTGTTGTGGATAATGTATGTTCAAACTGGTTAAAGTAAATGATTTAGCTACAATATTTTGACCATTTGCCATATTTAAAACATTTTGGAGACTATTTTGAAAAGGTCACAAATCACTGTTATCCTTAATGCATTATTTAATTCAAAAACCAATCCTTGGGAGTAAATTTATAGTTAAAGGCTAATTATCAAATGCTAACAAACTTAAACACTTTAACTACACTTAAAGTTATGTAAAAAGTTGTAATAGTTGTGTTAAAAATATTGTTTATTGTATTTTAGTTAAACCAATGTAAACTTAGATGTTAAAACATTTATAATTTTGTTGTGGATAAAGTATGTTCAAACTGGTTAAAGTAAATGATTTAGCTGCAATATTTTGACCATTTGCCATACTTAAAACATTTTGGAGACTATTTTGAAAAGGCCCTATCTCACTGTTATCCTTAATGCATTATTTAATTCAAAAACCAATCCTTGGGAGTAAATTTATACTTAAAGGCCAGTTATTAAATGCTAACAAACTTAAGCACTTCAACTACACTTTGAGTTATGTAAAAAGTTGGAATAATTGTGTTAAAAATATTGTTTATTATATTTTACTTAAATCAATTTTGTTGTGGATAAAGTATGTTTAAACTGGTTAAAGTAAAAGATTTAAACACAATATTTAGTCCATTTATCATGCTTAAATCATATTGGAGACTATTTTGAAAAGGCCACATCTCACTGTTATCCTTAATGCATTATTTAACTCAAAAATCTATCCTTGGGAGTAAATTTACACTGAGAAGTTAGTTATTAAATGTTAACAAACTGAACCCTTCAACAGTACCTTTAGTTATGTTAAATATTATTCCTATAATACTTGTGTTAAAAATATTGGTTATTAATCTTTTACTATAAATTAGGTTATACTTGGATGCAAAATTTGTATAATTTTGTTGTTATTATTCAATGTTTTCACTAATTAATGAAAAAGTACTTTAGGTAATGGTTTAAATGTAATAATTAAGTTTTTACAGAACTAGAAACGCGGTCGAAGTATTGTTTCGCTTAAACGCTAGACAATACATTTTAAGTGTATTATTTAATCATAACTCTATTATAAACAAGTTCATAAGTGTAATGTTACTCAAAAACTATTATTTTGTTACATTTTTGTTTAAACTTATTAAGATAATAAAAAGGATTAAAAAATATTTGGTATTTTTATTTTAATATATGCAACATTCAACACCTGGATGTATTGCGCGTAATTCAATTCAAAATAGCGAAAATTTAAAGAAAATTGCAGAAAACTGCGTTATTTTTTAGTTTAGCTATTCTCCACCAGAGGGCCAGCCCCCTCCGTGACGTCACGAAATACCTCTTGCAACTTATGTGATCCTGATACTTTATTCCGAAATTCTCGTGCTTAAAATCAAAATTGCGGTCGCGATTTTCTTACAGTAAGAGTGACGTCACGAAGAGGGAGGGGCTGGGCTTCTGAAATACATTCGTTTGCGATTTTAACACAGAAAATTTGAGTTTGAGTATCAGGATCGCAGAAGTAGCAGGAGATCTTTTGTGACGTCACGTGGATACTCTGGCCCTCTGGTGGCGAATACTTGAACTAACGTATGGGCGTGTCTGCTTTAAATTTGCGCGCGACAATTAATATGCAGTGTATAAGGAATGATAGACATAATTAAACGAAATAAGATTGGGATAAGTTTGTTTATTTATAGGCATCAAACAGTAAATAGCATACACAGTTTTTTTTCAGTACACAGTGTTTTGTTGCAAAGCTATGATATATTTAACTTAAGAATATAGACACATTAACATTTCTTTCACAATCATAAAATCTAGATTATTCGCCATCTTAATCACTATTCTTATATTTATTAAGACTCTTACCAAATAGTTGTTGTCATATACCATATAAACATTACAAATAATTACAAAGAGATCATCTAATGTTACAACAGTAAAATAACATTGAAACTATTTCAGTTATATATTTAAATTTTATTAGCTGTCTTTGTATAATATTTTATCTTCTGCTTCACTGCATGGATGTCGATTTTTCGTTTTTATTCCATCAAATGGATAACTGCTACTGCTGAAGAGGCTGTGCTGTGCAGGAAGGACCTCCAAAGCATTGCTTCTCCTAAACATTAAGAAAAACTTTAGAACAATGTAGGTATATTTTTAGTGGTTAGTTAACCCTTTTTAAAAAATTAGCAACTACATTTTTAATATATTTTTATACTGGGCCAATAAAAAATGCTGAAATTATTTAGATGGACTCACCTTGGCGTGCTCTTTAAAAGAGCTAAATGGCTGCTGTAAAAGAGGGGGCCAACATTTGACCCCCTTAAAATTAGTGTGGGGTTTCCTATGCTGCCTCCGCCGGTGTAGTACCCTGCAGACATATTGTAAGACATGGACATTTAAAATTATACTTGTATTTATATATTTGCAGACCTAAAGAAAGAACTGTTTTCCAGAATGTTAAATTTACTTTTTGAACGTTGTTTTATGTACACAGACTTGAGGGTTGATTATTTTAAATAAAATAATATGTCTTTACAAATATGTAGGATCTTCCTATACTTATAAAAACAATGCAAGCTTGAAAAAGATACCAGTGTATCCTATTAACAAACAAATTATATAAACGAGCTATTTATTTAAAGTAAAAATAGATACAATATACATATACAATTGTACAACAGAATGTACTGTGTTCATATGTTCACATAATTTCAAATGACAAAAATTGGAACAGTATTAGAACCATCAATTATAAGTCTTTTGGCACTCATTTTGCCTTTGATTAAGCAATATGTAATTACAAAGACCAGTATTATTGTAATAATTATTATAAATAATATTGACACTCACAATATTTACATCACATGCATTCACTCCTTAACCAGTTTAGTATAAAAATTACTTAACCTGTATTTATAAAAATTTGAATATTATGTACATTAAAAATATGGCCAATTAAAATATAATCTCACACGCAAGTTTTTAAAATTTTTAATAGATTTAAAGATAAGACAACTGAGTAAAAATAAAAGTTTCTATACAAAACAATATTTAAGTCCATTCAGTATAACAATAACACAGGCACACAATAAATAAGGCACATAACAGATTCATTACTAGAAATCTATAGACTCAACTTTTTGCTAAAGCGAATCAAATCCAGATATATCGCTGCCCTGAAAAAAAAATTCGCTTATTATTTTTTTTTGTATAAGTTTGTTACACATATATGTTATTTTTGCAGTATCCAGATAAAAATAAGTTTATTTAGATTACAATAACTTTAATAAGCATAATCAAACTGCAATGACACATTTTAGAAACATTTTGCATTGAATTATATTTTTTAGGGATATATCAAATTATATAAAGTACAACTATAAACCACTTTTTTATTAATACTTCAACATGAATGAACATGGAACAAATAAAACTAGAAATTTTTAACTTAGAAGAGAGTTAACACTCAAAACTTTGTAATTAACAAACGAATTCAAATTTTGGTTAAGTTGAATGATTAGGAATACTTTGAACCAGCGTTGGGCAAAATTAGATTTGTACTAAAAAAATCATCGATTTAAATTTAAAAAAAAATACGAATTTTTGATTTTTTTATAGGAAACTTGAATATTTTCCCTTTATAAAGTTAAAACATTAATTTTTCAACCTATACAGCGTCATTCAAAAAGTATGCAACAAATGAACAAGTTTTTTATTAAAAATGTATCAGAAACTTTTATTCTTGGTAAAAGTTGGTGCATGACCTAAAACAAATTTTAAGATGGAAAAAACTTCATAAAAATTCATACGACACTAGATTGAAGCGATTTCAGAAATATTCAGAAGAGTAAAGTGGCCTTATTTTAAGAGTTACAAAAAAAACTTTCACTTGAACTTGCTAATACATATTTCTAAAATCGCAAAAAGCTAGTGTCGTTTAAAATGTTACCAAACTTTTTTTCCTTTAATAGTTTTAAGCCATGCACCATCTTTTCTCAAAAATATAATTTTTCAGAAAATTAATCATAAAAATCTTTTCTATTAGCTGCAAACTTTTTGAATGTTCAAATTACTATAAAATTCGTATTGTCATATTTTTGATTTGTAAACACTTTTTTCCCATGATTGTTTTTCGTAAGTCTAAGATAAGGGCACTTTACTTTTGCGAATATTATTAAAATAGTTAAAATCTAGTGCTATAGAAATCTTTTTTATCTTAAAATTTGTTTTATCAACTTTTATCAAGTATAATATTTTCTAAAAAACTTTTCCAATCGTTGCAAACTTTTTAAATAACGCTATTGATCTTTTGACCCTAAAACTAAAAATTATTGTAAAAATTTTCAAAGTAACTCTCTAACAATAAAATTCCTGTAGTGACTTTTGTCTCCCGACCTAGGAAAAGCCACTAATGCAATAATTTCATTGCATTTATTTTACATGTGACGTGTGACGTTAAATCGTGTAAATAAATAAAATTTAATTAAAATCATGCTTTTAGTTTTAAAAAATCTGCTGTTTAAATTATGATTTAAATCGTGATTTACATCAGACCAACCCTACTTTGAACATAATCTTGATAATGATAGGTCAATTTGCCTAAGAATGGTGTATGGAACAAAACAACTCTTAGGGTACGATTGTAAACTTTTTATTTTCCTATATTTTCTTAAAATTTAAAGATTTAGGGGAAAAAAACACGTCCAATCTATACGTATATAAAGTACCCCTGAGCTAACTATAACAATGGCGCCTAGCGGGTAGGAAACCCACACAAATTTCATTAAAAATTACAACTACCTACATGTAGGTATAATTTTGGAATTTTTTGAAATCCTCATATTGAATCACTTAATAAATTCCAAATAATCTTTGTGAGAAGTACAAAGTAAAGTTTTTACAGTATTCACGCCAATAAACTATTTGGGAAGTGTCTCGAATTTTACAAATGACATATTGATATTTAATTTTTCGATTTTGAATTTTGAAAAATGCCATTAAAAAAAGCACTTACTCTATCAGGCTTGTAGAGGTGTGTATGTGGTAACAGGAATGTTGAGCCAACGTCTCTTTCTGCCATTGTATTTGCCTCCTGAAAACAAATTATTAAGTAATTCAAATATAAACTTAGTACACTGAATATCTTACATCATTGTGTATGTGTGAAGAGGGTTTGGAGTCGTAACCATTCCGATAAGACTTTGTCGGAGGTTGAATAGTTGTTTCATCGTAAGAACGTGCTTCTGATACGGTGCTGCAATGAATAAACATGTAAATTTTCTCAATAAGTCTTTTAATTTAAAATCACGTGACACCATGTTAAACACCAAAATGAATCGTTTTATTTTACAACATTTTATGGCTCATGTTCACTCATTTAATTTTTTACTCAAAAACTGTAGGTTTTACAGGAAAATTTAAAGAAAATAAAAGTTCTTTATTAAACAAGCTTCAAAGAAAATTTTTTAAATTACAAAATTTCAACACTCGAAAAAGTTCTGATAAAAAAACCAACAGGAGTGGCAGTTCTCAGCCCCCTGTGAAATTGGGGGATCGTTAAAAATATAACTATGAAAAACGTTTTAATAAGTACAAAACATCTACCAAATATCATTCTCCTACATTTATCCAAATTTGAGAAATAAAATAAAAACCAAATTTTATCGCTCCTCTTTAGGGGGCTGTAACTTCGAAAGGAGACGTCTGAGGGAAAAAAATTAGGAGTATATAAAAGCTCCCCCTTAATTTTTGATAAAGAATTACTCCCCGAAGTTTTTCGCAATATTTAAGAAACACCCTATATTATATGTTTAATTAAAAACAGTTTTGTTAATTGTAACCAACAATCGCTCTTCAAAGAAAAGTCACAGTTGATAAAAGAAATTAACAACTATAAAAAAATCGTTATTAAACTTACGTAGTCACTTTAGGTGCGATATCCAGCCAGTTCGCTAATGGATCGATGACATCGTTACCTCTAAACACAAAAACAAAATATGAATAATTTTAACTACCACTGCATAACATGTTCGTTGACATTTATGGAAAAAACAAACTCGTTCATCATAATAGACAAGAATTTGTAGCATTAGATTAAGATAGTACCTGGAAGGGCTAATGGAACTAAACAAACTTAACAAATAAATCAAATTTGAATTTAAAAAAAAATAAAATAAACCAAACAGTTCTGTTTTTGTTAAAAAGCAATACAGATTTTACTGTTAAGTTATCTAGAAATCCAGATAACAGATCATAGACAATACTTTAACCAAAATATCAAAATTAATCATTTTTAATTTTGTCACAAGAAAAGATCTTGTAAAATTATTTTTATACAAGAATCTGGAGGCAGGGTTTCTAAATCCATGGACTCCCAATTAAGTCTAGAGACTCCGGGCTAAACACAGAAAGTCAAACCTGATTTAAACCTTCAAAAACTTATTTTGAGGAGAAAGATCCTGTTTTGACTTTGTATAACGTCCTAACGTTTTTAATGTTAAGACATATTTTACTGAAGATATATTGTGTCTACCTAAAAAATCGTATTTTATTTGAGGGCATGTTCCTATTTTTTAATTATTTGAGCAACCCATCAGCCAAAAAATTAGTTTACACAATTTTTCGCTCATTATTTTTTCCCAAAACAAACTTTAAATTTTATCCTTAAGTGAGCTCGAATAGTTTCGTTGATGAAATGGTCTGATCTTGTGGGACGTGAAATAATTTAAAAGCTTTCATAATTACACTATGGATTTTCTTGGTATCGTGAACTGGGACCGTGTTCCAACGCTCGACAACAAATCAGCGCTTATTTTCTGTATGAGAGTAGCATTTTCGCTTCTGTCAGCTTCTGTACCACCCATGGTGTCCAAGGTCCCCATGTTGTCCAAACTATCGAGATGATCTGCCATAGAACCCCCTAGCGTACCCACCGCTCCTACCACGGTAGCAGACACTTCAAAACCAGCCGATACCAAAGCACCTACACAATAAAGAACAATTGTTTTTAAAACGTATTGAACCAAAAACAATTTTTGGTCAAATACCTGCTGATGTCTTTCTGGAAAGTGGCCTCTCGTTCAGATATGAGTCGCTTGGCGAGTTGCTGTATTTTCTGCTTACATCAACCTAAATATCAAACGAATTTAGTCTAATTTCACATTAAAAACGTTTGATTTCAAAAATAAATAAGAATGATGCATGGTTTTAAATTTCCTGACCAAAATCGCGTCATTTACAGTAAAATTTTGATTTTATTAAATACCTTATTAGGAGAAGGTCCAGCATCCAAATAACTTAACAGTTTCGCTTCATTGCTGCTCGCGTTAGACTGTTTCCTCTTATCGAAAGATTGCAGATTCAAGAGAGGCGAAGTCGGTGGTGCGGGATGGTATTTCGCGCGAGGTATCATGACGGTCAAAGAACGATCCTTCTGGTCTGAAAGATCAATTTCACTGTGTTCCATGTTTCCGGTGTTAGTTTTCTTTAGAGCGGCTTTCGGCTTCTTTAAAGGTTTCTGCAAAGTCGAGTGTTTTACGCGAAATTTTTCCTGTGATAAAAAAAAATATTTAAACTTACCTTAGCGACATACGGAAGTGTGTTCGTTTCGGAATGACTGCTTTCAGAACTTGTGTCTGGTATTATGGCTCTTCTGTCGGACGTGCGCCTGATGGCGTGGTTGGGCATTCTTTGGGGCATGAAACTCATTCCCGAGTTCAACCCTGGGTGGCGAGGTTTTTTGCGAAGGCATGTTAAGATGATGCAGACCAGTAAGAGGATGAATAGAATGGCTCCCAACGTAACAAGCGCAATTAAAAGTACTGTAAAATTATAACAGGTATTATAAGAAATTTAATTTAATGTTTTTTTTTGTGCAATGATACAGTAAAACTAAAACCCTATACAAATATATATACTTTTATAATTTTTTCTATAATCTCCTCGAACGTGTTTCTTGGTAATAGCCCGACGCCATCGATGGAGCCAACAAGATAAAATTATTGCGGAATTATCAATGCCCTTGCTTCAATATAACTAATAATTACTCTACCATAATATAACCTTCAAACATATTCCCCATGTCCCATAACAATTATATTTGAACCCACAACTCATGGTATTTTAACTCTTGTGTGAACACCACCTCTGTACTTCATACATGGTACACCACTGGCCTGGCTGGACCAGTAATGTTATATAGGCTAAATGATGGAAAACAATTGCTGGTAAAAAAACCTTTTCTTTAGTTTTTTATTGTATTTTATTGTTTTATTTTAACATTACTTATTTCGAGTTTATCCACTGATGCACGTAAAACATTTATATTGTTGGAGAAAAAGTCCGAGATGAAAAGAAGTTACCCCGGAGTTCAGTTTTTGATTTATAATGGGAGAACCGTTAATCGAAATTAGATAATTCTTGCAAAGAGGCGCAACGAAGCACCAAGGATTAGCATCAAAATAATTGAATTTGATGAAAAAGTCCGGGATAACGTGAAGTTGCCCCAGGGTTCAAATTTTTATTTATAACGGAAAAAGCGTTAGTCTAAATTAAAAAATTCTTGAAGCACAAAGAAGCACTAACGAAGCAAAATATAGCAACATTTGGGCTAACTTGAGGGACCTAGGAGCGCTTTAAAAAACACATAATATATCTACTTGAGTTTGCCTCTTTAAAAAATATTGTTAAGCAAGTGCCTAGGGTACCGTTATCAGGTGCCAAAATTACAGCTTTCAAAGTGTTTGAAACAATTCGAAGTACATACTTTTGCAATTTGTTTTGGAAAAAATTCGAAACTTTTCGATTGGCTTGATAGTTAATAAAATGTTGTACACGCTATAGGCAATACATATCCACTTTCAGTTCCTTCCAAAACCTAATAAATTGTTTTTTAGATGTGTTCAAATCGAGAGGTTACTTATTTTTTTATCATGGGTTAAATATATTGCATATTCACATACCTTTCAAATTAATGTGGCAGTTTTCTCCCGCATACCATTGGAAGCACTCGCAAATAACTTGCTCGTCCCCTTTGTTGTAACACATTCCATGGTAATGACATTTTTCACATCCCACCAACTCTGCCGAACATATCCTTCCGGGATACAAGGAATTTTCAGAAAGATCCGAAAATCCTTCTCTGCAGCTGCAGGTGTATGTACCAGGTAAGTTGAAACACTGTGCAAATTCGGAGCAGTCGTGGAATTTGGCACTCTCGCACTCGTTGAAATCGTCCGCCACGAGTTTTTCGATGTTCTCCTTCGTTGCGTAGAGCTCGGTTCCGCCGAGACTGTAATTGTTGTTGCGGAGATATTTCCTGAAGACTTCCTGCAGGCGATTTTCATCGGTGTTGTCTGAAAGCTGTTTCAAAAGATTTTAATTAGATGCAAGATAATATAGCAAAACGCTTAACGGTAAAGGGAAACAGGGTTAAATTAGTAAATGAATTATGGTTTAGCTTTAGCAAATATAACGGGTGTGTTAGTAATTATTGTCACCTCAATTAACCTGTTTGTTTCTAGAAACACAATCCATGCATTGTAAAAAAAACTCTTCCCCAAGAATCAAAAAAGCTCGTCAGAGCAAATAATTTTTTTTTTAATCTACGCTTGTAGCGTTCTGAAATATTAAAACTGTTCTATAAGAGACCAACCATTAATTTATTTCTCAGATCTTTGAACTAAAAAATAAAAATTTAAAGCAATGCTGATTGCATTTTTGATATTAAGGGTATCATTTTGGAAGGGTGGCTACCAGAGGACAAGACAGTGAACCAGCATTATAACAAAGAAGTTTTGATTCAGCTGAAAGAAAGAGTTGGAAAAAACGCCCAGAACTCTGGCAAAATGGTTTCATTCTGCATCAAGACAAATGCTACTTCGCAAAAAGCGCTCTCCGTGAGGCAGTTTTTGGGTTGAAAAACGGATTGCAACACTGCAACATTCTCCCTATTCCCCCGATTTAGCACCCTGTGACTTTTTCCTTTTTCCAAAACTAAAATCTATGCTAAAAGGAATCCGTTTTGGGTCACTGGAGGGTGTTAAGAAGAAAACAGTTATCAGAATATGAACAGCAATACGCCTTCGACCAGTGGAAAATAAGAACAGGTCGATGTGTGAGTGCCAATGGGGACTACTTTGAAGGAGACAAATAATAGATTTTTCATAAATTGTAAATAAATATCCTTTTTTGCAGGGATTGGAGCGTAGCACGGAGCTGGAGCACGGAGCAGTGAAGCAATGAGTTTTTGCCCCGAGCAGGAGCGGAGTCCGGAGCAAATAATTTTGATTGCTCCACTGCTCCAGTTTATAATGTACAATTTTACAAAAAACTACGTTTTTTTTCTTTTTTCAACGTTTGAAGATCAATAATTTATTTTTACAAACATTTATTCATCTAGAAATAGGCTTGATTTCGTTATAGAGAAATGTACTAAAAGTCAAACTGCTCGTTCGTTATTTTATCAAGGTTTTAAAATATTTAATAATATGCCACATCAAGTCAAAATATGTAATAATTATAAGAAGGGTATTAAATTAATTAAGGAGTACGTATTAGAACACTATTAAACTATTACTCGTTTTAGATATTTAGAATTTAGAAGATTTTTAGATATTTATTTTATTTCATTATATTTTTATTTTTATTATATTTACTATTACTATTAATTATGTTACAATGTAATAGCAATTGCTAAATAAAGCTAACTTACTTACTTACTTCACTTGTTTGTTAAGTTGGGTTTACATTAGTCATGTGAGTGGATCAACTCACATGAATTCATGTGACATGAACGCCAAATGACCGTCTAAACCTACTAATTCAATTCAAATGATTCCATTCAAATGATCAACTGACATGAATTACAGCTTTAGGGTCAAAGATTGTTATTTTTGACCAACATTTCCGATAAAACTAAAACTTTGCTTTTAAAACATTTTTTCTAATCAAAAAACTTTTTTTTAATGTTAACATAATTTGGAGCAAGAAGCGGGGCTGGAACAGGCATTTTGATGCCAGAGCGGAGCTGGAGCGGAGCAATTAAAAAATTGGAGTGGTCCAAACCTCTACTTTTTTGAACCAGACCCCTTATTTTATAGACAGACCTCGTATTTAGCAAAGGCACAATACAACAATTAAAAAATGTTATCAACAGCACTACTATAGAAGTTGCTAAACATAATTGAAAAATCGCATAAGGTTTTGATACGTTCGTTTTGCAAAATTTTAAAGACGAATAAGTTTTATTATAATTTATAATACACTCCATAAGTTTTTACGTCCTTTAAAACATTCCATCTATGTCTAAAACTAATATTTTTTGAGTTATTACTGTTTTAATGATAATTTATAGGTAAACATGTTATATTTAATAGAATTAAAATAAAACGCTTGCAAAAATTTATAACACAGGTATTAAATATAATATTGACTTTCACTTAGAGGCTATAAATTGTTACCAACCTTATAACAAAAAATATGTTTTATTTTTCATTGTTTATTCTAAATCAAGAGATTTGTCGTTTTTAAACTTTGCACAAAATTGTAATAATTTATTTACTGCTCAAATATACATTGTGACCCATTTTAAAGCGGATCACACCTATAAAATAAATGTTTTTTCATGAAATTTGGTACAAACCCATTTGAGAGCATCCTGAATCCAGTGGTGTAGTCAGATTTTAAATTAAAAAATCGCTAAACTAATTTTTCCAATTTTGACATCGAAAACAAATCATAGTAGGCTTTGTCAGTGTAAACTGAATTTTTAAATAGGGTACCAAAGTATAGTTTTTGATGCTTTATCGTTAAAAAAAAACATGAAAATCGGATTATAAATAAACTTTTTATGGGGGTGATCTGCTTTGAAATGGGTCACACTGTATAAATAACTGGAAAATTTAGTTTCAAATTTTAGTATAACCAAATGATGCCTGTAACAATATACTACTCTATTATTTTACTGTTTTATTTAATTTTTTTTAATAAAATTTGTTTCCAGGAACAGTGCAGAGACAATATTAGAAGCTTGTTATAGTGTCACCCATTAGATATTTTGATTAACAAAAAATATATGGCAAAAGTTTACATCACAGATTTTATAATTTTGTTATAATAAATAACTTATTTTCGTTTACTTTAATAGAGAATAAAAAACCAAGATACTATCGTTTTTTATTAGATTATTTTGGTAAACAATAAAATTTTGCAACCCGCGTCGAAAGTTAAATTATATTACCTAAATACTTTAAATATAAAAGTGCTGGATAGATTAAATTGTTTGATTCTGGGAGTGTTAGATCTGCATCCATCTATATTATGTAAACATCGGTAATAACTCAAAAGTGCTTTATTTTAAATACAAAAACCTTTGAAGGTTTTGAAAGAAAATTCGATTTGGGAGCCACGAAATAAAAAATATGCAACAAAACACTCGGTTTAGCTCGAAATAATTTTAATGGTCTATAACAAATCTTTTGACAATTTTTGTCTCTAAATTCCTAAATAAACCATTAAAGAAAATACTCACAAAGTGGCCAGTCTGTATATTAGTAAATCACGATAAACTGCATACAGTAGCAAAGTATGTATTTAACTTTTTTGCTTGAAATTTAATTATATCCGAAGTTTATAGATCTTGTTTTTAAAAATAAACAAAATTAAGGTGTTAATGATCTATGGAAAATCCTATATATCCTAAAAAAATGTTCTTACCTGAAGGTAAAAGCTGTTGATGACACCGGAGCTGTTATTCGCTGGCTCATAGCTATGCACATGGACGCCATGGTAAATATCTCGGAGATCCGACTGCATGACCATCCTGTCCAAACCTTCGTGAGTAACAGCTGCTAAACTCGAAAACGAAGAAGACGCCGAATCCGCAAGCGCTTCTTCGTACTGAAGTCTCTCCTTGCCGTAGCGTTCCAGACCAATCTTCAGGTTGTAAGTATAGGTAGCTGAAATTAAAATTATATCTCATTAAACTGCTCATACCCCCCGCGTTAAAACTCTTACGTTTGCAAGGACGATCCGGGAACATCCTGGCAAATCCAGGCCGGCAGATGCATCTCATGAGACCCTCGACTTTCTGGCAGAGTTCGTTCTTGGAAGCTTTACATTCGGGCTCGCACCTATCAGATATGACTGGAGCTGAATTGGTAGCAACCGGACTGTCCAGGCTGGGCGGAGAGGCGAAGAGAATACCCCCGAGGAGGACCCGATTAATCTCATTATTCGACAACATTTCGTCCCGGTTTTGGGTTTCCTGGCTTGGTTCCTCGGCTGGTTTTGGCACTGTTACAACCCCTCCTTGTTTTTTATCGGTCATGACGACGAAAATCGAATCGTTTTCGTTGGGGATGTGCACGGTTGTGTTGTGAATTACCTCAGGAGGTTCCGTTTCACGTATTATGAATTCTTCTAGATCGTCGAGGTCGTCAATTAGTAAATCCTCGATGTGTGTTGTACCCGTAGGTGTCACCAGCGTTGGTTCTACGACCGCTGTTGGTTGTATGGGATATGTCGAGTACGTATTGCCGTAAGGTACATCTGGTGGATATAGGGTTGTTGGAAGTTGATTGATCGTTGTTGTTATCGTCTCTACTATGCTGGTTGGTTGAACCAACGTGTGGAATTCCGTAACTGTATCTACTTTAGTTGACTTTTCTGTTTTTGTTACCAATATTGTCATAGTCGAGGGTGGTCCACCCAAAGTCTTAACAACCGTTGTTCTTGTGATGGTTACCGTTGATGTTTCGGTATGTGTTACGTATCTCGTCGGAAGAACAGCTTTGCTGCCTGAAATTGTCGTCGATAGTCTTATGGGGATTACTCTTAAAGAATCATTACGATCTTCGCGATGTGTAACCGGTTTAGTATGATTTAATTCTTTATTCACTACTTCTTTTGGTTTTTCGGTGGATGTCTTTTGGGGTTTAGTTGAACTTTCGCCAACCGTTGATAAAGTAGATGTTTGCTCATGTACCTCTGAAGCTTCGTGTTTGCTATCAACCACGGGAGCTTCAGTAGTTGTGCTTTTAAGTATTCTTTGAGTTGTGTAGAACGTGCTGGGTCTCTTCCTCGGCGGGTTTTTATCAGTTGTTGTAACACCTACGTTTACATTCAAATCTGGACGGCCTATGATTACCTCCATGACCGGATTACTGTTGGCACTTAATCCGTTGTTGTCACTGAAGTTGTGGGTCAACGGAATTTTTTCTATAGGTCTCGTTGTTGTCTTTTTGTTGTATGTGTTAAGATCGATTGGTGGCACGGGTCTTTGCCAACTGTACGTGGGCCTAGTTGATGTGACTATTGGTCTTAAAGTTGTTGGTATTCTTTGCGTGCTAGGTCTTCGCGTAAATGGCTTTCTTGTTCTGATCCTTCTCGTGGTTGCAGCGGTGGCTGTTGGAGTTTCAAAACTGTATGGAGGAGGCGTGCTCGTGAAATGGTTTGGAGCAGGGGTCGGTGGGTCGAGTTCAAGAGACAACACCTGTTTGTGAGTCGATACGTTACGAATAAAGCTTAACAGAGGTCTGACTGTGGTGACTTGTGGTGGTGGACTTAGGCCCATAACTTCTTCTTGCATTGCTGGAGGAACTACGTTTTGGGATGGCTTAGGAGGGTAAGGAGTTGGACTGCTTGCTTGTCCGTCCAAATCGAGCATTGGCCGTTTTCTCTTCATATTTGGTGCACGATTTATGTCACCGCTAGGGAAATTGACTTCTATTCTAGGAGGCTGCATGCTTGTAACTGGTTGTGGTAGTTTGTTTTCTGGGGGAGGTGGCCTTAAGACATCCAGATCCGAACCGTACGTCGTGAAATTTTTCTTGAACTTGTATTTCGTTGGAGATTGTGTGACGTCGTTTGTTGGTAGCGAAGTAGTTCTATATTGATTCGAAGGTTTCCTAGTGGTTTTAAATTTGTTTCCAAATCCTAGTATAGATTCTTTATTGCTATACACAAAAACAGGTTGCGTGGTGTTTTGGTGAGTTGTTATGTAAATTGGTAGTCTCAGACCGTGTTCCGTAAACGATTCTTCAGTTTGTGATCCAAAATTGTCAAACGGCGCTGGAGTGATTATTTTTTGGGTGGTCGTGTCTAGGGGATCAACCGGCATTGATGTTACTTGAGGACGATTATTAGCTTTGGTGGTGCTTGGACGAGTTACGTGTTCAACACTGTGTGTGGTAGTAATTGGAGCTCCATAGTTTTGGCCGTTAAATCGTGTAGGACTATCCCCATAGATAATTTGCAGATTATCGCTAATGGCTCCTGTAAGATTGTTGTTAAACGCCGTATGAGGGGGCTGGTATATCGGATCCCTATACTGTGTTTGTTGGTTATATTCATGATGATTTATTTGGTTCGTCTGTTGATTTTCCGGTCTAACCACTGGGCCGTTGGCAAAAGGTCGAGGCTTCTCGACAACAGGTTTAGGTTTAGTGTATAGCATGTCGTTAATCAAAACATTTTCACCAACAAGTATTTTTTCGGTTGTTACAGAACTCTGCGGACTTTGAGTGGATGCTTTAATAATTTCTATCGGTACCTGACCGGGACGTAAAGGTCTTGGATTCGACGCCTGTATAAGTTCTCCTTCTTCATTTGTGTCGTTTTCCTCTGGATCGATTTCTTCGTACTTAACTGGCGGAAGATTTTGTTGATGTACATTTTCAAGATTGTTATATTCTGGTACGAATGGTATTGTGAGAGGATTATTGGAGAGTGGTGGTCGGTTTGGAGAATTATTAGGTAAATTATTGAAGTAATTATCATGATGCAAATTGGGAGTATTTTGGGGACCAATGTTGATCTGTGGATTTTCAGGTAAACGAATAAATTGTTGAGAAGGCGGTGGTGGAATCATAAAATCAGGAATTGCAGCGTTCGGTTTATCATTTACTTGAGGCTTCGGTCTCAGACGTGTGTGGTGTTTATGAGAATTAGGATATTGTTGTGGATGTATAGGCTTGTGGTCGAACGGCCTCTGCAAAGGTATAATTGGTTTTGCTGGTGTAATATTTGGAGGCCTAAACAACTGAATATTAAGCGGTTTATGTGACCCAACGTTATTCGATATGCTGTTAAGTTCATGATTAAATTTGTGAGCATTTTGGTTAAATGTGTGCGAATCGGATGTTCCCTGGTAATTCAGTTCGTTTTTGTTATTATTCGAAGCAATTTCATACGATAACGGTGGTGAATTAAATCTGATGTTGTCGTGGTTTATTATATGGGCGTTAAATTCATTGTCTTGATGAACCATTCCGAACGATATAGGTGGCACGTTGACGTTTATCTGGGAATCAAAAGCGCCGTTGTTAAGGGGTTTACTTGGTTGGATTAATGGACGGTTATCGAGAGGCTGCGCGTGTGGATTAACATTTATTATAGTCGGCCCCGTTCCCACTGTGATAACTCCTCCGACCTGTTGCTGATTCAAGAGTTTAAAATCGTCGTACACTGAAGCATACTGAGGTACGCCGTTGTTGAATTCAATTCCGGAAAATTCTGGTTCTGGGTACGGCGAAGGGTCGTCGAAGTACTGTCCGTTACGATGAGGTTCTGTAGAGCCCCCATATATCAAAGCTGTCGTGCGATTATGAGGTATGTTTACAAAAGCAACTTGCGATGGTTGCAAGTTCACTAAAAGAGGTTGCCCGGTGGATCGTTCTATAACTTCAGGCAAAACGAGCTGTTCGTTAAGTACAGACGGTTGTATATTAAAACCGTTGAAGGGACTTCCCACAATGACAGGAGGTGGAGAAGGTAATGCAATGAGATTGAGTTGTGGATTTTGTCCAAAGTTTTGGTAAATAGGTTCGCTGGGTTGTTGGTGCTGGTCAGGGTTTTGCTGAATGGGTATCTGGGGGCGCTTATTGTGTACAGGAACGTTGTGTAGGTAAGGTCTTAATTCATATTTTTGCGCAGCACCATCTATGTGTTGCAAATTAATCGGTATGTGATTTGGTTCTTGTCTGGGAGGTATCCGTTTGTGTCCGTGTTTATGTTTTTCCCCACGAACAAAGTTTTGAGGACGAAGAGGTATTGTTCTTGGCGGTGGAGGACCCTGATAATCATCTTTATTAGCTACTTGGAAATGTTCTTTGTTGGGATTCGGCAGCGGTTTTTCTTTTCTTATAGACGCGCTAGGGATGTGATCCGGATATTTATCGTTGTGACGCTTGAACCAGTTCTTGCTTGGTAGTGGAGGAGGTTTCATGTCCAACGGCACGTTATCCTCGAGTTCTTTATTTAGCGGAATTGTCGGTATACGTGGCAAAATACGACCAGGTTTTCCAACGATTACATCAGAGTTTGCCGTGATTACTTCTCCAGGTGAAATCGGTATGCCTCCGTTAAGCAGCGAAGTTTCGTGGGTCGGTTTTCCAATGACAACTTGATCTTTATGCGGCGTCTGTTCCCACTCGTTGATGTGTATCGTGGCCACATTCTGGCTTTCCGCTATTTCAAGACCGTCCGCTTCCAGTCCAAGAGGAATGTAAACTGGCGCGCGGTTTTGTGTGTCGATTAATGGAGGAGTGTTAACAGTTAAATTGTTATAAATTGGCTGTGGAGTTGTTGTTACAATGAACGTATCGTTCCTCCTGCTGCTTTGCAAGTTAGTTTTGATTAAGCCTGCCATTGCACTGATTACTGGAGTTAGCGCGCTTAGGGAGTTAATGTTTATCGAGCCTAGCCCGAGCAAGTCTGAGACTTCACTCACCGGAGGAGTGTTGATTTTGTTAGCAGGCTTCTTGCTGGCTGGTATTGGCGCGGTTTTGTTTTTAATTGATGGGGCGGGTATTTTATTGACGGGATTTGCGGATGCCACGTTTGGTGTTTTAGTTTTCGATCCCGAAATGGCCGGTGTTAACTGCTGGGTTCTTTTATTTGCGGGACGCTTTGATGGACGTTTCGACGTTAACTTCGAGGTTAGTTTCAAAGGCGAGGGTAAATGGGTGTTTTTGACTATTTCGGCGCTGAGAAGCGAATTAATGTCGTTCTTAATCGGCGTTTTCGTTACTTTGGTCGCTTTTGTGGACAACGAGGGTGTTTCTCTTTTGATTTTTGTGTCGAACGGGTCGTCATCGAAGAAAATAATCGTTGAACCCGTAATGACGTTCAAATTTGACGATTCGAGTGATGGTGTCTTCGATTCAAAAACTGTTTCCACCATCTGCGTTTTTTCAATGGGCAAAACTTTGGTTGGTTTGATACTGTCTTTCAAAACAGCGGTTATTTCGAGCTTTTGGCCATTTTGAAGCGTGGCCAATCTCGTAACAGTTCTGGTTCCGTCTTTTATGTCCTGTTTTAGCGAGTTTATGTAGCCCTTGTCTAATAAGTGTGGATCTACCGATTCCGTTACGACATTTTCCACTTCATTTTTGTGGGAGCTCACGACAGTGGACATGACATGATTTTTATCTTCTTGTAGTAACGTCGTAAAATGTGTGTATGTAGTAATGTACGTTTTGGCGGCGTATATGTTAAGGTTTTCGATGTCGAGCTTACTCTTCTTTTTATCTTTCACAATCGGTGTGGTGTTTATCACGGTTTTGGATGGATGATGGGTACGTTTGGGGTGTAAAAAGATTTTTTCTGTGACAACATCGCTGGAAGTGGACACGTTCGTTTTGACAACTGTTTTTCCGTTTTCCAGGAGAGTGTTGTAGTAGGTGTAAGTTACGTAATAGGTCTTGACTACATCGGTTGTGGTGTATTCAGCCATGGGGTTTGCGTCCGGATTCTCCATGTCCAGGGCGATGTATGATGTCATGATTGAGGTAGGCTTGGGAGGCACAGATTCCGTTATTACAACTTGTGTGACAACTTCGTTTGTGCTTATGATATGCGATTTGTCTTCTTCGTACAAAGTTTTCTCTAAAGCAATTGTGCTGTAGTATGTATTGGTGTCTTTTACGGCCGAAGCTTTTTCGGATGGTTGTAACAGGGATAAATAATCGTCTGGTGCGGTGACCGTGTTGGTGACGGTGTGCTTGGAGGTTACAACAATCGGTTGCTCTCCATCGAGAATTGTGTTTAGATACGTGTAGGTTGTTAGGAATGTTCCAGCAGCCAAATTCGGATGCTGAAAGAGTAGACGATTGTAGCAACACGGCGTATTTGTCATAAAATAATTGAAGTGACAAAATATAAATTGTTACATACAGGGTACCCAATTAAGAACTTCTCTCTCCTGTAACTACTTTATTTTAAAAGATAAAACTCGTGTAATTAACACAAAATATCGTTAAAACCGCAAGTACTGTTTAATGACTTTGAATTTTCCAAATATTTGTTTGTATTCAAAATATTCGACTTTGAACATTCCATTTTTTTTAAATATATAGCTTAGAAGCTGTAAAACTTGCCAATCACTTGTTATTTTATATAATTTAGTTATCTAAGGTTTGAACCTTTTTATTGAAGGAGACAAATATTAGATCAATCAAAGTAAATTATAAAATGTACTAAAAGTAATTGAAACTTATAAATTAACTATTGTTGATGAAAATAATGTGTAGATAATAGAGAAATGCAAAAGTTTAATACAAATAGAGGATAGTTTTTAAGATAATCGATTTTGAAATTGTCTTTTGTGAACACTTGCAAACATAAGCGTAAAAAAATTATGTGAGGACTAAAAGAGGAAAAAAATAACTAGTGACGTTGAGTATACTATACAGGGTGTTTCTTAAGTATTGCAAAAAAATTCGGGAGTTGATTCCTTATCGAAAATTAAGGGGGGTCTTTTATCTAAAATTTTTTTCTTAGACGCCTCCTTTCAGAGTTACATCCCCCTAAAGGAGAACGGCAAAATTCGGTTTTTGTTTGGTTTCTCAAATTTGGATATAATTATGTAGGAGAATGATATTTGGTAGATGTTTTATACTTATTAAAAGGTTTACCATAGTAATATTTTTAATCATCTCCCACCTTCACAGTGGGCTGAAAAGTGCGACCCCTGTTGTTTTTTTTTTATCAGAACTTTACGGGGGGTTGAAATTTTGCAATTAAAATAAACTTTTTTAAAGCTTCATTTCTTTAGAAACTTTTTTTCTTAAACTTTTCCTAAAAAAATCTGCAATTTCTAAATAAATCAAGCTTTCACAAAAAATTATTTTAATTGCAAAATTTCAACCCACCGTAAAGCTCTGATACAAAAACCAACAGGGGTCGCACTTTTCTGCCCCCTGTGAAGGTGAGAGATGAATATAAATATTACTATGGGAAACCTTTTAATAAGTATAAAACATCTACTAAATATCATTCTTTTACATTAATACAAACTTGAAAAACAAAATAAAAACCTAATTTTACCACTCCCCTTTAGGGGGGTGTAACTCCGAAAGGAGACTTCTAAGGAATGATTTTTTATGAAAGACCTCCCTTAATTTTCGATAAGGAATCACCTCCCGATTTTTTTGCAATACTTAAGAAACACCCTGTATATAATAAGTGAAATACTGGACAAATTTGTAATGAACTAAATAAAAAACTTGCTAATTATTCTTTTTAAATCTCAATTAATTTCACAGCCGATAAATTATAATTTTTATTATGTTTATATTTTATTTATGCACATTATTTCCATCCCCAACAATAAATCGAATATTTCTAATTAGCTTTTACGACTTTCTATTTCTTAATTATTGTTTTACAGACTATTTTGATTGTATTATAATTATAAGGGACTTTATCACAAGATATAGTCATAATATACAGTGTGTTGGTGAACTGAAGACATTCAAATGAGGTGATAAAATTTGGGTTAATTTATTTTTATTAACTACTAAGCTTTTTAAATATAATTATTTATAAACGAACCCATATTTTAAAAACTCATTTAAAAGTCTTTTGAATTTATTATCACACTGTATAGAACATGTCTGTATCTCGTAATAATGAAAAAAATATATAAAGACAACATTTTTCAATCCAGTATTTTAAGAAACTTCTTTAAAAAATAAATTTATGTTGTTTATCTCTTGACTAATCTTATCACTAAAAGTTTATAGCAGACTTTTTTTATTCCTTTTTATTATTTGTTGTTAATTTTTTCACATCCTACTTTAATTGATCAAAGATTCTTATTAGGGACAAAACACCATGCCAAAAATGTCTTTAAAGTTTTTCTCTATCTTTTCGTTTAAGCGAGATATTTAACATTTGTGAAAATTGCCAAAAATCTGTTTTTGCCTATATTTCAAAAATTAAAAAAGATATCAAAAATCTGTTTACGGCAATGAATTCCTCTCGAAAAAAGAAATCAAGCTACGTACTTAGTTTTTTTCTATCTCTTATAATAAACAAGATACCCTTCCTATGTGGGCATCGAAAATAGGCCACCCTGTACAGTAATGAAAGTAATGAAAAAAAATGTATGCTGCCCTTTCTTTTGAAAAAACAAAAAGGTGCATTAAAAAAAATGTGAAAGGTGCATGGATTTAATTTATGGCCTATGCATTTTTCTTCACGGTGGGCGTATTGGTATCATAAACGTACCTGCGTCAAAGTTATGCCCATGCTAGGAGTGGGCAAAATTTTTCCAGTGTTACGTTCTTCAGTTGCAATATTGGATACGACTTGCTCATGACTAGAAACAGTTGTGGTGCCATTTTCCAAGTACGTCGTAAGATAAGTGAAAGTCGTTAGACAAGTTTTCGTCACAAACTGATTTGGATACAGCGAAGACGAAAGACTCTCAACCTGAAATCACAAAAGAATTGGTATCTCCTCAACAGCTCTCGTTCGGAGCACGTACGTTCGATGCATCTTGAGGCAGAAGCATCATCATGTGGTCACTGAGGGTACTTGGTTTTAAAGTAATGGGCTTGTATATAGAGCTTGGTAGTATCCTTTTAACATCTGGTTCTCCGGGCAGCGTGCTCTTGTCTCCTGCTACGATTACTTCCACTCCATTTGACATAACTCTGGTCGCTAAATTATATCGCGCTTCTTCGAATACTCGACCTTCGTTTTCTAACACAAAAACAGTATTTCAAAGAACAATAAAACCCACGTTAATTCTCGACGTAAACTGGGCTTTATCCGAAATATTTACATGTTTTAATAGTGTTGTATACAATTAATTGCAAGATGTATTTTATACAGAAAACTTCAAGTTTATATATACACGTGTTATTGAAAAAATTTACTGTAAGAAAATTAATATTATTCATTTTTGTATCTAACAGGAAGTTGATAGTGTTTAGCTGAAGAGTATCAACTACGTTCGTAAAAATATTTTCATTGTAAATTGGGATTGGTTGGTTTGGTTTGTTTGGGCACACCTCATCGAAAAGAAAAATTAAACTATTATACAGCAGACGTGTAACTTACCTTCTGTGTCTGTGTGTTGTTGTGTAGAGGTGTCCACGGAAGGAGGATGAACAGTTAGTGGTACGAAAGGTAATGTATCGGTTGCTTCCAAGTCGAGGAGCGTCAGTGTGGTCAGTTTGGTCCGGGATTCCGTCAAAGTCAAAGTTTTGGTCTGTGGCTTTACTTCGGTGGTCGAAGTAACTATTTGTTCGTCTCCATTGACGCGGGTTACAATGAACGTGTACGTCCTTAGTCGACTCTGTACGACAGTTTTGGTTTCGTATTCGACTGAGGAAATTACGGTAGTTTTGAGCAATAGCACGGGAGCGTCGAGTGACTCGGAAAGTTCAGGGAAAAATGGTTCGTAATCGGGCAAGTTTTGGGTTATCGCACTGGTCGATGCTTCTGGATCTATTTCGGTTGTACTAGGTGATAAACTAGTGTCTAAATCTTCATAATCATCAGTGTCCGTAATTGGATCTAGGGAAGGTTCTAATATTGTTTCGTCCAATGTATTTTCTTCTGCTTTTGTGGTACTGGTAGGACTTATATCAGCAGAAACAGTGGATGGTGCAAGTTGTTCGTTATTGGGAATTAATCTCTTTCTGGTAACAACAACTTTTCGCCTCTGTTTTGTGCTTGGTAATATTGGCGTCGCTGGTTTCCGCTTCCGTTTTTTTACTAACACTCGTCGTCTATGAGGTTTCGGTGAGTTTACATTATCTCTTTGCTCGCTCGATAGATCATTTCGCGAAGAGATATTAAGATTCAGGTAATCATTCGGATGGTAATAATTAATTTTTTTACTAGTTCTACTACTTACATCTAATGTATCGTTATAAATAGGCTGTACTCTTATTAGTTTCTTAACTATTCTACGTTTTGGTAATGAAGGTACTTCTTCTAAGTTAGTTTCTTCTACATTTCTCTTATTTCTAAAATGAATTTCTTGTGATTCCTTAACATTTATATTATCTATATAATTAATATTGCTATAATCGTTGCCAAACATATTCGAAACGTAAATTTCATGAGTTAGTTTACTGTTACTGTGGCCCCTGTTATGGATTAGTGACGTTTCGACCTTTGGCATGAGTGGGGCTGACTCATCAAGGTCTACAACGCTAAAAAATTACCGGACGATTGTTTTGGTGATCCGGAATTTGAAATTTTAACGTATTTCAAGTCGAACTTTTTCGATGCTTTGGTTTTTGTGGGCTTGACGCCAAATAGCTCGGGCGTCTGTGTTACCACGTACTTGCTGACGTCTCCTATAACGCTTTCCAGACTTTCCGTAGCGGTGGAAGGTTCTGCGTTATCTACGCTTGCTTCGTTTATGGCAGGCGTCACGTATGAATCTAAATAACTGTAAGTGTTAGAGTGCCCCTGTCCGTGCAACCTGGAAGGTTCTAGGTTAATATCGATGTCGCGCTTGCGTCTGTTTTGATTTTCCTCATCCACTATTACAGTTGATAAAACAGTGCTAAATTCTCCTGGTGTTCTACCAGATACATAAAGAGTAACGATGCTAGTTTCTTTTTCAGGAGGTGATGGGGTGGTGGGTTTTTTGGGCTTCTTCCTGCCACTCTTTCGTCTTGGTGGTCTAGTAACTTCGCCGGCTATGCTCTGGTTTAATTCATCTGAGTCAATAAGTGAGCTATCTTCAAGGCTAGAAAAATCGTACTGGTCTGGAAAAAGCTGCGAGGGATCTTGCGCAAGATTAAGTACTCCAGCTGGTGGTTGTTGCTGTTGTTGGAGAAGTAATGGAAGCAGCAAACTGTTCAAACCACCTCCCGGTAATCCAGCCGTTGGCGTAACCACAATGGTATCAGTTAAGAACTCCGTAGCCGTAACAACATCAACATTGCTATCGATAATGGTTGTAAAGATTTCTTTGCCTCTAAAAGTGATTGGAATAACAGTTGACGTCGAGCTTGTAACGGTTGTTACGTACGTTGTGGTTCTAGTTTTGAATTCAGTAGAGGGTGTACCAGATACGCCGGGATTTTGTAAGGCCAATAATGGGTTTTGTGGAATTCCAGGATTGCCCAGTAATAATTGTGATAAAAGTATATTTGCTAGAGGCGCTTGTGCTGCTAATCGGGGCTGAACTGTGCTCACAACATTCTCAATTCCATAAGCCGTGCTTGGTATTATATGGGAATACGACGTTTTGTGTCCTCTAATGTAAGTTGGTGTAAATATAACAGTGGTTGTGGGAGTTTCTTTCAAGACAAAGTGCGTTATCTCTGTTGCTCCATTGGGGGCAATTAAAGTAGAACGGGTTTTCAGTACAGTCACTTTTTTACCTACAGAGTTTTTTACTGTCGCGTACTGATTTGGCAGAACAATTTCTGTGCTGTATTTTGCAGTAACGACGTTTTTATATTCTGTAATCTTACCATTTACAACAGGAATTGTAACTTCAGTTGGTATCTGATGGGTAACAGTCAGAGTACCGTCATCAAAAGTTGGCAAGATAAAGTTATCGAGTTGTTCTGCTGAAGCTCTTCCACGAGCATAATTTGAAGATCCTCGTCTGCCACTTGGACGAGAATTGCTAGACCTCGAGCTACCACTGCTTGTTCGTTTTGGAGGTGGATCAGTTTGAGTTGTTTTCAATCTCGGTGCTTTTGGTCTCGACGAAGCTGTACTTGTCCTTCTGCCTGACTGCGATTTTGCACTGGGACGTCTAAAATTAGCTCTTGAAACACTTTTATCTTTTTCTCGTAAAGTAAATTGTGATCTGCCCTGATTGGAAGATTTGGTCGGAGATATTCTTCTGGGAGAAGAGGACGGTTTTTGAGTTGTTCCTGCATTACTGCGCGATCGTGGTTTGAAACGGCCTTGTTTAGCTGGTGCTGGAGCTTCCGTTTGAGGTTCTTCTTTCACAGGCGCAGCTGTTGTTCTTCCTGTTGGTCTACGAAACCTCGAATATGTCGTGTCTCTCTTCGAGCGCTGGCGGAATCGAAATGGTCGCAGTGTAACTCCTGTATTGGCTCTACCTCTTCTTGCTCCGGGAGTTGTCGTGGGTGGCTTTTCCGTTCGAGTGTTAGTATTGGATCCTTCATAATCAGTATCGTCGTCATCTCCACCTTCTTCATCTTCACCATATTCTTCATCTTCCTCTGGTGGAGGCGCGGTACTGGTAGTTGTGAACAGTCCCCTACGTGGGAAGAGACCATTTCCGGGTCGTGCTCTGGATTGTAAAATAGGTCTGGTAGTCTTTGGTTTTGCTGTAGTTGTTGAAGCTCTACCATTATTTCTGTTACGAGTGTTACCAGATTTAGCTGGCGTCGTGCGGGTACCAGCTGCAGGACGTGATACAGGTGGTCTACGGAACTTTAGTAAGGGATTGGTACGCCGAGAGGATTCTGTCGTAGTAGTTAGAGGAAGGGTGGTATCACTGTCGTCGTTAGTCACATCAGTAGGATTTTCGGTAATTTGTGTGGTCAAATCGTTTTCTTCGTCGTTAATTTCGTTTGGTGCTTGGGTTACTAGTTTGGAATTGGGAGTTCGATTGAAAGGAGATGCGGCGGTGGGTCTGATTCGTGCAAATCTATTACCGGCTGGATTTGCCGAGCTAGCGCGTTGCTGACTAGAAGTTCTTATGCCTCCGCGTCGTGAACCAGAAGCCGTGGGCTGAATTCTTTGCGAAGAGCTCCTTCCACGTTGTGGTACAAATGCCGAGCTTGGATTAGCGTTTGCCGATGCAGTCGATTTTGGCCGGGAAAACCTTCTAGATCCTGATGCAGTTGGTGATACAACAGCGTTGCCTAACGAAGAACTTTTTCTACCACCGAAACGTCCACCTGCCTTTGACGCCGGCACTGCAGTTACAGTGGGAGTAATATCGCTTCTCGTTATTGTAGTTGCACTACTAGCCCCGCCTCCTTTACGTTTTGGTGCAAAAGTTGGTCTAGGTCTCGAAGCGAAAGGCCTTATTACCGGCGTAAACGTACGTTTTCGAGTTTGGAACGTAAGTCTAGATTTTTTACGTCCATCGCTTCCAATTTCTTCATCATCTTCATCTTCTTCGTCACCATCGGTCGTATTTTCCTCATCAGTTTTAGTTGAATCGCGTAAAGAGCCCTCGATTACCACTGGAGATGGTGAAATCGGTACGTTACTTGTGCCGATTTTTTGTCCAGGTGCCTGTGTTGCCGTTGGAGAAATTTCATTGGCACGTGAAGGAGAAATAGACGGCGCTTGTGTTTTATCAACAATGAAGCTTGAAGTGCTTTCAATAATTTGAGCATATCTACCATCAATAACTGTACCGATTACTTTGGACTGGTACAAAGTTGTAGTGTGATTTTGAACAATCGAGCCTTCTATAAGACGAACCAGGCCTGTTTTATGTGCAATTGGCTCCGTTGATGTTACTGTAGCCAATTTTTCAGTATCGACGTTGAGAGAGCTTGTACTTTCAATAACTTGGGCGTATAAATTGTCTATGTACGTGCCCACAGCTTGCGTTGTATAGAATAATGTACTGATACCTTCAGCATCAACGATTTTGCCTTTGTTAATGCTCACTACGCCAGTAGGTTTCAGATTTTCCACTACAGACGATGGAGAAATAGAGTCAGTTAAGATGGAGGACGTGCTTTCGAGAACCTTAGCATATAAGCCATCTATGTATGTTCCATAAACATCCGTTGATAGTATAGTCTTTGTACCTGAATTATCGATTGTTGATACAACCGTTGATAATAAACCAGTAGGTAAGATTACTGCGGAATCTCCACTGACGGATTTCGTTTGTATGCTCTCGTCGACTTGATTTTTATTAGCCGATCCGATAGCCCTTCCTATCTGGTTTGTGTCGATAGCGGTTTCGTTGATAACATTCGTTACCGTTTCTAATCTGCTGTTTAATACTGTACTGTTGCCTACATAAGATGTGGTATAATATGTGTAGGTCGTGTAGAAAGTAGTAAGCTCATCCTTATCTGATGATTTGGTGGGTTTGATTTCGGTAACCACAGATGTTGGAACTATTCCTATCGTGGATGTGGCTACAATCGGAGTGATTTCGATGGCAGGTGTTGTTGTTGAAGACATTGCGCTAGGTGTAACTACATTCGAAACGGTTTCTTCACGACTTGTAACTTTGGTCGAACCATCCTTGTACAGAGTGGTCCAATACGTGAATGTGGTGAAGTACGTAACTGGCAAATTCAAATCTTCAGCGCTCAGCGTATGGGTTGGTGTTAAAGTTTCTGTGACCACATTTGTGACTGTTTCAAGCCTACTGGCTACACTGCTAGCCGTCGTGCCTTGGTACATGGTTGTAAAGTAAGTGAACGTTGTATAACTTGTCTGAAGTAATAAAGTAGGTGATGGTATGATATCTGAATCGTTGTTCGATTCTGCTACTATCTGGTCATCCAGTAAAACGTTCCTTTTGTCTACGTTATCTATAATTCTGCGCCCGCCGCTGGAAGTGCTGCTTCTTACATCTGTAACCATGGTTGAAATAGTTTCATAATCGCTTAATACGATGTTGTTATCAATGGCGGAGGAGCCTGCTTTTGCGCCCCTCTGGAGAGTGCTGTATGAAGGTTCGATACCTGAGGAAGACACGACATCACTCTCTTTGCTCTGATTCTCAACAGCAGAAGATTTTTGTCTGTTGATAGTGCTATTGTACGAATTTAACGGTGTTACTTTTAAGCTTTTAATTCTGTTTTTAGGCTCATCGTCGTCATCTTCAAGATCTCGGGCTTCTGAGAGATCTTCAATGATTTGAGGCGTTATAATATAATCGGGAACAAGAGTCGGTATTAAATTTTCTAGGGAGGCAGTGGGCTGCAGTCTTGGGGTTACGTAATTCGTGTAAACTTCCGTTCGACTCGAAATTTCTGTTTCTCCATCGACAAATATTGTCGTGAAGTATGTATAGGTTGTGTAATAAGTTTTGACACCGCTACCGGTGGGCGAGATTTTGTTTTCAAGGCTTGGAGTTGGTCTGGTTAAATCGTTATCCAGGATATTCTCTCGGATGTCTTCCTCGGAAGATGGATAACTCGTCGTTGGTCTTCCAATGCCGACGCTAGTTGGTGCTATATCGGGTATGTCATCGAATGTTGGAGGTTTGGAACGGTAGCCTGATACTAAACTGTCTTCTCTGGCGAATAACCCGGCCACTGCTGGGTCGCTCACTTCGCTTGATGGATCCAAAGTTGAAGTGATGACGTTCGTTGTTACAACAATTCTGCTTGCTATCGACGACGTGGTATCTTGGAAGTAAGTGGTTAGGTATGTGTATGTGGTGTACAAAGTTTTAAATATGACTTCTATTTCATCTCCGTTTTCCGTAGTCATCTCAGTTGTTTCAGGCTCAGATTCGGTAACGTGTCTCCTTTCCGTGGTTATTTCTAACGGGGTGGTTTCTAAAGGTACTGTTCCTGTTGTTGTATCGAATGTAGTCAAGTGTTCTGTGGTAGGTTCCAGTTCGGTTGTTGTTTCATATAAAGCACGTGGAGTGGTTTGATCTTCTTTGGGTTCTGTTGTGGTTTCTTGTTCTGTTGTGATCGTTGGTCGTACAGTGGTAGGCTCAACTGCAGAAGGCGATATATCATCACTGGTACATTTCTTTGTTTGGAAACCGATTTCTGTTGAAATAACTTCTTGCGATTTGATGGAGGTAGTCGTTGTTTCTTCGTATGGAATAAAGAATGTTGTAAGATACGTTAGAGTTTTATATACTGTTGTTGGCAAGATTTGGGTTCCTTCGGTACAGATAACATCAACTTCTTTGTTAAGTTTTTCAGTATCAGCTTCACGAGGACTTGAGCTCTCACTAGTTGTCAAAATTTCGTTGGTAGTTACTTGATCTTTGGTGGTTGTCGTTTGTTCTTTTTGTTTGGGTGTTGTTGTTGGTTCTTTCTGAGTTGTCGTGTCCAATTTTTGCGTTATTTGCTCTTTAGTTGTCGCATCTGGCTTGTCTTTTTGGGTTGTAGTTAGTGAACTCTCCGTCGTTTCTACCAAACCTTCAGTGGTTTCTAATCTGTTTGTCGTTGTATCTAATTCTGTTACGTCTGGCGAGTATGTCGTGGTTCTTTCGTCGGTTTTGCTGGTTGTCGGTTGTTCTAGAACAGCGGTGTTCTGGATTTGGAATGGATCATCGTCAAAGAATATTGTTGTTGCACCACCGGACACTTGCGTTTCTTTTTCGGTTTCGCGTGAACTGGAACTTGGGCTTGCCAAATTATCAAGTAAAGTCGAAGTCGTTTGTAATGGTTCAGTGGCTTGTCTGTTTAACGCCTGCAGGGAGGCAAAAATTTTTGCGATCTCATCTTCGGAAGGTGTAGATAACATGGGGATTTGACTTTCAGATGGTTGTATTGCTTCTGGAGAAAAAATAATGGTTGATCGACCTCCTTTGGTGCTCAGCAGTTTGGAATTGATATTTATAAAAGGAGTTGGGGATTGGTTAGACGATTTGATCTTTTGTTCGTTAGCCAAGACAGAAGATTTAGCATCCATGTCTTCTCGTTGTTCAGGAACATTGCTATTTCTATTTCGCTGTCTATCTGTGGCGTCAATAATCATGGTGGGTAAAAATCCATGGTCTTCGGCCCTATCAGGTTCGATGGTTTCTGCTTCCGTGACTGGTTCGCGGGATGGAAAACGGAAAAATGTTCTGCTAGTAGTTCTCAACGGCGACTCTTTGGTCGAACGAGTTGGTTGAATTGTAGCTGCACCGAGTGGCACCGATGTTATCTTATCTCTGTTATACTTTGGCGTTTCTGAAGTAAAAGGGGCAAATACAATAACGGTATCACCAACGACTGTTGTAAAATCGGCAAAACCTGAGTATGTCACCGTGGGCAAATCTTTTAAATCTTGTTTGGCAGGTTTGCCAGCTCGGAACAGGAATTTAGCTTTACGTTCGGCCGCTGTGGTAGGCTTGGACCGTTCGGTGTTAATATCGAAATCAGGAAAATCACCCAGAAACGAATAGCCACTGGGGGAGAACTCATTGCGGACTGTAAACGTCGGTAAATCGTCGATTTCACGTACTTTCGATGGGTCTACAATGTTTAAATGATCGTTATTTGCCTTTCCTGAATGTATATCGTTTTCCTCGCTCGCGTCTTTGTAATTGATCAAGTTCTCTTTGTTCATGTCATGGTGTTTAGGGTTTATTTGGAAAACTTTCACGTTACTCTGCCCATTTTTGGTATTTCTCGTGCTGAACGACTGCGAAACGCTTTCTTTTCTGTAGTTCTGTTGGTACGGTACTCTGGCATTGTTGGAAGGAGCTGAGTTTAATATTTCTTCGTCTTCTTCCGCTTTGGCGGGGGCGTCTGACTGAGGTACGTCGTGATTTGCTTCGGCGAAACGGTAGAGGTTGGGTTTGTCTGTGGGGAAAACCAGGTAAGGATCGGCTCTGTTTGGGGAAATATAGTCGGTATTTTTAACGAAATTGACGCTGTTGATCAAGTTATGATCAACGTTCCATTTTTTACTGTTAAGATCGTTAGCTACTCGAGTCGGTAGGTCACTGTCGTACAGTACTCTGGAACTCTTAGTCAGGAGGTGAGCGTAAAGACGTCCATTGTCAAGGGTTGTACCGAGCACTTGGGTTGCGTACTCGGTGGTCACCCCTTCTTGGATAAAGGTACGTGCAGTAGAAGTTAAAAGGCCCAAATCCGGTTTAACACTTAAGAAACGACCAAATGTTGAACGTCCTTGATTATCCACCAGTAAGACTGTGGTAACATCTACAGGCGAGTAGGAAAGATAGAGGTCAATTTATACATCAAGAAAGAAATATAGAATAAATATATTAACAAAAAGATAAAATTTTATATGTCTATTTTACATAACACAACGAATCATCCAAATTAAATACGGTTAGAACATTCGAGATAATAATTTACAACAACGAGTTAAAGGGCAATATTTAAAGCAACTAAATCATTCAACAGATATATTTAAATTAAATTTTTTTCAAAGTAATGTTGTCTTTGATATTCGGATTTTTCGTTGTTATGGTTACAGTACATACAAATTACTACAAATACTTATTTTAAAACCAAACATCTTTCGCAATTTAATTTTATGGTTATCAGTTTGGAAAATATTTCATAAAACTTAATTCACACAGGGTAATTTAGGATCTTGCTTATTACCAAAGATATATCACAGGTTAAGTATGGTAAAATTGCTGATAAGCAATATTAAATTATTAAAACAGATTTTTTTTTGTTTGTGGAATGCACGTTTTTTATTTGCACAAATTTTTCATTTTAGAATTACTTCTTCAGGTCAGTTTTTTACTTGACATGAAGTCGATTCGGTTTTTCTTTTGTAGACGGTTGGCTTGACTATCTGACAGCAAAAATATAACACTAATTGATTATTTTATTTATCATCTTATTTAATAATTATTAACACCATTACGTAAACTGTTTTGACACAATCAAGTTGCCCTTGCAAAGGAAACTATGTACTACTTTGGTTTAAAAAAATGGCCAGAGTTGTATTTTTGTCACTAATTGCGGTAAAACACATTTTCCTTTTTGGAAAAAAAAATTTAAACTTCTTATACCAAATGCAAAATAATGTAATTCTTTCACATCTCAGATAAATTGGCACTAAATAGGAATCAATTATTTAACTCATGTTTTTTAACAAATGCACCCTTTGTTATTAAAGTGGTGTAAGTATTGTTTTTTGTTTCAAAATATTCAAGGGTTTGCATTTCAGTCGATTTAACAAAAAAAACTTATAAAGTCTATTAGGTTTACACAGAATTCTATGAATCAAAATTTATTAAACCATTTTTTTTAGATATCCCTAACTCCAGATTTTTTTAAATTATTCAGTTCAATTTTACTATTAAGTTGTTTTAGTCCAGTTTTGTTTATTAATAAGAATTAAGAGCAAAATACTGTTTTTGTCTCGATATTTATTTACTTCTTGCTAAATTACATTACGAATATAAGTTTTTTTTTTTATGAACCAGTAGTTTTTCGTAATACACTTCGAATTTATGTGGCACAGTTTTTCTTCTTAATAACCCGGTGTTTCACTAGACTTCGAAAAATGGACTTAAACTATTTTATTCACAAATGATTTTGCAATGCCACAGCTGACATGTAGAAAAAAATGTATTGACACGCGGGAGAAATAGGTTGCTTTTCTAACATTTTTGGAAAATTGATACTTTTTTTTAAATAATGAAATTATAATACTAAACTATATTTATTTTAAAACAAGGTATAAATAAGACGGTTCTCACCATGTATAATTTAATTCAAGCATTTCAAACAAAATTACAAGTATTTAAAGTAAAGGCTTCAAATATTTTCCTAATTTAAATTTTTTTATAAAAAATCCAACACGTCAACCTGAAATGAATCAAATTCAATTGATTAAAGATTTAACCACAGCTGTGGAATCAATAATAGATGAATTTTCTTCGCCATTTTTTCAATTAAACATTTCGAAGAAATTTCAAAATTCATAATTTACCCAGACATAATCAAAGTTGATGAACTTGATTTGGAAATTTTCGATTGGTTAAAATTAGAAAATTTTGAAATGCAATTAATTGATTGTCAATCAAGTGCAATTTGGAGGCAAAAGTATATTGATTTAAAGGAAAATTTAGAGATTATTGACAGCGAACGTCTGGAGGAAAAAATAAATAATAATGCTGAAAGCAAAATTATTAATGCCTGGCAAACGATTTGAGAAGAGTTCAAATCTTTAAAGAAATTAGCGTCGGCTATTTTAACTATATTTATTTTAACAAATGCATGCCACTATTTTCACAAATAAATTTGCAAAAAAAATAAATTCTGAGATACATTAACGGATGAATCTAGTTCAGCAAGAATTTTATTAGAAGTAACGAAATACCAACGTGATAAAAAAAACTTAACAAAAAGCATTCAACAACAAAAATCGCATTAGAAACTCATATTTTAATTCTTATTGTAGATACCTACTTAATTAGTGTTTGATAACTAAACATGTGTGCAATTATAATTTTTGTCTAATTATATCTTTCTATTGTTAAAATATTTAATATTTCTTTTAAAATTTAGTTACGTATCTTTAGTGTTGTTTAATTACAAATTTCTATTAGTAGCCAATACAAAATATTCATTTAATACAAATATTGTAATATTTACTCTTCATCTCCTCACAATCAGTAATGTTTTTATTTTCATTTATTGCAAAAGTTACCTGTCACGTAAGCATTTCAAAATGTGAAAATTTTAAAAAATTGGTACGCATAAAAAGATTCGCCACCCCTGTTTTGGACAGTTTTTAGGATTCAAAAAAATATATACAGGGTGTCCCAGATTACATTTCCAGCATGGGGATCTCGCTTATTATAAGAGATACAGGTTTGTTTAAATTAGATAAATTATTCCTTGGTATGAAAGGAGCCACAATCAATTTTTAAAAGTACAAAATTCGTCGTGCTTCAGTTGTTATAGCAAAAAATATGAAAATGTCGAATTTCTTTTTTCTTTCATAACTTTTTTGTCTTAATCGTTAGAGCAATTTTATTTGTATTTTCTAAATACTTTTTGATGGAAAATGTAACTGTCATTTTAGTTTTTTTTTAACACCTACCATTTTCGAGATATTACCCCAAATTCCATTTTTTCTTATGGACCGCGAAGTTGGCTATGGAATAGTTGAATGTACTTTTTTTTACTCGTTTAAATGAGATATTACTTGCTATACCTATTTTTATAAACAAGTCACAAAAGACAAAAAATCGTATTTTACCCATGACTTATCAAGCTATCTATGAAAATAAAAACAAAAAACAACTAATTAAATGTCAAATGACAGTTGCCATTTGTCTGCGGTATCATTTACTAGAATTTCATATTATTGTTGTGTAATTCGATAGTCTTTGTAGTAATTATTGTTATAATGATGGCTACATTTAAAAATAGCGAAAAATTTGACATGTTGAGATGCTACATTCTTTACCATAAAAACTGTGGAAGCTGAGCGAATATACTTGAGCTATATATCTTGAGAAAAGGCAACGAAGAGTGTGTAATTACAGAAATTTGGAAATAAATTTAAAAGAATATGGTTTCTTCGAAAAACCAACCAAAAATCCAAAACAAATCCATAAAGAATTACAAATATCTATTTTGCACAGTTTCTGTTGTAAAGAATTTAGCATTTCAACATTAAATGTTTTTAATTAGTTGTAAATGTGCCCATAATTATATGAAAACAAATTTGCTACAAAAACTATCGAATTACACAACAATACTATACATTCTAATAAATTATGTCGCATACAAATGGTAACTGTCATTTGACATTTAATTAGTTGTTTTTTGTTTTTATTTTCATAGATAGCTTGATAAGTCATGGGTAAATACGATTTTTTTTCATTTTGTGACTTGTTTATAAAAATAGGTATAGCAAGTAATATATCATTTAAACGAGTAAAAAAAAGCACATTCAACTATTCCATAGCCAACTTCGCGGCCCATAAGAAAAAATGGAATTTGGGGTAATATCTCGAAAATGGTAGGTGTTAGAAAAAAACTAAAATGACAGTTACATTCTCCATTAAAAAGTGCCTTTAGAAAGTACAAATAAAATTGCTCTCACGATTAAGACAAAAAAGTTATGAAAGAAAAAAGAAATTCGACATTTTCATATTTTTTGCTATAACATCTGAAGCACGAAGAATTTTGTACTTTTAAAAATTGATTGTGGCTCCTTTCATACCAAGGAATAATTCATCTAATTTAAACAAACCTGTATCTCTTATAATAAGCGAGATCCCCATGCTGGAAATGTAATCTGGGACACCCTGTATAACTGGACTTATTTTATCACTAAGAATAAGCAAGATACTCCTACTCCATGTACTTATATACAAGACAAAGATCTAAACATTTATACAAAAGATGTTTGGTTTTATAACTATTATAGGTTACTTAATGAAAATCTTATTTGTTTTTTTTTATCATAACGCTTTTTCAATCTAAAAGAAACAACTTTGGTCATTATTTACAAAGCCTATTTTATTTAAGAGCAGAAGATTCTGCAGTTAATGTTTCTATACAATAAACAAGTAACGTTAATGCTAAATTTGACACTTCTAATTGTCATAAATTAATACAAGAAACAATAATATTTACCAAGAAATAGCGAAAGGTAATTAAATACTTTAGTAAATACGACACACGCAAACTAATTATATAATACTTGTGTTAAAGAAGTCAATAGCTATTTGTAATAAAAAAAATAATATGTCAGTATAATTTGTACACACTTTTTATACAAACATTATTTATTATACAAATATTAGCTTCGTGAGCGGTTTTATCGATTACAGTCATCCTATTCACAAACGCGGTGCAGCAACGTGTGATTAATTTATTTTTTATCGTGTCATCCTTGACATTTAATAATAAACAGTTACAAGTATTGAATCAATAATAATTTTGCCTTATACGAAAAATATATGATGAGTTTTTAAACAATGCGGTTGTATTTTCCATACAATTTAGAAAATGCGAAAAATTTTGCCAGCACGTTTTGAAAGATGGGCGTCAAAAATGTACAAATACTTTATGGATGGGAGAATGACAAAATGTTTGTGTTTTAGCAACGCATTTAAAATAAAATTTCCGTTTATGTAATCACCGCTAAAACCTGATGTTCATTATATTTTTAGCTATCTACATCATCTTGTAAGGATGCAAATTTTTTTTAGTCATTTTTGCAGGTATGTTAGTTTTTAAAATATCAGTTAAAACTACCGTTATTAATAAGTAATGTACAGTTAATATGTAGCATGTAGTAATAGTATAATACAAACGAGCATAAGTATTTAATTAATTTTGATTTATTTGACAATAGTAAATACACAGAATTTTTTTCCATACATGGTTGCTAAAAAATTATAAAATATAGCTGTATCAAGTTAAAATGTTTAAAGGCTGCAGGACAAGATAATTTTATGGTTTTAAATAACATTTTAATACTGTATAAAAATAATCGTAACAAGGTTTTGTTAAGACAATAGCAAGTAATTAAGAAATGCAATAAATGTGTCGATTTAACAAAAGACAATATTTTGTCAGTTTTGGAAATAATTTTCTAATTCAACTCTAATAATTTCAAATACAAGTAGCATTCAAGAATACTTTCATACATTCCAGTTTTGTTTTAATGACGAATTTAAATAATTAACATATAATATGACCCATAACAACATATTCAAGACAATATTCTGTTTATTATTTAGATTGCTGTAACATTCATAAATAAAAATTTCGTCAAATGTTCGTAAAACAATGTATTATAATCAAATTTTTAACAAAACAAGATGTAAATTCTACCGAAATTTTTACTGTGTTTGCACAATATGGATATAACTGTCTTTCCAAAATTTTTGTTTTGGAATGGGCCAACAATTTTAGGGAAGGAGAAATACGCTTTTCTAACTTGCAATGCTATGGGAATTACAGTTGACGAGGAGCTACTCACTTCTGTTCGCCGACGATCAAATAATTTAGGCAGCAGAAGATGAACAGTATGCAGAATACATGATGAAAAAATCAATAGAAGAACTTGACAAGTGGTCTTTAGATATCAATGTTTTAAAAAAAAGTGGTAAATGGAAATACTGGTAAAAACATTGAAACCTCGTAAAGAAGGATAAAAACTGTCGATGAATAAAAGAATCTAGAAGTAATCTTCATTTCAGATGTAATGTATACTTAACAAAGATATCTTAAATAAATTAGGAAAACAAAGAGCAATACCTCGACATTTAAATTCAGTATTATGGAGCAAAAGTATCTCCTTCAATACCAAAAGCCATATATTTCAGTATTTTATACGAAGATATACTATATACGGAGCTGAAGTGTGGACAATGTCAAAATATTTAGAAAAGAGTGTAAGAACAATGGAATTGACCTTCTGGAGAAGGCCTTGCCAAGTAACGATTATGAATAAAGTTTCCGGCAGCCAAGCAGCGTTAAAAGCTCTTGGCTCGTCGGAAGGAAACTCAGGATTTGTTCTGAACTGCATGCGGGCTCTTAACATGCTAGGACGCAGGAATAATGTTACACAGGTATGTTGCTCAGGGCACACTAATATACCAGGGAACGAGAAGGCAGATCGCCTAGACAAAATTGGCAGCGAGACACCTTTCTTCGGACCAGAACCCGCAGTTGGTACATCCTATGAAACAGCCAAGTGGTGACATATACATAGAGGGGCACAATGCTCATTGGAATAAAGTTGCAGGATAAGCCCATTCTAAGGCTATCCTGTCATTGGTCTCCAAAGAAAATACAGAAGAAATGCTCAGGACGAGCAGAGCAGCCACAGGACTGTGGTCTAAACAAACACTTCTACATAATAGGGCTCTCAGAGACCGATATATGCAGAGGATGTGGTGGAGGAGTTTCACGTAATATGTCAGTGTGAAGAATTAACGTCATATCGACGTAAACTTCTGGGGATGGAAAAAGCTAACCAAGAAGAGTTAACAAAAACACCCTTAAAGAAAATCCTGGAGTTTTTTAAAAACACAGGACTTTTTTAAGGTGCTATCACCAGAGGGTACAATAGACCAATAGGTCGCAGTACAAGAACCCGAAAGAGGACCACCTCCGCGGAAATAAATAAATAAATGGATTAAGTTGAAACAGAGGTCATAAGGGAAAGAGTAAATGCAGTAAAGAGCCTGACCGATATAATTAAAGAACAACTGGTACGGTACGGTAATCTAAACAGAATGTCTGCACATTGAATTCCACATCAAACAATGACATGGATTTCATCTTGAAGAAGAAGAACTGTAAGACGGAAAAAAGATTTTTTGCGGGGTAAAAAGACCAACGGACAAAAGGAACTCAACGGATAATGACTAGAAGGATAGGAATGAAGTCCAGAGTGTGTCCAGATGCAGGACATTGTTATTGAAAAATAATCATTATTCATTCACCAGTGTTGTAATTTTTTTTTAAAGCAATTCCTGTTTAATTTGAAGGCTCCACGTATGTTACCAAAATAACATTGACTCATTTATAATTAATTTGTTGTCCGTTAGAACATTAACTGTATGGATGCAGCTAATAAGTTAATCAGAAACAGTTAGTTCAAAAATTAAAAGCATCTCCAAAATAAACCGATATATTTTTAACTTTAAAGTTAACACTTTAGAGATCAATTTTAAGCTTTTACACAAGAAATCTTTGATTTACAACTTTTAGCAAACCTGTATGTATAAATAAATTACAAATAACGTCAAGCTTATGCAAGTTTTAAAATAATTTTTAATTTTCTACATTACGTTCAACTAAGTTTTGTTCCTACTAAATAATTTTTAAAATACTGCTAAAATTAACATAGTTTAAAGATAATTAGGTAATTTTCCAGATGGTCTCTTACCATTTGCATCTTGTCTTCGTCTCCTTGGCGACGAATTTATTTCTTCCTCTCCTGCAAACAAACAAAAATAAATTAAATCTCCGCTTAGGAAATCGAAAGTCCAAATTTAATCAACAAAACAAACAAAACATAAGCCTTAAGTAGTCTACTTCTACTAGATGCATCCTTGTGTATTTGAAACCATTCCACGCATCACTTCAAAATCTAAAATGCATGTGAATGTCGGGATCGTGAAGGACAAAAACCTTGATTATACATGGCGCATTATAAACATCTAGGAGCGGCACTAAATTATTTATATTTACGCAGGTAAACAAGTAAATTCGATTGAATAATCAAATAACTTGTATTAAAATTAAGTAAGAGTTCCACTCTTACTTAATCTGCACCATTGCATATTTTTACTGCACGGGATGACTTTAAAGTTCTTCTTATTTTTCAACTGAAAGGCTCCGCATGTTGTAATGTTTGTATGGGACATTCTTACCTTGAATGAAATGGATAAACGAATGAGTGGCGCCTTTTAAAGTACATAAAAGGCAAACTCTTATTAAAATGTATGTAAAAAGCGTTTGATTACATTGAAGTGTAGAAAATATCAATACATTTATTATTAACACGTATTGCCTTTCATTTGTTGCATTCAACGTGATCATGGATTGTAACTCTTAAAATTAAATATAATAAAAAAGGACACAGAAAATGTTGATAAATATTCTGTTCATTTCAGTGATTTTATATTGCATAATAATTAAGATATTCATTAAACTCAAAATATAGGCTTAATAAAAATAAAACAAATAAGTTTAGTTACTAAACTAATCCAATTTGTTAAAACACTTCCCTATTAAAAAAATTATACCAAACTAAATATATTTATTATTCTAAAATGTATTATTATGCAAATAAGATATCTTCTGATAAAAAGAAGGCAGTATAAACTATAAATTACATTAGAGTTTTGATAAAAGCAACAACTTTAAATATGTTTTCCGGAAAAACTTGTTTAGCACGAAAAAATTGCTAGCAATTTTTATTTTTTTGTTATATTTCTTAACAATTAGTACATTTTTTAAAGTAAGTCTTACGTGTTGCACCCTCAAAGATCTTTTTTAAATACCTATATGTGAATATAAATTACAATCTATTGTGCATAATAAAGAACATATGTACATATACAGGGTGTTTCTTAAATATTGGAAAGTGATTCCTTATCAAAAATTAAGGGGAACTTTTATAGAATTTTTTTTTCCTTAGACGTATCCTTTCGGAGTTGCACCCTCCAAAGGGGAGCGAAAAAATTAGGTTTTTATTTTATTTTTCAAATTTGGATGAACGTAGGAGAATGATATTTCGTAAATAATTTATACTTATTAAAAGGTTTCCCATAGTAATATTTTCAATCATCTCCAACCTTCACAGAGGGCTGAAAAGTGCGACCCCTGCTGATTCTTTTATCAGAATTTTTTGGTGAGTTAAAATTTGGCAATTTTGTTTTTTTTATATTTTAGTTTTTCTCGTAAAACCAACAATTTTTGAGTAAAAATTCATAATTTAATAAAAGAATTCCAAATAAATCAAGCTTCATGACGAAAATTTTAAATTGCAATTTTCAACCCACCTAAAAGTTCTGATAAAAAAACAAACACGTGTTGCACTTTTTAGCCCTATGTGAAGGTGAGAGATGATTAAATATATTACTATGGGAATCCTTTAATGACTATAAAACATTTATCAAATATTATTCCTACATTTCTCCAAATTTGAGAAAAATCAAATTCTAATTTAACCGCTCCCCTTTAGGGGTTGTAAGTCCGAAAGAAGACGTCTTATGAACAAAGTTTATCTAAAAGACCCCCCTTAATTTTTGATAAAGATCACCTCCCGATTTTTTCGCATTTTTTACGAAACACCTTGTATAATCAGATTGTTTTTTTAATCTTCAAACTTGGGATAAGTCAAGAAACCATTTTAAAATAAAACTCTTGTTTGTCATGTGTTTTTTAAACACCTATAGTGAATTTTAATTAAAACAACATCTTCAAAGCATCGTGGATATTTTGCTTTGCCAATAACTAACTGAATAAATAACTACATGGGGTGGGAACCTGTGATTACCAGTCGCATTATTGCATAGAATTACTGTTATCCTTTCTCCAGAATCCTTTCGCCCTGGTAAATGTTTTTCCTGTTTGGAATATATAGGTTGTATCGTTTAAATTTTTATACACCAAATCTGTCTTAAATGCATTATACATTTGTTAAGATTGTAAAATTATATGATTCATTTTTTTTTTTAATTTAGTATAAAACTAGTAACAGCTTAATCATTTAAGAAAATATAATTAGCTTAAATATAAATTCCTTATCTTTTTTTAAGGTAGCCTATCAAAATGCAACACCCGATTCTGATTTCTTCATCGGTTGCACTTATATTTATTCATTTATTTTATAAGATATATAAATAAATAAATTGCAGCTGAAGAAGAGACAAAAGTCCTGAAACTGCTTTTGCAAATCGACAAAAAATTCTTCGAAAAAGTTGACTATAATAAAACTTTTTTATATTAATTCATTAATCACTTATATTCAAATAATTCATAATTTGGGGAATTTTTTTCTGTTTATGTTTAATTAAGATATTCCATGAAAACAAAACTTTTGTACTCATTCAAAACTAGCTAGAAATTTAACGATTAAATTTAAACGTATATAAAATTCTATAGCCTTGACATTAGACATTTCATTTAAAAACCAATCGTAAAACTTTTTCACAACTATTCAAACCTTTTTTTTTTAAATTCTGTTTATTGTCTAAAAATATTCAAAACTATAAGCATTTTTTAAATTAATACTCTCCTCGTTTGTCTAAGACGGTAAGTAAGTTAATTTGCACATTTCTAAAATCTGTAGTTTATTCAATATTTTCCTTTTTTTTTGTAGAAATAATTTTGTACCTTGTATTTTAGTCAACACAATATTATGGCATGTGACTATGTGACAAAAAAACTTGACAGTTGTCATGGGTTGCTTTTATCAAATGAAAATTAAATAAAAATATTTGCATCAATAACGTGCTGCAATAAATAAATATTGCCTCATCGAATTAAAAAAAAAAATCGAAAGTATTTTTACATTATTGTCCAAATACATAGGTCTATCACGTTTATTTCTAAGAATAAACGAGAAAATACATAGTAATAATTTCTGGTACACTCAGTATACAATTCTTCACGTTGCAAAGGTTCATTAAAAATGACATTTAATTTCTACGACTTATTTAGCGTTCAAAGACCGTTTTTTATGTTGTAATGCACTTCTATAGCAATTTGCTCTCCAAAAGCAATCGTGCTCCAGTTGACCATGAATGGAAGTCCTCTGCTTTTCTCTCAGTTATCGAAAGTTGCAATTATATTTCCAACAATGCTCTTGTTTTTAATTATTGCTTACAGCGTGGAGATAAATAACAATTAATGTATGATAATAACTTTATTTTAAAGGTTGCCAAGTAGTTTATTCAGTAAACAATTGTTTTAGTTCTTGCAATTGTTACGGTTTTTTTCAATAGGCGACGTAAGTATAGTTTTTATTTAGTTTATAGGTAGAAAGTATAATAACTAAAAGATTGCATTGTTCATTTAGATATACATACTATTTAAAATTGTTTTTTTGTTGTCAAAGATATCGCAAAAGCTCAGAGTTTTCTCTTTGACTTTTTTAAACACGGAGAATAATTTAGGGGTTGATAGATCTCGTAAAAATAACTGGAGTTTTCATTTAATGCGCATTGATTTATTGTATGGGTACAATATTGTTCTAGTTTCATTTAGTCATGAGTCCTTCTACTGTTAGGTGTAGGACTGTTGAGTTGTGACTTTTTTCAATTTTTCTGTTTACAGCTAGATTTTTTATGTCTTTCCATTTGATGTTTCTGACCGTTGCTGCTTTTTTAACTTCGTATTGCCAGGTTTTTCTCGGTCTTTTGTTTTTTTCCTGTGATCTTGCTTCATAGCCTTTTCTGGTTAACCTTTCTTCTTTCATCCTATAAATGTAACCCAACCATCCCAGCTGTCTTTCTTGTATTTTTGTTTCAACAGATTTCATCTTTAATTGTTCTCTATATGTTTCATCCCTGATTCTATCTTTTTTGGGTTTTCATTGGATTTTCCTTAGAAATCGAATTTCTGCTGCATTCACTCGACTACTATTTTTATTTGTGAGTGTCCACGTTTCACTTCCGTGTAAAAGTGCCGGAGTTACTACCTTTTTGATCACTTCCACTTTTGTTCGTTTTGGGACTTCTCTATTTCCAAAAAATGTTGTCTTACATTTGTTACTTCGTACCTTTGGTTAATTTCATCTGCCTCCGCTTGCTCTTTAAAGTATTGTCTTCATCTTTCCATAATTTTTCCCTCATCAGTAATTATGTTCCCATTTTTTTCTTTTGTTTTTTATTCCATATTCTTTTTTCGTTCTGTTCTAGTAATTTGAACAAATCAATAATCTTTCACACTTTTGATACAAATTTGTACTATTGTACTGCTATAAATTAACTATCTAATGGTAAAAATTGCACGGATGCCTTTGTAGGTGTGGAACTGATACTTTAATTTTAAATTTTCTTCCTGAAGATGGCAACTGCGATTACAAAACTTGGAACTCAACAACTGCAGAACAGTGAAGCCTGCATGAATGGACTATTTCTTTCCACTTTTAACTTTTAACAATCTTTTGCTAATAGTTTGGTGAAGTGGTTTCCTGGTAAAAATCAACGTTTGATCTAACCATCCCCTGGTAGATCTTGCTCGGAGACATTTTCCATCAACACGCCCATGCACGATTAGTTTTTCAAGATTACTGCTATCTCTTCCTGATATGTGACCACGATATTGTATTATTGACTGCTGTGATGTATAAAAGCGTTGAATTATGTTAAGATTATTTATTATAGAAATATTGGTACTTCTTTCATACGAATGTATTCTTAATATTCGGCGCCAGCATCACATCTCGAAAGCGTCTATTCTTTTTGTAAGAATAAATGTGATCATATATTTGTTCAATACACTATTACTTTATCTTCGCCCCTAGCTACCAATGTGGGCGAATGTACGTGTTTATTGTATTGTACAAATGTACATGACCACTTTCACTTTGAAATATTTATGGTTTTGTTTGGCTAAAGAAAACAATTTGCATTTCAGTATAACTACATCCGTTAGGTCAACAATTTAATTAGCATCATTTACCACATTTTTTTTAATATCCGTTATCCTGATACATACAAGTTTTACAATCACCAAGTCGTATTATAGTTGTTTTTCTTATAGCGTTGTTAAACTTAACATATAAATTGAAACAAATTCAACCCAAAGCTTTTTATTTTGAGAAACATTTTGCCATAACAACGGTCGTATTAAAAAGTACAATAGCCAACAGTAAGCTACATGATGGTTGCAAAATGAGTGTCAGGAATGCACAATACAACGAATCAAATAATCAACATCTTCTTTGACCAACTATTTTATACTTCATACGGTTATTCTAATATAGATTGTTCTTGGATCCAAAATCACCTGTTTAGTTTTTTTTATATTTCTTAATTATTTTTTTTTCATAATTTACACTCTAATAGAGTTTATAACAATGCAATCTGGTCTTTAAGACCAATGAGCAGTTTAATTCTAGCCTAAATTAATGATGTTCAAACTTAGTCCAAGGTTTACCCAATAGTAGTCCTTCGTTTGCTAATAATAATAAGTACACTGATTATTAACGTGCACACTACCGTACAGTCTCTGCTTTTAAACTTTCGCTTAAACTAACCCAAAAGGTTTAACCCTTTTAAGTGTTCTTACTAATCCTGTAGTGTCCAGGAGCTGGATCGCCTCGACGTCTACATGTTGATGGAGCCTTTCTTCGTGGCTCTTGCAAACTTATTAATGGTTTTGGCTACAGTATCCAGGTTGTGGTCCCTATGTATGTCACTATTTCTGCAATATCAAGGTGGATCAGCGATGTTTCTTAGTGTTTAGTTCTGGAATCTCTTGGTGATCTGAATATTACCCTGTTTGATGCACCCCCTTCGCTATTCCATACAGGCTTTAAAATTAGCTTGTAAAGTTAAAAATCATTATGTAGGGACAGAGAGGAATTCCTCCCGATTAGCCAGTACATTTTTTTATATTTGATACCTATTTCTTCCCTTTTTTTCTTGACATGAGCCTTCCAGCGTGGCTTAGCGTACCTACGTATTTTGCTCTATTGGAGTATGGAATTTGTTTATTATTTAAGTTGATTGGTACATGTTCAATTCTCTTGTTGGTAAAATTGACATGTACTGACTTAGTTTCATTTAACTTTATAAGCCATATTTTTGTCCAGTTGTTGATCTAACTGGGAGCTGCTTGTAATTTCTGGGATGGTTCTATATTGTTTCTTTCTACTACCAAAATAGCCGAATTAAAAAATGGTGTGATAATGTGATAAGCACGAATAGTAGAACAAATATTTGCACTCGAAGACAATTAGCACATTTTTACCAGTCTATACGATGTGATTATAGTTGAACTAAATCTACGTGTGTATTCTTTCTTTATTATAACTTTTACATGCACTTTTCTCTAGAACAAAATAACAGATAACTATTCACAACACAATTAAAACTAAAAGTATAAATATTTAAATATATGGATGTATGCCAGTAATATAGTTCATAATTTTTCTTCATTATTTTGTATGCGAATAGTGTTATCCAAGGAGAATAAAAACAATATTTAATTGCTTGTTTTATATCGATAATAAATTGTTTTAAAGTGTACTAAGATTAATAATTAATTTTAATTTACCACATCTAGCTTCTTCGATTACATAACGTGCTATTTCAAAATTATGTCAACATGAAATCTCGTTTCAATAGCAACAAATGAAAACATGCAAGAATGCGTTAATATAAGAGATTATCTATTACATCAAGATTTATCGTACCTATACTTTGGCTTTAATGAAGTCCTTCACAAAAAGCGACATTTAAATTTCTAATGGAATCACGTTCGCATTTTCTAAACGTAAATTTGCCGGTTAATTTTGTTTGACGTGATAATTAGGGATTGTAAATTTACCGACTTTTTGAATTACCGGTAATTCGGTAAAATTTTCAACCAAAACCGGTTTACCGGTAATTTACCGGTAAATCATAATATTATATGTACATATATTGCATATAGATATAATTGTTTTTTTTTAGATTTTCGCGGTTACTAACATTTTTAATATAATTTTCGGAGTTTACCCGTGTATCCCTATAGGGAGAGCTTGCCGAAACGTCGAGCCAATTTAAATATTACGCGGATAAACTCCGAAAACCATATTAAAAAAATATACAGGGTGTGTAAAAATTGGCGGAAGGGCTACACGGGGCGATGTTCTTCGTAAAATTCTAAGTCGAAAATCTTAATACGAAAATGTTGTACCACGCTTGCTGTGTCTGCAAGAGGTCCTCAAAGCTTTGACATTTAGTCCTTTAATAAGCGTTATTATTTAATACTTGCAAATGAAAAAGCTGCAATTTGGAATAAAAATAGATTTCGAATAGTATTTTTTCCTAGATATTGTGTTCTTCCTTTCAAAAATTGGTGTTGAAAATATGTAAATCACTGATTTTAATGACAGTAATACATATGGCAACATTGTCCTTAGCTGTCATCTCTGTTTTTCTCGTAATTATTTCTTGTTTGTGTTTTACGATACCCAAAAGTTTGCAGCTATATTTACGAACTGAAGGCTTTTAGTTCGAACAAAAATTGTAAATACCTAAGTAAAAATTGCTGATAAAAAAATGTCCAAACGCAAATCAATGTATGCAATGTTGCAAATTTTTTTTTTCTTTAAATGGTTCCTGAGGCCATAGGAAGCATGGTACAACATTTTCGTATCAAGATTTTCGACTTAGAATTTTACGAAGAACATCGCTCCGTGTAGCCCTTCCGCCAATTTTTACACACCCTGTATATTTATTTAGTATGTAACTGATTGGGATAGTTGAAGCCTAAACTATCACAATAAGTTTCATACAATATATCAGTTAAGAGCCATCAACGTAAATTTTTTTATGTAATAATAATAATATAATTCAATATAAAATAAGAGTACACAGGGTGTTCTTTTCCATGGGACACTATTGCTATCTCCGTAAATAATGAATATACAAGGTTGGTTAAATGGGACAAAAGTTAGCTATTTAGGAGTGTATTTTAAACAAGATCTTGTTTTGTTTAAAAATTCCATGGCTTGCGTGATTTAACGGAAAAACCGAAATCGATCAAAATTTTTAAACTTAATTATCTCGGGTATTGTTGCGAATACACAAAAACGCCAAAAGAAAAATGTTTTGTAGACTTAGTTTGACATAAGAAGACGATAGTCAGATATTTATTTATAAATTACCGTGCGAGATATTTGACAGAGAAGCGAGTAAACAATCATATTCCATTTGTATCTATTTTCCCCTTATTTTTTCTCCTTGAAAATAAGTCAATATTCTTTTTTGATTATTTGATTTAGATTTTTATCATTATTGGAAAAATATTGTAAAATTACCGGAATTACCGGTAAAAAATTGGCAAATTACCGGTAAAATTTGAAGAGCCTTTTTTGCGATTTACCGGTAAACCGGTTTACCGGTTTACCGGTATTACAATCCCTAGTGATAATTATATTTTATTTATTAAAATTGATTTATTGAAATATTGAGAGGAATGCAGTTGAACGAGTTCGATTATAATTGCAGATTTTTGGCTAAGTCGCAGCATTAATAGATAATGTATTCACTTAAATTTTCTCATCATGCATACGAAGTTTAAAGTAGTTATTTATAAAGATTTCCAGCGAAAAATCGTTGAGTTTTCCAATGTAAAACAGAGTACCCTTTATCTTCTTTGACTATTGGTCATCTTCATAACTATTCTTATTTTATTCGCAGCAGTTCTAAAGAGAGCTAAAGGGAGCTACATCCTAACCATTCTCTCAAGTTCCTCAACCGGAACTTTTATTTTCTACCACACTTCTTTTGATTTTTATTATTCCCTGCACGGTGACTTTAAGTAGTTCATATTTTTCTTCTCTCGCGACACTGCTTTCTTGGTTACTCCAGTTTTCTTCCTTTATTATTATATCGAATTCATTTCTTACTTTTCGTAGTACCTACTTTCACATCCGTTACTCTTTCAATTCATTTTCAATATCTGTAGCACAGTATTCCAAATGCTTCCATTTGTTATGGTTTTGCTCGCCATTCCATCCAGCAATCTTTAGAACCCATAACAGCGGGGTGTCTCAGGTCTAATACGAGATTCCGATTGAAGGACAGCTTCTTCATTTAACGGAGACTTGTCTGGCAGTTTCTATTCTAGTTCTAATTTCTTTCGATTGATTACATTCGCCCATTAACCACGCTCCTAGGTACAAATTGTATGCTTTACTCTTTCTATTTGTGTACCATCTATTGTTAAATTTGCTTTGATATTGTGGGTTTTAAAAATGACCATAAAACTTAGTTTTAGTACAATAAAAGGTTTAAAAAAGTAACAGAATAGTTAAAAATATTAATGAACCAATCCCTTATTTGTGGTTTGTCAATTATCCTTAAGTGCTCCTTACCTTTTGGCCATTAGATGTTAATTTTTGCTCGAAATGTATGCATCACTTGACCAAATTTGATTTCTGGAAGGCATTGTTAAACATAATTGTTCTAAATAGATTCTATCAATATGGTGTCGTTAATATAAGACTTACACAATACATTTTAGGTAATTAATTCAATAATTAATATAGGTTTGATTAAAAATTACTTATTTTTCCAAGAATGTCTTTACTTACTCCTATTTATTAAATGATACCAGAATATCAAGCAAAATTGCATAATAAAATGGATAATTTTTAAACTAACGCTGTATAATTGACCTAAGGCTTTTTTTCTACAAAATATCAAGTTTTTTGTATAAATTTGAGCGTGGTTAAGTTTCAGCAATAACACTCTAATACAGATTTTTTTGTAAACTTAGTTTTTAATCTTTAATCTAACCGACAAGCTCAATCTTTTTTAAAACTTTACTCGAAGTTGCTAGTTTTTAAACATTTTATTATTCACGATTGGTTCTGGCCCTGTTCATATAGTAAATTAGGTCAAAAATGTTATGTATTCATTTTCAAATAATACTCTCTCCTATGCTTGATTACACTTTTTCTACAACCAGATTGCACAAGTATCTCTTAACTTACTTTCGCGAATAAAAGACACAAGGTGGATCGCCTTTCTATGCATAAATAACTCGCAAAATTTCCCCTAATTTCTAATTAATAATACTATAAAAATGCCGATAGTATATTTGAGTTTATAAATGACTTTAAAAAAGTGCGACACATTTTGGTTGTAGTTAATTTCATTTAGTTTTAAAGCACTCCTAGAGGGGATATAGTGATTCAGAAGAATATATCCTTTTAAAAATTGCGGTAAATAATTTTTAGAGGTGAACAATGATTCCGCATTAGGTAAAGTCGAGTTAACCTTGATTTGTTAACTCCAGGATATTTTTGAACGAGTCAAGTATGACAATGATTTGGCCGTGATCCAACGAACCTAGACCTTTAACGAAAGTTAACGGTATGTACTGGAAAACTGTGCATTATTTTTTAAAATTCTGAAGGATTTTAGCCAAAAACACACTTTAATTTTCTAGGTTGTAGTCAGGATGCATCTTGTTTGCAAATACATTAGCAGCGCAAAGATTTTATGGCTTCTTTTAAAGTCGTTAATGACTGATCATCTATTACCGAAAGAATTGCGTCCGTTTGACCTTTAAAATGCTTCACTGGCTACCTTTGCTTTTTACACTGGATTGGCAATCTAAAAAACCGCGCGTCATACAGCGGAGAACATTCAAGAAAAGCATGAAATTGGAATATTTAACCCAGTTCAGTGAATATTTCACCGGTGCGGACCCGAATCGAATGAAATTAGCCTTGGGGGTGATGCACATCGGAATATCCGAAAATTAAAAGAACAACAATTGAATGAACGTATTTCTTGCCAGTTTTTTGTTTTTTTAAGCCGACAAACGTGTTTGTTTCAAATTTGAATCGAATATAATTATTAGCAGTGGCGTTGCTAAGCTTTTGAGTACATACTTGGGCAAGAAATCACTATAGGCTCCTTATTTTTTTTTTAATGTTGAATCATTCTATCCATATAACAATGTGTTGATTTACGATTCTTTCACAATTTTACAAATAGTAATAACATGAAAATTTTAATTACAGGAACAACTTTCCTGTTTTATAATTTTGTTGAAAATGTAGTTAAAAAAATAATTTCTATTATCAAAAAAAATAATCCAAAGCCATTCTAGTGTAGATACTATCTTTAAGTCCTACGTTGTCATTTTTCTTCAAATTTGGAATCAACTCCTAACTTCTTGACAATTTGCTTAGAGTTGTATTTAATTATTCTTATGAATTCTGAATGTTCTGTAAAGTTTAAATGACCATATCCTATACAAAAGTATTCATCAAAATCTATATCATGTTTATATACAGGGTATCCCAGATTACATTTCCAGCATGGAAATCTGGCTTAATATAGGATACAGGTTTGTTTAAATTAGTACACAAAAAATGTATACAACATTTATTTAAATAATTAATTGTGTTTATAGCATTTAAAACACAATAATCTACTCTATGAAGATTTAAATTACCTGAAATATTTAAATATGTAGCAGTGTTTTAACTTAAAACTATCTCTGTGTGCGTTCAAAATAGGCCCATATATGTTAATAAAAAATTAATAAACAAAAATTACATGAGCATACACCTCCATGCTAAATACTTATTTCTTTAGAACAAATATAACTGTCACCACAAATTAAAAAAGTATGGCTTTTAATCTAAATTATAACGTTTTACATAAAAGTAGATATTAAAAAAAATTAAGCCTGTTTAGTATAACATACAGGGTGGTCCAATTTTTTGTAGCAGGACTAACAGTCGATACAAAAACTTATTTTAAAGCGAATATTCCACATCAACATAGGTCCATAAACCCGTCATTTTAAAGATACAGGGTAACCTGTAAGGTGGCGCTGTATACCAGATTTGGTTTAAGTTTAAATATATCTACTGGTTAAGAAACGGTTAAAAATTATCGATATTTTTTCGAAAATTTCAACACCCTGTATCTTAAAAATGAAGCGTTTGTGGGCCCCTGTTGATATGGAATATTCGCTTTAAAATAAGTTTTTGTATCGACTGTTAAAGTCCTGCTACAAAAAAGTGGACCACCCTGTATAATAACACTTAACACAAGCTGAGCTTGTTAAAATTTGAGATTTTCTGAAACAGACCTTCGACTTACTAGTGCAACATATTTTTTTAAATTTCTAGTAGTCCTTAGGGCAGTGGTTTCCAACCTTTTTGTTCTTCCAACCCCCTTTTTCATAAAAAAATTGGTTGCGCCCCCCTCACTTTTCGTAACAATCTAATTTCATAAATACTGTCCTGATATAACAATTAGTTAATTGGCTACAAAACCAAATACCATAATATTCTGTATAAATAAAGTTCTTTTTGTTTGTTTATATTCAAAAATGATATTTTGCTAACAGCTGCGCGCCCCCTTGCAATAGTCTCGCGCCCCCCAAGGGGGGCGCGCCCCACAGGTTGGAAACCACTGCCTTAGGGCCATGTGCAGTACATTTTGAGAAATGCTGAGTCTATTATTGCCAGAGTGTAAGAATGTTTTATTAAAAAAAAACATTTAAATGCAGTTAATTGTCAACAATACATAATCCACAGCTTATAAATTTTTGAAACACCGTAATTTGAAGAGTGCCTGTTTAAAACAGATAAAAAGTGATTTTCAAATATGAAAAAAACAATATATTCACGGTTGTTATCTTAAAGGGCCTGCTTCTCCTTTGTAAATCGGCATTTTCATACTCCTAATTATACTTTCGGATATGCTAAAGGCGTTCACCTGCTTATTTGTTTTATTTTCGATAATTCCTCTCTAGTAATTGATAATATATAAAATCTTGTTCGTTTTGCTTCGTAATTTATGCCGTTACAACCTAAGAATGAAGTTCTGATGAGCCTGGGAATCGGTGCTACTTCACTCTTCGAATATGTGGGTCAGTAATCAACTCTCAGAGTCGGTCAGCCGGCTGTGCCCGAGGCGCACAATCGAAGGTGAAGACGAATCAACAACTACCAGCGCTCGGCGATGACCCGAGATAGCCAGCACCAGTTACCTCAATTCCGTAAAGCAATTTTTATGTCATTTCGATTTGTGTATGTAGTAATAAAAATATTTTTTATGAGGTCATGTACCGCGTATGGTTTGAACTAATAATGAAAGGTGTAGTGATTTCTGATCAAAAGCTTTTGCTTTTTAACATTACACAATACTTCGTTTTAATTTGAGATTAACGTTAATTATTTATTGCTGTCTTAAAATTGCTGAAGATTTTTCTTGGGCTATCTAAATTTTATGGATTTTGTGTAATTTATTTTTAATATTAAGCACAAGGAGATATCGGAAACCGTTAGAGACAGATGGAAGATTAAATTAGCAAAGAAGTGAGTTGCTATGTTTCTACAAAAAGTCTAAACTAAAATGTACATATTGCTCCCAGCTCCTGAAATTTCCTGAAAAATACTGAAACACTGTTTTCTTGTTTTTTTTTAACTTTCTGTTTATTTACAGTAGATATTTGAAGTTTGGTACTCATAATTACCTTAAATGCCACAATCGAATGGCGTTAAAATTGATCAAGTCTTTTTAGCTTTTCAGATGCGCAGTCAACTTTTTTATTTTTTAAGACACCATATTGGATTTTATTGCCACTAGCTTACAAATTTTATGGTAAGTACAGTAGTCATCATATTTCAAAAATTATAAAGATGAGTACCTACTCTTTTTTCTTCGTTGTATTAAACTCTTCTGAATATGAAACATGTAGATAGGTTTAATAAGATTTTAATGTCTCTCAAATAATTTTCGAGTCAAAACGTATAATTATTTTTCGTTTAACTGAAATTTAATTGAGAATGGCATTAATTATTAGGTATATTTTCAAGCGGCGATGCAAAAATTTGCTAAACCTTTGTCTTTTATATTCCAATACTCAACAATGTTTCATTAAATTATCTAAAGTTCAAGCATTAAAAAACAAATAAATTTTAAGGAAATGTTTAATAGTTTTATCGTTGGACTGTATCTTGGAAAAAATAAAGAAATTGATTTACATTTTCTTTGTAAGATCTCTCGTATGAATTTGAGTACACCAAATAACTTTTTTGTTACTTCGTTTAAACCAAAATATCGTTTCGGATAATGTTTTTCAAATCGAGACACCCCGTTTAATATTTTTCAAAAGTTGTTTTTTTCTTTCCGCGAAGGTGATTTCTGTACTGCGACCTATTGGTCTATGGTACCCTCTGGTGTTCTGTGTTTTTGAATAACTCCAAGATTTTTATTAAGGGTGTATTTCTTAACCCTTCTTGGTTGGTTTTTTCATCTCTAGAAGTCTTCGCCGATAGGGTGTGAATCCTTCACACTGGCATGTTACGTGAAGAGGAGTTTCTTCTTCTTCACCACATCCTCTGCATATATCGGCCTCTGAGAGCCCTATTATGTAGAAGTGTTTGTTTAGCCCACGGTGTCCTGTGACTGCTCTGATGTCTACTCTGCTCATCCTCAGCATTTCTTTTCTTTAGAGACCTTGTCAGAATAGACTTAAAATGGGCTTGTCCTGCTACTTTTTTCCAATGAGCATTATGCCCTTGTATTAATATGTCATTAAGACGCCGCTTGGCTTTTCCATAGGATATGCCAACTGCGGGTTCTGGTCCGAAGAAAGGTGTCTCGCTGCCAATTTTGGCTAGGCGATCTGCCTTCTCATTCCCATCAAAAGTTTGATAGTTATTGTTTTCATTATTATATTTATCCAACTGGTTGCATAAAAATCGAATACAACTTTAATAAGTAACCCTAGCATCTAAAAAACTAAAAAACCGAGTCAATTTTCCCAATATCTTAATTCATTTTCAAAATATAGCTCAAAATTAATGTCTGAATATTCGTAAAACCTATTCCCGTAGCTCTGTTTTTTTTTTTACAATGCTTTTAAATCTTCTGCACTTCATAGTGAATTATACATCCTGCATAACACTTCAAATATTTTTACAAAGAGTTATAAAATGTATTTCCAGTTGCAATATTACTTTGAACAGTTAAGATTATAATTTTAGAGAATATTAACTGTATTTTCATTCTTAATAAGTTCATAAATAAATTTTTATTTGTGAAACCAATGAAAATTCGATATACGATTTATCGCATTTTTTTTAAACAGTCGATGTACATATTGTTCTTAATTTTACTGTATTTATCGTACCGATTACACCAAGCCCTGGGCTTGAAGAGCAACCACATCTTCAGGGCACGCTTTCTGCATGAAGAAGTGCACTGCTAAAGCGGCCTAAATCTGTTTGCTTCCACAGAATCCGTGTTAAATTTCAACCCGAAGGCGAGTTGAAGTGACTTGCATGAAAGTAAACACAAGTACACACCCAGTATTACTAAAACACTTAAACTCCTGCCTAATAACACACATTCCACCAGTACAATATCCCATTTAGAACGGGCTGTGCTATTATTACTCAAATAGCAATTTAGAGGAGTCCGCAGATGATCGAGTTATGTTATTTTGCAATTACATTGGTGTAAATTCGAGTGACCCAATGGGCAGAAGTGTGTCGAGACATGATCATTTTCGTTTTCGGAAGACCCAGACACGTTAATTGTATTATTAAAGGACATTAAAATACTAACCCAGAAATAAAACGATTACACTCATGTTCTTTAACATTCATTTAAATTCTTATTAAAAGTATATTTAGCAATGTGTGTTGGATCAGATTGATACTGTAAAGTTCCCCCAAACGACTATCACTTGTATTATCTTCGATATCGTATAGTTTTTTAATCAGGTACAAAGGCAAAATTGTAAAAAAAGGTTTGCACAAATGCCTCAAATGGTCAAAAATGTTGATATACCAAATTCTCACAAGGGAAGGTCACGATATGTTGTCGCTAGAATGTGATCAAGGTTGTGTTTATTGCATCAAGAACATTAAAACTAAATGTTATGCAGAGTTAAACGTGTCACTGACCATTCCCTTCGGAAAAATAGGGGAAAAACTGAAAAGTTGAATAAGAAAGGTAATTTTTGCGATCGCATTGGCTATGAGACCGTCAGAGATAAAATCGAAAGTCTTTTATTCACCAATGCGCGCATCCTTTGCAAGTAAAATGGCGCAAAATTTTCAAAAAAATCATAAACGGTTCCGGAGAAAAACGCCAAAAGCGAAACCCCTGCAAAAGCTCAATGATTTGAGAAGTTGTATCACCAAATCTATGCGACTTGCATGGACGTTTAACATAGGAAAAACCGTTTTTACAAGGGCCTGGTTTTTCGCGTTTATCTCCGGATTTTTCAAAAACTTTGCACCATTTTACTTGCGCATTGGTGAATAAAAGAATTTCGATTTTATCTCTGACAGTTTCATAGCCAACGCGATCGCAAAAATTACCTTCATTATTCAACTTTTCTGTTGTTCCCCTATTTTTCCGAACGAATTGGCCAGTGGCACGTATAACTCCGCAAAACATTAAGTTTTGATGTTCTTGATGCAATAAACACAGCCTTGATCAGATTCTAGCCACAACATATCGTGACCTTTCCCTTGTTAGATGTAAAATACTTTCCGAAAGAAATTGTCAAAAATCACGAATTTTAAACAACTGAAAACCCTAAAAAAACTATCTATGATGACTTTTAGTGCCCTTTGTTAACTAATCCGAACTCAGGAATAGGTTTTACTTAAAATACTGTTAAGAATATTTTGGAATAGCGATAAGAACGTAAAAAGAAAAATAAAATCGTCAACAGGTCTTGTGCATTAGAAAACTTTCTTTTCTATTGAACGTAACGTTTCAAAACTAAAATTTCCCAATCAAGTAGGTACAGAGATTCTACCGAACGGATGACTTGTTTCATCATACGGTATAATTTCAATGGAGCGCAACCCACTCACTAACTTACCAACCCGCTCCTAAGTTTGACACACTTTTAATACCAGACTGTAAATTCCCTTTACGTTCTTCTATCTACCGGTTCACTTTTCCAACACATTTTACGGAATTTACCTATACGCTGCTCATGTAAATGAATCTTTTTCTATTTGTTTTTAAGCTCATTAAAAGTTAATTTGAATCGTACAACATCCTTAACATCGTAACTTAATAAGTATTAGAAATCTGAAGAAGATTTACAACCTAATAAATACAGGGTGTCCCAATTTCATGGCTAATAGACTAAGCAATATTACCTCAAATTTGGCACACCCTGTACAATGTACACAAACAACTCTGGGTACAAGGATTTAAAACATTTCTTACGAAGTTTCTCAGTTTGAATTATATTTGTGTGTGTTGCACGTAATTATAAATTAAATATGGTCGATTTCAAAGTTTATATCAAAGAGAAATTCAACAATCATGTTCATCATTAATCGTACGTTGTTATACAACCTGCATGTGCATTACATAACGCAATATTTATCGTAATACAAGAAGAAAACACGTTTCTGTACAGGTGTTCGCCGCGCAAGGTACTAAACTTTATTTAATACTGGCGACAGCAAGTTATGCATAATTTTTTCAAGTAAATTATCCGTGATTGTTTCCGTTATTTAAAGATATGATTGATGTCACTATTTTATAGTTGTCTGACGGCTGTTGTAACGGTTTCGGTAATGCATGCTTAGTCATACAACTATTTATTTCGAGTCGCAATCGATGTGCAAGCTACTTAAGATGATCGCTAAAAATAATTGTACGCCTTGGACAAACAACGAAAGTCTTTATATCGCTTAAAACTTGTTTATTTCTCATCCGAATAATAAAGATCGAATTTATGAGCTAACTTTTCGCGAAAATAGTAAGATAAATCAAATTTCGCGCCAAACGGTGGCCGATACGAAGAAAAGTCAGAGAGCACTTTTTGTTTAGAATAAAATACTCTACCCTAAAACAGTTTGATTTTCAACAGGGCCGTACTAGTTTTTTTAATAAAAATTATTGAAACAGAACCCCCACAACTCCGCCACTGGTTGCTTGTGGGGCTTGATATTCTCACCGAATGTGGTAACCTGTAAAGTGGTGCTGTATACCAAATATGGTTTAAATTTATCTACTGCTTGAAAAACGGTTGAAAATTATCGATATTTTTTCGAAAATTCCAACTGTATCCTTAAAAGGAAGCGTTCATGGACCAATGTTGAAGTGGAATATTCGCTTTAAAATGAGATTTTGTATCAACTGTTTAAGTGCTGCTACAAAAAAGTGGACCACCATGTATATTTAAATATCAAATGTGAAATTAATTTAACTTTTTATATGTTCACAATATATCCTTTCGACAAACACTTAAAATAAAGGAATCTTTTAACAAATGCTATTATAATAAATGCGCATGTGGCTTTTAAACGTTTGGGTATGCAATTATCAGTAATTATTATAAAAATTTACATAAAATGCAATTCCCATTTCTCTAATTCTCTCCAAAATCAATAAAGGTTTGTTAGAATGATTGAATGCTATTTGCACCTTTATGTTAAATTATGCAAATATTGAGGTACTCGTTTTCATTCTACTTCCTTGCAACGAAAATACTATTTACCACGTTAATCGTTATCCAAATAAAAGCAATATTAGAAAATTTTGAGTTAATAATAGTGTACTTAAATCATTTTTCGAAATCGTGAAATCTCAACAAACCTTTTTTGTGATGTGTATTTGCATTACATAAATCTTTGCAATCAACTTCTGTTTCATTGTATTATAATCACGCTTTTTTGTCGTCAAAAAAACCTTCCATTGTTTAGAATAACTGCTGTTTTGTTTCGGATCATGTGCGTTTCCTCCTGCTAATATATTTTCATCCCAACAATGCAAACTTAACAGTTTTTTTGTGTCTTAATCACCAATGATTTAAATGAGATATTTTAAATGCAATTAACAATTATTTAAAACTGTTATAAATACTGTATACAAAACTTTGTACTGCCTAACTTCTCAACAGTATAAAGTAAAGACTTTTAATTGCAAAACTCAGTTGTGGCTCAACGTTGTTTATGTGTAATCGGGCACATAACTCTATTATTGCTTGATTTTTGTGTCTTTTTTGTATTTTCCAAGACTAACTTACCACTTGAAGACTACTTTTAAGGGTTGTATTGGAACACACGTATTTACCTGGAAAAAAAATTAACGTTAATATTGTTTGAAAATCAAGTTACATAAAATTTACAACTATAAAGTATTTAAAATATAATAAAAATTGTGATTTATACGAAAAACTATGTATTTGTTACCAAAAAAATAGTAAAATTCATTGCATTCCAAGCATCATTGACTTAAAATAATCAAGTTTAGTTTCGAATTATTTTCAGTTGCTATACATATACAATTGCCAAGTTAATTTAATAAAGAACCTAAGTGACAAAAAATTATTTACTTGGTGTCAAATAGGGCAAATAATCCACATACCTAATATAAATATGATGGTGGGTAGGTTATAACTACATCTTTGGAATAAATGCTAGTCAAGTTTGTTCTTAATCTCAATTATTTATCAATTTTCTTAATAATTATTAACAAAAAAAACATTGATAGTTAAGAAAGTAACCATAAATATTTATTATAATTAAGTTTGTTAATGAACTCACTTGAATACCTCCATAAAAGCATATATTACTTTCACCAGAAATATGCGTTAGCATATTTGCCATTAGTGTGTAAAATTGGCACAAATTACCCCACAACAATTTTGTCAGCCTATTTCAAGGCAAACACAAACTACATTTTTCAATCTTATGTAAACTGTTTAAAACTTATAAATGCTGCGTTTGTAGTCATAAGACATCCTTAAGTTTTTGAACTACGGGTGGCATCCTTTCTACCATTAATCTCTGATGTTAGGAGTGAAATTCGGAAATGGAATGTTGTAGACAGATTAGTCTAAACTGCGTGTCCCACATGAACAAACTTTTCTGTTTAGGCCTTGAACTTATTACTTTGGTATTAGACCTGTCTAGTGTAGAATCATAGGCAATAAAAATAATTACATTCAAAAACCGCCGATCACTTGTTATTCATCTTACATTTCAAGATCCTGTTCCTAATTATTTAAACGTATATGATACTTGATACACCATAATAAAAAAGCAAACAAATGGAGTGGCATTTGAGAAGGTTAAAAGCGGTTATTTGCCACTCATTGTATGTATAACTTGAGGGGCTTATTTCCTAATTACAATTTCTAAAATTTTCAAATTCCTGAGCAATTAATAACGACACAAATGTTATGAAATCACCGATAACTGGTTTTTTAATATGAAAGATTTATTGGAATTTTTATCTATGAATCATATAAGCAAGCAACTAGCATTTTTAACTTTGATCTTTTATATATTTTCAAAACAATAATATAACCACGATCTAGAATCAAAGACCTTTAACTTAAATGACGGACTAAGGCAAGGAGGTGTACTAAGCCCGACACTATTCGTATTAGCCATGGATGACGTCATTAAAGCTGTAGAAACCAAGACTAGAAAGGTACATATAGGTTTCAATAAGTTAATGCCAGTGTACCTGTCAGAATGTGCCTTTGCTGATGACATGCTGATTTGTGCACCAACGGAAAAAGCCCTACAAGAAAACCTATTGGTATGGGAAGAAGAATTAAAGAAAAAGAAATTAAAGATTAACACGAATAAAACAAAGGTTATGATGATAGGTAAAGATCACAAGCAACTCAACATAGAACTGAATCAGGAAAAAATAGAACAGGTGGAAGAATATAAATATCTGGGAATTTGGATAGAGAGAGAAGGTAACATAGAAAACGAGATAAAAGAAAGAATAAGCAGTGCAGCTAAATTGTATCACAGTATGAATAGATCGATAATAAGAAAAAGAGAAATAAGCAGGAAAACAAAAATGACTATTTACAAAACAGTATTCATACCAACCCTGGTGTATGGAAGTGAGAGTTGGGTACTAAATCAGTCGCAGAGAAGTAGATTACAAGCGATGCAGATGAAATACTTAAGAGCAGTAAAGGGTGTCACACGTAGAGACAGGATAAGAAACGAACAGATCAGAGAAGAACTGGAGGTGGAGTCGATACATAGTGTGATCGAGAGAAACCAACTGAGATGGTTCGGACACCTCAACAGAATGGGGGAAGGAAGACAAGTGAAACGGATATGGGAGGCAAGGGATGGAAATAAACGAGGAAAGGGGAGACCGAGGAAGACATGGAACGATGAAGTGGCATTAATTTTAAAGAATCGAAATAAGAATTGGACAGAAGCAACAAGAATGGCGAAGAACAAAAAGGAATGGACGAAATTCGTTCACATAAGTTTAACATGAATAATTACAAATACCCTACACCTTAGGGTAACAAGGGTAACAGATTATATATAATATAACCACGATAGGTTTTAAATTTTAGTGACTCATAAATTATAATAAAATTAATTGAAGCTTTTGTTGGTAGCATTTTTGTTGATATTAGCTAAATTATTTAAGTAACGTATTTTAGATATACATACGTCCTACACCTAACAGTAGAAGGACTCATGACATGATAAAATTTTAAATATAAATATATTTAGTTTAAAAAATCAAACAAAACTTTCCACATAACATATTTCGGATTTTGAAACCCTATATACACCAAAGACATTTTTTAGTTAGACACCAAGACGAATATACAGAACAACATCAAATTAATTCTGGCGTTCCGCAGGGTAGCGTGTTGGGACCCCTATTATATATTTTATTGACCTCAGATTTTCCAACGTCAAACAGATCTGGCTCAGACGTTGGAGGATAAAAGCAAATCAATCAACGTACAGGTGACATTTACGGCAAAAAAGGAAATATGCCCACCAGTAACTCTCAACGACAGACAGATACCACAAGAGAACTCGACCAAATATCTTGAACATACACGAAGAGCAAAAGAGATCGACCGCGGAGAAGCGGGATGGAGGCAATAACAAAAGATCCCTGGCAACTTTGAGGCTGAGGTTGGAAGAGGGAAGTGAAAAAGAACTATTTTGAAGCCTTGGGTCTTAAGGGTCCTTGGCGCTAGGTGATATGAAGAAAATAAAATAAAAAATGCTTGTGTAATAATAAAAACTTTGTTTTCCCAAACAAATGCAAAATTATATTATAAAACTTTACAGCTTCTTAAGTTAATAATTTGACCAGCTCCAAGTGCTCAGCTTTGCGTTACATATTATGGTGCTCCTAGCTTTATTATCTGTTTTCAAAATAAGTCTCACCATTTTCCTCTTTCGCACCAAATAGTTAGGAATTTATTAAGTAGAAGTTGGAAGCCCTGAAAATAAAGTTCGCCTGACAACTAGCAAATTTTAAAATGTCAAAAATGTCAGGTTCAACTGTCAATAATGGTAACGTTGCTACAAAGCCGATTAACCATACTTTGCATCATATTCATAGCATTTAATTTCGGACTCTTCGGTCAAATTTTAATCAGTTACCTCACAACATGTATGGCAGAACGCAAACTACATGGCACTATAAAACAGGTTAGTGCGATTTTCTTCTAATTATAAAATTAATAGCATGTTTAATAAAGACCAATAAATAATAAAAAGTAAGTAGCAGAAGCCATTATTAGTGTTTGATATTTTATAATTCCCAATCTCCGCTTTAACTGGTTAAAATATTTCCATTAAAAACACTAGAATACTGTTACAGATATAGAATAAAGTATAAAACTATATTAATTTTAGGCTAGTAACAAAGATTATCCCTTTATGGCAGCTATTATCGTAAGAAAACATGGAACTTTGGAAGATGACTATTTTATATGTGCATCGTCAATTATAAGTGCATATTTTGTAATCACTGCAGGACAGTGTTTAAAAGTTTTTAAAGACGTAAGTTCTACAAAAATTTGTCATGTTATCGTACTTATAACATTATTAAACCTACGGTAGTTTCAATTTTTTCCCGAAATAGCGCAAAGACTACCCCTTGCACATTTTTAAGTGTTCTTCAATATTTTAAATAGTAATCTGAATGTATTTGCCAGATACCGTAAAACGGGTGGAGAATGTAACAAAGCGAAATGTTCGCTGCAATTGCTTCTAGTCGGAGATTTGTAAAAGACTGTGCGGTAGTGTGCACGTTAATAATTAGTGTACTTATATATATTAGCACACAAAGGACTACTATTGGGTAAACCTTAGACTAAGTTCGAACTTTATTAATTTAGGCTAGAATTAAACTGCTCGTTGGTCTCAAAGACCAGATTGCATTGTTATAAACGCAATTAGGGTTTAGAATTTTAAAAAAAAAAACTCTAAAATAATTATCCTTCGTGCCACAACAAAAAAACTACTCCGAAATGTTACATTCCCTCCCGTTTTACGGTACATTTAACTGTTGCGTCTGACGGAGGGTTTAAGCGAATCCCCATAGTGGCTCGAAAGAAGTATACAAACAAGATTTCGGGCGCAAGCCCTCTAAACTTTTCTGTTTAGTTTAAGGACTACTATGTACGAATCAGGACGAACTCTGATCGATGGAGATATGGAAGAGAATACCGCATTGAAAAGAACTACCTACATAAAAGTCCCGAAGATGGATTTTATCACAGCGACGTTGGACTCATACGCGTCGAGGAACCATTTCAGGATTCGAGTTCTTACGTTAAACTTGCTCCGGAATCCTATGAGTACGTCGCAGATTCATCGGCGATCGCCTTAGGCTGGGGATACAGCGAAAACGGCTCGACCACGACAGAGACGATGTCCGAAACCGAAGTATTTTTAATCGACACCGCAAAATGTTGGAAATCAATGAACCAGAAATTAACAACGAACACGACTTTTTGTGTCAGATTTGAAGGAAGAGTATGTACATTGGACCCTCCCGGGCCACTTCTGCAAGACAAGGTTTTGATAGGGATTTTTTCTGGGGGAGAAAACTGTGGCTCGCTGGAAAAACCGAGCGTGTACGCGAAGACTTCAGTTTTACAGACGTGGATTCAAGATAAGCTAAATTCGTCTAATTTAACTTGGAATTGAACGTACCTCGATAAGCTTTTAAACAATGCAATGTATTTTATTTTTAAGCCTGATTAGTAATTATGATTATACAATGTTTGCAATAATAAATGGACCTTTTAAATAATATAATAGTTTTGTTATACAGCGTCGTTCAAAAAGCCTGCAACAAATGAAAAAGTTTTTTATTATGGATTTCTCAGATAATTTTATTTTTAATAAATGTTGGTGCATGATCTAAAATAATTTTAAGGAGAGAAAGAATTTAATAAAAATTGATGTGACTCTAGATTTTGGCGATTGAAGAAGGAGTAAAGCGCCCTTATTTTAACAGATTAAATAAAATAGGAAAAAGTTGTTGAGAATTCACAAATAATACTGACAACGGTGGATTAAAATATGTTGTCGCTAAAATTTGCTCAAGGCTATGTTTAATGCTTCAACAACATCAAAAATAAATGTTTTGCAGAGTTATACGTGCCACTGGCCATTTCCTTCGGAAAAATAGGGGAAGAACTGAGAAGTTGAATAATAAAGGTAATAGCGTCGGCTATGAAACCGTCAGAGATAAACTCGAAATTCTTCTATTTAACAATGCGCGCATCCTTTGCAAGTAAAATGGTGCAATGTTTTGGAAAATATCTTAAACGGTTCCGGAGAAAAACGCGAAAAAGAGGTCCTTGTAAAAACGGTTTTCCCTATGTTGAACGCCTATGCAAGTCGCAAAGATTTAGTAAGAGGTATACCCTTTTTTTTTGCGTTTTTACGTTTTTCTCCGGAACCGTTTAAGACATTTTAAAAAACTTTGCACCATTTTACTTGCAAAGGATGCGCGCATTAGTAAATAGACGAATTTCGATTTTATCTTTGACGGTTTCATGGCCAACGCGATTGCAAAAATGACCTTCATTCTTCAATCTTTCAGTTTTTCCCCTATTTTTCCGAAGGAAATGGCCAGTGGCACGTATAACTCTGCAAAACATTTAGTTTGGAAGTTCTTGATGAAATAAACACAGCCTTGATCAGATTCTAGCGACAACATATCGTGACCTCTCCTTGTGGGTATTTATAAAATCACTAAAATCTAGTGTGATATAACTTTGTAAAGCTTTTTTACCTAAAAATTAGTTCTCGACATGCACCAACTCTTTTATTATAAACAATGTTTTTTTACGAAAGCAATTACAAAAAACCTATCCAGTTGTTGCAGACTTTTTAAATGTTAAAATTGTTATAAAAATAACAATGAGAAATTAACCATAAAAGTTTTGGATAACGCTAAGAAACTCTCAAGATTTTGTAAGACAAAAAACAAGAGAATTAAAAAAATCAAGCTTACCTTACTTATATTTTATAAAATTATATTTTGTATTGAATCATTACTGTAAAAATACAATAAAAAATATAGATCGCATTTACTTTTACATTTAAGTTCATTTAAAAAGCCACTTGTCTTACGACCTACGAAGATTCTATTTTCTAGAACAACTGGTGCCAAGTAAATAAACAAAAGAGCTACAAACTGAGTGGCAAGTCTAGTTTTTCCACAAATTTTATTTAAATTATATTTTATATGAGCCTCTCCAAACGTTTTTAAAAAAGTTCTCTTTCAGTTTTGTACTTTGCCTTTTATCTAGCAGTTTTTACTTGTTGTACAAACCCCATTTCTATTTTTCAATTACCGATCATTTCTAAAACTCATCACAAGCAAAAACAATTACACTTGACACTAATTGACGAACTGGGTTAAAATGCGTGAAGCTTTCAAATCAAACACTAACAAGAAATTGAAAAAAAAATTAAACGTTCTGGGTTACCGATCGCCTAAATACATATATGTAACTGTCAAAATCTTGATACGGAACATTCGCACTAATACTAGAGTACCTTTTACTTATTGTTTGAAGAAACGTTGATCATTATTTTGCAAGCATAGCATTCGATTGTACTAAACATGTAATTGAGAATTAATTAGTAATCACTTTTGTGCGTACTAATTATTTTATTTTATTATTAGATATTAATTTTTAATTGTGAAATGGCACAGTTTTACCGCTTAGCTTACCCAGTGTTAATTAGACTTCAGGAAATGAATCGTTTTCATTATGAATTAACTAACGAATTTTCAGTTGGTCAGAGCATGTGGATGTTTTAAAATATGAGCTGTAAATTGTCTGCAAATAAAAAGTTAACACTAATCTATGTGTAAATAATTTTTCTTCTCAATGTTTTCCAAAAATTAATTACACCACAACACTTTCATAATAAACGGTTCGTTTTTCGCATAGACTCGACGCAATGTAACCGGTTCGAACAATCGGCTCTGTTGGGCTAAACTTTTTTTTAACTTAATACAAATTAGATAGAAATTTAATTTATATTTAAATTTGCTCAACTACTGGCTACTTACTAAATGTCATTTTGCCAATTAATTTTTATGTGAAGCAATAAATAACTATTAACATAATTTTGCTTACAACCATTAACACATTAATGCATGTAAACCTTAATTTCAAAGTTATTAACTTTCATGCAATATTGCAAGCACAATACAGAGCTGCAAATCGTTTCTGTAAATAATTCTTTGCGTAAAAATTCATTCAACAATTGACATTCTAAGCCGGTTGTCCTTCCCTATCACTTGTTATCCTGTCGTATAAATTACGCTACCGAAAAAATGTATAACACTTTTAAATTTATATTATCTCAGACCATTAAGATACAGGAAATAACCTATTACGTAAAAATTATAAAAGTTTCGAGATTTTAAAACCGCACAGGCAAGTTCACGTCTGTCTCCTGTATTTTAATTATTCCGGTAATTCCGCGATCCATTTTTCATCCTCGTTTGTTGAATGTAGGTCATGCAATTTTGAAAGAGATGGAATGTTAACCGGAATGAATATAGTATTCGGTGCAAAAGTGGATACTTTCTCCCATGTTTGTATTAACATTGAGCTGGTGTTTGCTAATGGTAGCTTGTCAGCTCGCCATCTTTTCAAGATTATCTGAAGAATGTTGGATTGTGTGTATTATGTGTGCCAAATTAATTTTATTAGTTCTTTAGCCGCCTGTAGGTGTTTATTTAAGACAGAGGAAAGTTATTGTCGAGAGACGAAAAAATTAGCACCGGTTATAATTTTTAAAGGCAGCTTGACATTATGCTTAATTTTGCAGGTAGTGGCATATAAGAGAATACACAAAAGCCTAGCTGCAAGAGGTTTAATATTATTTCAGTTTTTTTTTTAGCTCTTAGAAGAAATTTGGTTACCCAAATTTTAAATATTTGTAGGGTCTCGGTAGCCAATATTGTTAGCAGAAATCTGATTCAGGCTCTAGGGTTACGTATGCAGGATAAATTCTTCAAATTGGTTCTGGCAGTTTTCAGTTTGTCGCTATACAGGGTGTCCCAGATTACATTTCCAGCAAGGGGATCTCGCTTGTTATAAGAGATACAGGTTTGTTTACCTTAGATGAATTCAGGCGTTGTTTGCATAAACAACACTTGTCATTTTTTTTTCAAATCTGAGACTACACTTTCAATAGATAATTGGCGTCATTTTCGACATCCCTTATGCAAAATAATTCCGTAATAACCCCCGTAATTTATAGTATAAGCGGGGAAACTAATGATCCTCCAGCTCCTGATATTGATGCAGACGACAACAGCAGCCAAAGTAGCGATAATGAAAAATATCCTATTCTTGAAAAAGTTGCCCCAGAGATTTTGAATTAGTGGCCAAATTATGAATAGTGGTTGAACTGTTGTCAACAGAATGTTCTCTTTAGCTTCTTTTTTTTTTAATGGCATCTATGATTAATTTACAATCTATTCTTTATGAACAATAACTAAATTGTTGTGGCTTTAATTTAACGTAAAGGATAAGCTTGCCCAGCGGCAACTATCCGTTTAAATTTACTTAAATTAATTTATTATTGGCAACAGGTTAAATTTTTACTTAAAACGATTAGACAAGTCTAGAGGTTTATCTTCAGTCTTTTAGTTTGTCCAGTGTTCACTAATAACTTTGCTGCTGGGTTGGGATGATGAGACAATCTTTCTTGATATTTGGCACTAAAACTTTGTAACACGTTTTGCCCTGAGCACATATTTTATGAAGATCTCGCTGTATAACTTCAAAGTAACGTTTAGCGTATAACATTTCAATTTGCGAACTGGTTTTTATAATTTTGAATGAACATACAACAGAACGATGAGCTAATGTAAAATTGCATTTCAAAATTTAAATATTTCATTAATAAAAGACAAAACAATTAAACATTTAAAGATATTTTAAAAATTAAGTGCTAATTTTTTTTAAAAAAGATGAGCTTTTAGTCAAAATTTTATTCTTTATTAATCCTAGAAGTAGGCAGTAAGTAAAAAATCTATAAAATACAATATTTGGCTTTTTTTAACCCACATGATAGTCAGGTCAGGTTAGGCAATGCATGAAAATCTTTTAAAAGTCAACATTAAACTAGGTATGTTACAAATTTTGACCTTTTCAATTACCCAGTATCAGTGAATACTACCACAACCATCTCTTTAGAAAATGTCATTGGGTTTCCTAAATATCCTTTGGAAATGAATTCAGGCCTTAAATATTGTTTGCCCAAGGTGTTTGAGAACTATTTAGTAGCTTTCCTGTTGTAAATTAGCAACTTTAAATATGATTCGTAAACTTGACACAAAAACAAAGCCTTAACTTAAATTATCCAAAGGTGTCTAAACTAACCATCAAAAATTATATTTTGTGAATTACGTAAATTTTTCAAGTGATTTGAGATTAGTTTATAAATTAAAGAAAGATGGACTTTTAAAACATTTTAAACCAAGTTTAATTGTGATTCGATGTAAGTTAACAATAAACTTATAGTAATATATTATTTTAATACAACTATTTTTAAAGCCATACTTGTATACTATAATCAGTGCAAATAAACAAATATATAAGCTTCCAAAATTCTAAAACTATATTCAAAATTCGAAAGTAATACTTAAATATCGTAAATTTTAACCTGCTGATTGTTTTAAAAAATAAAATGGACTATGGCCTTGTCAAAACCTGGTTGGACACGTTATTTTTTAAACACAATTCTTGCAGAATTTACCTTATATTGTACAGTTTCATAAAAAAATTATTGGTATTTTTATAATTACCAACGTAAAAGTTAAAGTCATAGTTCAAAAAGCTTTTAATAATTATTCGGTTTCAAAAGCTAGTATTTACAATTATTTAAACAATCAGTGTGATATAGAAAAACGATTTAAGTTTTGTTAAGCGAATATTTATAACTATTTAAATAATAAACTCTGTTTGGGGTGCTTAAACTAATTCATAATTATCATTATCCTTAATTCACTAAGTATACACAGTAGTAAAAGTTAAAATTTGTGATTGGCGAAAAAAACTGTCTCACTCCGACATTGGCATTTAAGTAGCCTTTTTACCTAATTAGTTATTATAAACCACTTGTCTTACTCCATATAACCAAGACCTGAACATTTTAATGTTAAAGTTAAGTAAAATTATGTAAAACAAAACTCCTTAACAATGTAGCTCGCTTTTTACTTCTAACGACAAAGTTTTGTGAACTATGAGATTTTGAAAATTGCCATTAACGATGTTTAACCTTTCCTAAAAGTCAAGGATGTCGGTTATCGTGAATAAGCGCGCATAAAAGCGGCAATTAAATAAAATCGCGGATCATCTACGCGGAAATTATTTAGAAAATGTGCGTTCCTATCGGTAAAATTGGTTGGCGGAAATAATTTATGCGAAAATTAATCGAAGTGTAAAACGCATGGTGTGTTCTTGAAATTTCAATGAATTAGGAATCGGTGGTTTTAAAATTCTTGTTGAATATTAATTTTCGACGTTTCTCACGCATTGTTGCACGCATTTACAAACGCGCGTGTACAATGTTAATGTGTTTCACTCGCTTCTGGCATTTTTATGAAATACATGAAATATCGCTTAAACAAAACAGTTTAAATTTTTTAAAGTTATTTAGTGCAGCGATTCTTAATTGGGGGGCCGTGAAAGATTTTTAGGGGGGCGTGAAAAATTTATAAAACGTTTTTACTTTTTAAAATATCAAAATCTTTAAAAAAAAATTATTTTTTGCTCCTTATTTTACTCGAACCATCGGAGAGATATCTCAATGTTTTTTAATTTTAGGGTCAAAAGATCTACAGCGTCATCCAAAAAGTCTGCACCAATAGAAAAAAAAAATTATTATTGATTTCTCACAAAATGTTATGCCTGAAAGTTGGTGGATGACCTAAAACTAATTTTAAGATGGAAAAAAAATATAACACAGTATCTAACCATTTTAAAAATATTTGCAAAAGTAAAGTGACCTTATTTTATTTTAAGAGTTTTAAAAAATCAAGGTATAACGAAATTTTATTTAATATTAATTTTAAAACCTAAACCGTTTTTTGTTTAACTTTTTTGTAATTCTTAAAATCAGGGCACTGTGTGATACATCAATGGATTCAGTAAAATAAATGCTATTTGATTATGTAAATAGCGAAAATTGCCCCAATAAGAAAAAACAAAGTTGGTTGTCATAAAACAAAAACGAATCGATCTAGGAAAAATTTGTGACCACCATCCGTTCCGGCTTAAAAAGTTGCTTCAGCAATGTTTGTACACTTTTAAAATATTTCATACTCCAAAGGAGTTATAGGCGATTTTCAAAAATCGTATTTTCCAGTTTTTCCTAATTTTTTCGGACCCCGTTTGAGATATTTCCAATTTCTCTTTGGATTATTAATGAGCACAAAATTTAGCAACTTTGCCAAATTTAAACCTATACTCTAGCTATTATAATAAGCGAGATCCCCATGCTTAAACCCGAATTTCAATCACCCTGTATATCCAGAATGTACAATTTCTTTTAGTAATTTCTGTTATTTTTTCCAATTACCTATTGTATTTATTGGATATGATTTTTTCTTCCGATACATTAGCACTATATGTTAAATGTTTACAACATGGCTTTCTTATGATCCAATTAACGAAAATACGTTTTTATTACGTAATATCCATCATGACACATGCTCTCATATTAAAGTTTGAAATGATCGATTATCAAAAATATCGACGTTATGAAATGTGCAACCATTACAAAACTAAATTGGTTAATATTTACCCTTAAGTAACACAGTCACGTTATTGTTCTAAATCAAAGCAAGGTTAAGCTTTGTTGAAAAGTGCAGTACAAAACAAATAGTTTCTATTAATTTCTATTAATTGAAATCGCACGTAAAAGTTTTTTTTGAAGCGTAGCGATTTCATAACGGATATAAAATGAAGTAGTACCAAAAAAATATTGCCAATTTTTTTTAATTAACAGTGAATGTTTTTATGAAAGCGGTTATTGTAGTTCTTAGTTTTAAACTTATTGGAAATGCAAAAGAATAGGAATATCTTACTTTCTTTGTAGGTATTTGTGTTTAATACTAAAACAAATATGAATATTTTATAGTTTCTTTAAATAAAAGCATCAGAACTTAAAATCTTTACGCATAATAAGAGTTCATGTAATTAAATATTTAGTTATAATAATAGACAAGCTAAAATTTTGAAATTAAAACTAATTTTATAGCTAAAAGAGTTCGAAAAATTGGTTTCTTTGGTGGATTAACATCTAAACTTCCAATCTCTACTGAAATTTTAATATGCAAAAGTATTATAGCACTCCATTTCGAATACTGCTCTAGTATTTTATTTCTGGCGAATACTAATGATGTAAACGGGCTTCAAAAATTGCAAAATAGGGCTATGAGAATTATTACTCCACTGTTCCAGATACACCAAAATTACTCTAATGCTAGATACTTTACAGTGGCTTAGTATTAAACAACGTATAATTTTTAATACGATTATTTTCATATTCAAGATTATAAATAACCCGCTTCCAAATTTTTTGTTAAATTATATAACCCAAAATTCTGATATTCACGATAATTCAACTAGAAACTGTAAAGACTTTAAATTCAGGAAACAAAATTACACTTCAAATTTTCTGTTTGATAAAGGATTAAAAGTTTTTAACGTCCTATCAAGGGAGGTCAAAAATGGAACTAATATTGTAAAAACTACGCACTTGGGTTGATTTTGTCCGACGTGTTTTACTGAAGTGATGTTTGTCAAGACAGTGATTAAAGAAAATTGATGAGTAAATTATATAATATAAGTAGTTCATGTAATGTTTTCATTATAAATTGATTCGAGTATTTTTCATTGTCATTAATATTCATAAAATACATAAGCAATAACTTAATTCATTTTAAAATATAAGTATTGGTAATTTATACAACGTATTTCATATAAAAGTTTATTCATGTATTGATACATTGTCATTAATAGGAGTGAAGTTTTCGACATTCCACTTTGTTCTAATTTTGTTAAATATCTGGTAACTTGGGGAAGCAAATCCAACATTATGCCATTTTCAAAATAAAGATATTTGCACTTCTGTGTACAAAAAATTTTCTATTAACGAAAATAGTAATGATTTTAAAAGAAATTGCAAGTAAAATGTTTAAAGAAACCGTACATTTTTGTAATCGATAAAAGCTTGAACTCATATTTCGTAAAAAGTTCTGCCACTTTCAAAATAAATGGCTCAATTATGAAGTCCATTTATGGACCAAAAACACAAATATTGGTTTAATTAATGCTCAATAAAGTTGCCTGTCTAATAAATTTACATATATTTAACTTCATACGAAAATGGGCAAACTTAGTAGATTTATCAGTATTTTTAAAACGACAAAGAAACCCCTAGCATATCTTGAAAGAAAGAACAATAGACTAACACCACTTCATAATAAAAAGTTTTAATAACGCACTAAGAACCAAAACTGAACCATTTTTTTAGTAGTTGCAGCTCTGGATATTTTTACACATATATTTTGTATAAAAAATTTAAACTTTACGAATGGAAATAATAAAGGATATTTAACGTAAAAAACTAAAAAATACAAATGCATAGTTATATTATATCTCAATTCTGTTTTACATTTTTAAGGTTGTTGTTATCAATACTACAACATTTACTTAACAGACTAGAATTTTACCGCTTAATTTAACAATCTATATGATGTTCTTAGTGCTTGAGGCTACAATACTTTTTTCATATATTATTTGCAATTCAAATTTTACACACATTTCACGTGTTCGACTACATTTAACACACAAACTCAATAGTTATTTTTTAGAAAGTTTCCGCATCGATAAACTGACTCATCAGTGCAGAAATTAGTCACATATTTGTAAAATTAAATAACCTCCGAAGTTTACAAAATACTGAAAAGATCACTCGCGATAACAAGAAATTGTAGGACAAAGAAATTAAACCACCTCATGCAATTCAAAAATGGTAGCTTAAATGTAGTTTTGCCCATACCCAACTGCCATAGAGGGAAAGTTTTACAAACTTTTTATTTATAATATATTATACCTACCTCCTTAACTATTATTTTGTATAAGAACTGATTAGTTTTTATCATCAGGTAATTAAACTAAAAACTAAATTGGTTTACAAAATTAATACTGCCAAGATTGTTACAACAAACTAGGGCATTTTTGCAATATGATTGATCTCTTACAGAAGTGTCTTATAATAGCTACATTGATTTGTTTTATGCAATCATACTTTATTTATTTCTCTCACGCGTTATAAGTGTTTTATGATCTAATTGGATTCAATAACCGTTTTACTAACAATTTTCATATCCTTGTTCACAAAACAAATTTGATGGTGGTGACTTCTTTTTCATGTAGCATCTCTATCTCTTTTTTTCTCGTAGAAATAATGTAAACATTTTCTACAACTCACCTTAGTTGGTATTCAGCTTTAAAAGAAAACCGAATTTTCTATAATAAGCACAGTAAATATATGAATATTAAACACAGGAAAAGTAAATAAACTTGCAGTAGCTCTTGTTTGATTACAAACACAGGTTGTTTACAAAAGCTGGTGATAATGAAAGGAAAGCGGAAACTGTCCATTGTTATAAAAGTTTATTTTGCATGTTGTTAGTCCGGTGAAAAACGCAAGATCAATTTATCGGCAATTAAGGTTCGCAGAACACGTCATTACTTGATAAAGACAATTATCATACGGCAATAACGAAAAGGAAAATTAAATATTAGTTTTCCTAAGAGAAAGTCGGTATCAATGACATTTCATATGACAGCTTTCTTTTATAGATTGCACTAAAGGTATGTATGTGAGTTTCGATATTTTTTTGTACAAACTGCATGCTTTGTGAAAACTAAAAGTTACAGATACAGGACAGGTAAAAGATTATGCTACAAGGTGTATATTAGACCGCAAAACAAAAAAGTATACTGGTAAAGTAAATGCAAGCTATGTTTTGTCAATTTTAGTTCGGGCAATATTTTATATAGTCTCATATTTAAAATAGTAACAATGATAAAGTATTATTGTTTTGTTCGTCTTTGTATAAAGTGATACCAATTGTTCCCACATGTATGAGAATATACGAAAAATTAGTTGAAAAACAGAAGGAAGCTACATAAATAAATAGAGGTTCTGTATTGTTTCGTTTTTGCATTTAAGAAAAATCACTAAATACGACTTTAAATCCAAAACATTCCAGGATCTTTTAGCAAGCGTATTTTGCCTCAAAGCTAAAATTTATTAAAACAATCTTTTTTACACAAATTTTAAGACGAGGGTGACTAGTAAATGATATTGTTTGATTAGCTTTAATAAATTAGTTTACACTTACATTTAAAACTACCATAGGGTATTTTTTCATGAGTTGAGAATGTTTAAAAATAATTATTAAAAAAAAACTAAGTAATTGTTTAAATAGTCAACCCATGGGGCTGTAAACAGTATCAATATTTTACTTTGTGATATGAAAACTGCACTCAAAAATTACCGGTAGAAAATCTGTTGCTTTTTGTATCCAAGGAATGTACAAATACTCAGAAAAAAAATATTTTGGTAACTTAATAGATATCAGCATTCATATTTTATAGAAATGCAATCAGTAAGTAATCATAATACTTCCATTCAAATAAGGTTCGATTTACAACACCAAAACTTAAATTTAAAACTACATAAAGATTTTTTTCATGCTTTAAGAAAGTTTAAACGTGATGATTAATAAAAATTAAGTAATTGTTTAAAAACTTAACCATGGGGTTGAAAACAATATTAATTTTTTACTTCTTGATATGAAAATTACATTCAAAAATTGTTAATAAAGAATCTATTGCTTGTTTTATCCAACGAATGTTAAAATATTATCAAAACATTAGTTTTAAATATAATGTATAGGTACTTTAGAAATGCGATTAGTAAGTAAATCAAAATACTTCTTTTCAAATAATGCTCGATTTATAATATCGAAACTTAAATTTAAAATTACATAGGATTTTTTTCATGCATTGAGAATGTTTAAATATAATTGTTAATTAAAACTAAGGTAAGTAATTGTTTAAATACTTAACCCATAGAATTGTAAACAGTAGTAAAGCTTAATATTGCAATTAAAAATTGTTGATAAAGATTCTACTGCCTATTGTATCCAAGGGATGTAAAGATGTTATTAAAAAAAATAGTTTTTTCTTTGGTAATTTAATAATAAGAAATATCAAGATACTTCTATACACAAATAAGATTAGATTTATAATATTTAAAATGTTTTTCAATTTAAGCATAAAAGTGTTATAAGACTTGCATAACATTTGGTTCTATTTTTATAAATAAATAAGTTACAATCAATTTTTAAAAACGATGAAATTTAATTTTTCGTGTAGTACTTAAATGGAAAGTGATAAAAATCTAAAACACAGGCGTGTTTATCTCAAAAAAAATAACCGAAGAGACCGAAATCAGATTTTTGGTTAATATTTTGACAGAGATACATACCCCATAAAACATTCTAATTTTTATTTTAAGCAACCATATAACTTACCTGGGAAGGTTACGATATGTTGTCGCTAGAATCTGATCAAGGCTGTGTTTATTGCATCAAGGACATCAAAAATAAATGTTTTGCAGAGTTATACGTGCCACTGGCCATTTCCTTCGGGAAAAATTGGGAAAAAACTGAAAAGTTGGTATAAAAAGGTCATTTTGTGATCGCGTTGGCCATGAAAACGTCACAGATAAAATCTAAATTTTTCTATTTACCAATTCGCGCATCCTTTGCAAGTAAAATGGTGCAAAGTTTTTGAAAAAATCTTAAACTGTTCCGGATAAAAACCTCAAAAACGAAATCCTTGCAAAAGCGCTATGATTTGAGAAGTTATATAACTAAATCTATGCGACTTGCATAAACCTTTGCACCATTTTACTTGCAATAAATGCGCGAATTGGTAAATAGAAGAATTTCGATGTTATCTCTGACGGTTTCATGGCCAACGCGATCGCAAAAATTACCTTTTTATACCAATTTTTCAGTTTTTCCCCTATTTTTCCGAAGCAAATGGCCAGCGGCACGTATAACTCTACAAAACATTTAGTTTTGATGTTCTTGATGCAATAAACACAGCCTTGATCAGATTCTAGCAACAACATATCGCGACCCTTGTTAGTTTTTTGATCACAAGAGACATTTTCGCTTTTCTTAAAAAAATCAAACGAAGAAAACTTTATTATCAGTTTTTTTAACTAACTACATTTTTGAGCTTCGAAAAACCCATGTAATTAAAATCACACTATAAAATAGAGTCGAAAAAGTTTCTCTATAAAGCAAACGTACTTTTGTTATTACACTTATTAATTGCAACAGATAATTTCCTTTATTTTTTTGACTAAAAAAAAACCTTGAGTATTCTGCAATAGTTCTTATATCTCCTACTGCGGACCTCGATTTTCAAACACGCACCCAACACACGTGACAAGAAAGTTATAATCAAAAATTGTGAATGTGTTATAAACGATCCCGACCACAATAAATTACATACATATGATTGTATTCGCCAAGATAAAATGACAACATATAAATTGCCTAATGCACCCAACATTCCCAATTCGTAACCGGTGTTCATCTAACTAAAGATAGGAAATAATTAACTGTGACATAAATAACAGCCCATATACGGTTACAAACAATTTGTGATATTCACAAATTACACCAGCAAATTACCGAGTGAATTTCAGCAGTGACTTCAACAGTCGGTCAAGCGCTGAACCTGCCCGTGGTTGGTGATATCGACGGTCGATCAGACGCTTAACCTGCCCATCACCGGTCCGCGCGACGCAAAGTTTAAAATTGATAGAAAACTAGACTCCTATAACTAGTGTAATTAACACACATTCGGTTTCGCCATTTTGGAGAGAAAGATTCAACACTACATTCTTGAAAAACGCTCCAAGCACTCTTGCTACACATGAACGCCGGTAATCTAGTATACGTGTTCCTTGCAAAACATTCATTAGCTTTGAATTTGAAATACGAGCTGTAGAAACTTGACTCAAGTTACGTTTATAGCTTTTAGTGTATATAAACATGTAGATACCTACTGTTAATTTAACGACGGAGAAACTAACTGAAGATCATGCGTTTATAGGCGGAGTGATGATAGAATTGACTTGTTTACAATGCGAAATTTAATTTCACACTTGTTTAAGTGCTCTGGTACAGCACATGTATAAAATCTGTTATTGTATGGAAGTAAAACTTTGCATTTACGGCGTCTAATACATTCGTTTGGATATTGGCCTATAGTTCTCAAACCATATTAAAATTTGGACACATCTATTGCTATTAAATATGTACAGGGCAGTGGCGTACGCAGGGGAGAGGATTAGGGGGATAAATCTCCCCCGAACTTTTGAAAACGACAAATTATAATTACTGCATTTCCAAACATATAAAACACATTTAAAATATATTATATGTTTGTATATTTTACTGGTAAATGCTATTTTTAGGTACGTTTTACCTTGAAAATTTAAAAAAAATGCCTATAGCGCTGTTAACTGGAAGGCTACCGCCCCCTGGCCCCCCCGCAACTTTTCCTTACAACTCACTTTTTGTGTCTTGGCCTCTAGGTCATTTTCTAATTTTATCATTACCATGCCCCGTTTGAAATGTCAGTATTATTTTTACAAATTAAAACTATATCCCCCTCGAAATATTTTTCTGCGTACGCCACTGGTACAGGGTGGGCAAATTTCGATGTTTTCATAGGGAATCTCGGTAACTATAAGAGGTATCGAAAAAAGGACCCCCCTTCGTCGATTTTTTTTCGAGAAAAACTTATTGGTGAAAACCAAAATTGGTTATCGTCTTTTGTTTTCGAGTTATCAACAATAACTCGATTTGTCGACTTTTCGTTTTATGGCTATATCTCGCTTGTTTATGAAAATAAAGAAAAATAATTTTGACGTTCTGCAGGCACTTTTTTGATAAGAATGCAGTGACGTAGACAATATTTCAAAAATAATTTCGAAATTCGAGTTGTGACATAAAATTGTATTTTTTTAAATGGAACCCATAGTTGGCTGTGGCATTACGAGAAAGGGATTTTTTCCCCCATTCCGATAATATATATCATGTGGGGTCGATTTGTTTATTTTTCTTACATTATAGCAAAAATTAGGTAATTTTTCGTATTTCATTATTTTCTAGTAGTAGGCTTATGTCATTAAGAATATACCTGGTAAAACAAACTGTCATTCTGTTGTTTTAACGATAATTTGACTGAAATAATCACGTTTAATTGTTGATTGGTTACATTTTTGTACATTAAAAACACGAAATGGCTTAAGAATATTACGAAAAGTATATTTTACTTTTTGTTACCACAGGCTAAACGCATACACTTAACAATGCTAAATTTCAAACCATTTATCGACCTCTAAACATTGCTCAAATGACTTGATTTTTTGTGAGAATTTTAGTAAGTAATTACATAGAACAAAATTGGAGGATGAAGCAAAAAATTTTTAATTGCTTCTAAGAACCACACTAATAATTTTGAATCTAATTTGCTTATGTCCTTTAAAGACTATAACTTTGAGTATTGTGTGGAGTCCTTTCTGTTGGCGAGGTAATGACGAAGTTTTTACATATGCCACCACAAAATTCTTGTTACCAATTTTAACGACATGTTTTATACACAGACCAAAAAAGTTAGATTTTATTTTAAACTTATGTTGCAGAAGTTTTTATTGGATTTTATTACTATATCTGCATTATTAGGTAATTGTCATGATGACATTTAGTAGATAGACAGTAATAAACTATTAAGTTTTTGTTTCGCAAATTCGGCACATAATATTATAATTACAAAATTTTAAGTAAGCATTAATTTTATTCATTTTTTAAGAGCCCTTTATCGCGTACAAACTATAGAATTCCAAGTAAACAGTAATAAAACTTTAAAAAATCTTAACATTTACTAAAGGTTGCCCCATACAAAGGATATAAGTTTTAAGTCTTTTTTTTTTTGTTACAATAAACTTAAAGTATAGTTATTTTATTTGATTTCCGCTCTGCATTTGGGTTTATGAAAATTAACAAAGACTTGTTGATTGAATTTTTTGGTTGGTTGTTTAATTGCTCTTGATAATTATATGCACTTAACATTTTAATTTTGAATGCAAGTCATGATAAACCTTGATATTAAAGTACTACAATGAAAAGGTAAACTGTTATTAAAACTGCATATAATACCAAAAAAAACGAAATTTATCTATAATAATTAATAATTATTTTTACAACAATTTTTTTTATCAGTCTTCTTAGGAGTTTTATTTGTACCTATCAGGATTTTTTGGGGATCATGATGTGTGTGTGACTAAAGGTACAGTTATAACGATTCAAAATCAACAGGTAGCAAAAATAAATTTTCTTTTATTCATCTAAAACTCCACTAGCCTTCAAATGGACAACAGGGGACCCCAAGCCTTTATTTTTGTTGATAACTATTTTATTTTCTATATCTGTAATTAGAGCCTGTAGGACATCTTTCGTTAGTGTTCTAGCCATCTTTCACTGCATTCGTATTTGTTGTAACTTTTACATAACAATTATTAGGCTAACCCAAACACAACAGTTACGGACATTAGGGGTTCTTAAGAACCCCCATGTTTTGATATGCGCATTCAGATATTCCTAGCATTTTCTTGAATATATTGGTTATAAATATACTTGTTTGGAATCTTTATACAGAGTGTACAAAAAGTAAACATATAGCTTAAAGATAAAAATAGAACGTTATTTGACATTTAAAACAAATTATCGAGAAATTTTCAAAGCCGACTAATTAATTTCTATTAAATATTTTGTTTATGCCCAACAATTATCATGAAAACCGCAATAACTCGAGAAATATTAATTTTAGACATAATAGACCTTTAACAAATTATAAAGATAATTAAATTATCGAAAAGAATATGTAAAAATATATAGGGTGTTCTATTTAAAAAAATTGACTTATCCGTGTTTGAAGTTTAACCAATTGGACTGAGCATGAAAACACCCTGTGTATTATTTTAAAATTTTAACTGGTCTGCAATCTACTATTGTCGAACAAAGTTTCAAAGGAACTCGTTCTGAAGTTGCTATGTTGTGAAATATCAATATTTTCTTAGAGTCCCGTTTCTGTCAAAATTTTCATAAAAACTTAAATAACTCAAAAAGGATTGATTTTAGACAGATAAAACCCTATACATTTTGAAAGACAATTTAATTCTGCATCTAAAATGTGCAAAATATATAGGGTGTTCTATTAAAGAAAACAAAGTGACGTATCGGTGCGCAAAAACAAAACACTGTGTGTGTGTATAGTAGAAAATAATTTTCGGGTATGTAGTAAAATACCACAAACAACTTTTATTCGAAACTTTTTTTTGTAAAGTTGCCACAAGACGAGAATAAACTGCTAGGTACATTATTTTTGTTTACTATCCTTTTGTAAACGCAAAAAAAAGATGGACTCATTCAATATTTATAAATAACAAATTAAATTAAGATGAAAAGTACAATGAAAAATTACGACTTAAAAATCCTGATTGCTAAATTCAAAATTCTACACTAAAATCCATATTTTGCTTGGGTTTGTTTTCTGTTGAATCTACTTTGCGACCACAAATTCTGCAATTCCTGCTCATTCTCTTTTGCTTGGCGAGCCAAATATGTGATATGATGTTGCCTTTTGCTCGTTTCATGAACAGGATCATCGGTTAGTTCTTTTTCTTTAGCTGGATAATTAGGATCTGTTAAAGATTTCAACCATTCTCCTCTGTCGGGTCGTATTTCATCTTCATGTACGTCTGGCAACGCTACTTTATCAGTTTTCCTCTTTGAACTCCCCACCAAGTCTTTGAACGCCTGGTTGCTTAATCCGGAGTAAGGTTTAACAGCTTCAGGTGCAAGATTTACTGCAGGTACAGAAATTGGCTCATTTGCAATGACATTGTTCGTAACTTGTTTCTTAAGAAATGCAGTTGGTTTACCACAAACTTTTTGCCATGTTTCATCATCAAAACCCTGTGGAAACGCATCTAAACCGTCATCACTTTCACACTCTTCCAATTCCGTAAAAATTTCACTCTCTGCACTCTTTTTCAACTCAACCTCACATTGTTTTTTGTTATTGGGCTTGTTTTTCTTCGCATATTTGTTTGGTACTGATTTATTGGCATTTTTCTGCAGAATATGCGGTATAAAAGTTTTATTTATTGTTGCTGATTTTACTTTAGGAGGTGGCAGAAGTAGAAAGAGCCCTGAAGTCTTCTCCACCGACGTTTGTAATCTCAACTTTTTACCTGCTGGTTTGTCATCGTCACTTCCAACGTATTTTGAAACGGAAGGAATTTCAATTTTAATGCGCGTTTTCGGTTTCACACTCCCCACCAAATTTGGCGTTCCCCTTTTTAATAAAAGACCACTCTCTTCTTCCACTATTGCGTCGAAATTGTGAGACTTGGGTTGAGGTAAACTTGTAAATAATTGACTTTGCCCGCTAGTCGATATAGAATCACTGTTCAAATTGGTTGCAAGGTTATTTGTAGAAGCGGTATTTGTTGATTGTATCACATAATTGGGCTGTACTGATTCCCATTCATCGTCACTTTCACTGCTAGTACCATAGCCGACCAATGACATAATTAAATAAAATCGCACCTCCTTAGAAATTACTACAAACAAAGTTTGACAATTCTCTCCAATTTGACACTTCCCGCTAATCTGTTACTATTAATATTAGAGTGCTAAGTGATTGACATCTAACGGTTACTTACGTCAACCGTCAAATTCACACTTCCGCTCGTCAAGTAAGTTTACAGCAAAAACTCTGTATTTAAAGCAAATATAGTAGTGTTCCACTAATGACTACAGTTAAATCAATACGACTGCTTGTTTATTGCGTATGCCGTTATGCTCACCTTTGTCAATTACTGTTTAAGGTGTTTAAGAAGCTTTTTTTCTGGTCTACACACTAACAGCGCAACATATGACGTTTTGATGAATTGACACGGCTTACTAGACATTCTTATGTAAAGTGATGCAAGCCTAAATTTGGTTCCGTTATTAATTTTTGTTAATATGCATGTTTTACAACTATACTATAACACATTCTATTGGGTGAATTAATTCTTTTAGCTTGTTTCGACATGAAATAAATTTGTTTACGTTAATAGAGATGCAATTAATTTTGTATAACGGCACCCGGTAAGAAAATTCGGATTTGGAATATCTACTGATAAAAATAAAATTAAGGTTAAAACGAAACCCTTTTGACACGATTGTGGACACAAAAGGGTCTTCAATCAGCATTCTGAAAGCGATTTCAAAAGAGGAACACCAAAAACGTTCCAAAAAAGTTTATGACCGGTATATTTGTTGTATTGAATCAACAGGATTGTATTTTGAATGAAGATAAATAAATTTGTTTTGTTTTTCCTTTTTGTATTTTCCTCGACACTGGTCTACAAAATTTTAGGACAGAAGGTGTATACAGGGTGGTCCATATAAAAGAGCCACTATTGGGATTTCGTAAACGGTAAGAGCTACAAAGAAGTTTAAATTAGACAAATGGTTCCACTTTCGGCGACCTATTCAATGGTTCTTTAACGTTTTTAAAAATGGCACGCTAGATAATAAACAAAAATTAAAATGGGCATTTTTTTAAATCGTTAATAACTCGGTTATACTTGATGGTACAAAAATATTTTTGGGGAAGCAGTTGTAGATTTTTTTACGCGCTATATAATGAAAACATTCATTGGTTTCAATATTGTTCAAATTCTTAGATAAATTACAAACTTGCACTTTTTTAAATGGAAACCATAGTTGGCAATGACCTCATAAAAAAGCATATGTTTTCCTCTTTTTAATTATTATAAGGTTTAATCTATTTATTTTGATATTTGAGCTCAAAACAAATAAAAACTCATCAAAAAACCCCTGTCAAGCTAAAGCGTGCCATAAAAGACAAGTCAATTTAGTTTTGTCATCTAATGCAAATTTTTACCAACGTAAAAGTAAAGCATTAAATCAAAAATAAACCAAAATTTATTGATTTTTTAAAAAACAGCTTTTCGTCTAATGATTATGAAACAGCTTTTTTTATTTACATGACTATCTTAATCAAAATACTTATACAATAAAAACAATACAGAAGTCAACTTTTAGTATTACAAAATTATTTTTATAACCAATTTATTTAATGCATTGTTCAACGAATAACAAAAATAACATGAAATTGGTAATTTTTTAAATCGAATATTTAACTAAAACAAAATATTTAAAGATTATATTAAGTTTAATGATAATATACTTAACAATAATAAAATAAATTGGAGTATATTTTCAAAATGACCTCAGTTTTTTTGTAACAACAATATGACTCTTTTAATAATACTGTTATAATCTTACAATAATCTGCTTTTTAAAAATTAATAAATTTTGGTTTTTTTTTGATTTAATGTTTTACTTTTACATAAGTTAAAAATATCTTAAAATTTTTCCTCAAAAATATTTTTGTACAATTAATGATAACCCAGTTATTAAGGATTTTAAAAAAATGCTAATTTTGATTTTTGTTTTTAAAACATTAAAGCATTATTAAATAGGTCTCCGAAAATGGAACAATTTGTCTAATTTAAACTTCTTTGTAGCTCTTACCGTTTACGAGATCCCAATGGTGGACCTTCTATGTGGACCACCCTGTATAGGAATAGTAGAAATTTTCCACATCAAAAGGAAATCGTCATGTTTTTTCTTGCATTTAATATTCTTTTGTTTTAATTGTCATATAATTATCATAGGCAACGAAAGTTTATTATTGTAAGTTTGCCATCATTAGAACGAAAGTTTGTGAATTTGTCGGACAGGATTCAAGTAATTAAATATTGTAATAATTAAATTAAAACAAGTGCGGTGTTTAGTACACTTGTCTCAAGAGAAATTTATTATGCATAATTTAAATAAAGTTGCATACAAAAAACAAAACGATATTGACAGAAAAAGAGGAATCTTTTCAAGTAGGTACTTATAATAAAACTGTTATAATGTATTGCTATTTAAATAAAAGAATTTGTCAACATTTATTGTTAAACCGGTAACGATTTGTAGCAGATATATAATACAATGTCTTGTGAATATTTTTGAAACAAAGATAGGCAAAGCAAGGCGATTTCATTGGATACGCTTCTGAAAAAAACAACGAGTACTTCATACATTTACTTTCCCTCTACAAGCGAATAATTTCTCATGTTAAATATCTTTCTGCAACGGTAGTCACGACAAATTCCATCCCTTGCATTGCTTCTAATATGCATCAAATTATCATTCTGTTCGCTCGACGCGCGAAGCTTGCCCATATTCATTTGCAACCTGTAAGAAATTGGAGAGTAACGAATTACTTATTTCAGAATCTAAGTGTTCTTGTTCTGAAAGTGTTCAACCTTGTAACTGTAATCCATAGAAAGCATATAGTTTTCAAGGTTGCAGTGGTAGGTACTATAAACTGTACTTTTAAACCGTTTGATACAATTATTTTCTGCTTATGTTTTCCTTCAATTTTGATGCTAGATTATGGCAATTGCATAACGTTTTGATTAAAATACGTTTACACCATTTTAAGACACCCTATACTAGGTATAACAATCGAACAAGAATATGAACAAGAAATAACCGAAGATGAGTTGGATAGAGCGATACATAAAATGAAAATTGGAAAAGTAGCAGGTCATGATGGTACTCTACCTGAAATCATTAAGTACATGCGAGTAGATGGAAGAAAAATGCTGCTGAGAATTGTAAATAAAGCATGGCAGGAAAAAGATATTCCAAAGGAATGGGAGGTATATGTTATACTACCGATATTCAAGACTGGCGATAGTAAAAAATGCGAAAATTATAGAGGCATATCTCTTCTTAGTGTAATAGAAAAATTGTATGAAAGAATTTTAGAAAAGAGATTAAAGAATCATTTCGAAAGAAATTTGGAAGAGGCGCAATGTGGCTTCAGACCGGGTAGAAGCACGCAGGATCTAATTTTTTACGTTGACAATTAAGTGAAAAAAAATGGAACAGTCTAAAAGCCTCTACACATTAGCCAACTTGTCGGGGCCGACAGTCGGGAACTCCGAGTTGGGTGATGTCTACACACCTCCCGATCAGTACAACCAACAGCATAAACGTCATGGCTTTTTATTCATTTTGATGTTAAATTTTCGGTTTAATAGTCATCTAAAGGAATGTAGTGGGGAAGTTGGCTTTTTGGATGGACTGCTCAGCCGACCGTTCCAACTGTCGTGTTGGTCGGGTGAAACACTACACATTAAACAATTTATCGGAATGGTCGGCCGGTTGTCCCGACAAATTGGTAGGTGTGTAGACCCTTAAAGATGCTGTACTTATGCTTTATCGATCTGTCTAAAGCCTTCGATAGGGTGCCAAGGGCAAAGATCTGGAAGATATTGAAACAAAGTAGAGTGGGAGAAGGATTATTAAACGCCATCAAGAATGTATATAAGAGTAGTAGAAATCATGTGCGAACCCATAACAGCAGTTCCCAGGAATTTATAACAACAGTGGGTGTAAGAAAAGGAGACACCTTAAGTCCACTGCTCTTTATAATTCTTTTGGATAGAATAATTAAAGAATGTAAACAAAACACAAAGAAAGCGTACTGACGTTGGAATAAACTAAAACCAATATCCTTAACAGAAAAAGAAGGAGGCAGAGACTAGAAGAAAAAGGAGTCAGCTGGAGAGATGTGCCACAATTAGCTAACGATAGGCAGGAGTGGAGAAACTTAATACAGAAATAGAAAAGCATACCTCGACACCGAAAGGTACTAGAGGAACCGATTTAGAAGAAGGAAGATACTAGATGAAACTTCGTTGTTCTGTAATAAATGATAGTATAAGGTTGAATAACTTTTTCGTGACGAAATAATGCGAACACCTCTTTATCCACAATAGATCCATCACCCAGTTACATACACTGTTAATTGTTCTGCGCTCATTAAAGCGATTGATTACTGATTAACGCTTTATTAAAGAAACCGATGCTGACAGCACATTTTTCAAAACGTGAGTTAATGAATAAGCTATTGTATACAGCGCGCCATTTATACGCGTACGCATCTTTTGATTGTTTATCAGAGCCTGCAGCAAACGAAGAGAAAACGTTTCACATGTACTACAATCAATACATGATAAAGTTTAACCTGTGCGATTTTCAGTGTCGTGCTGGAATTTCCTAGACGAAACGTGAAAAACACGTTAGAAAATTTGAATTCAGTTATTGGATGAGAATCATTATGCACCTCGTTTTGTGCCGAACACAATAAAGTTAACACATTATTACCTGCGTGCTACTAAAAGTTAATTAATACTGTGCATAGGTCGTAAAAGGTAACAGTAACAGGTTGTAAAGCAAATTATAGGCAGAATTCTGCACACTATTGTGTGTATAATAAATGGCGCGAAAATGTATCGTGTGGTATGGTTCTTAAAAAAGAAAGAATGCAATATTGGTCGTGACGCAAAATAATTAAAGAAATGCTCCAAGAATGACTTCATAACTAAAATTATGTGAAATAGTTTTATTATATGTGTACTCGACAAATATGAACTCTTTAAGCAATTGCTGACTCTAAAATACACTAGATTACTTGGAATTTTTATATAAAAGCCATATGCATAAAAGGTGACAGTTTTCATCGAATGACATGGGCAACTTTGTTATTATAAGACTCGGTTAAACTAGCAAAGTTCAGCAGATTACATGAGAATTTAATTGAATTTAACAAATTAACCACTGTCAGCTTTCAGAGAAAAGTGTAAAAAAAAATAACTACATGAACTTTGAGAAGTAGAATAAGGTTGTACCTAAATACGTAAAATTAAGAATTTTATATGTAGTAACATTGTAACATGTTATGTTCTCTTCATAACATAAAATATATTTAAAATATTTTTAATGTAATAGTGCCATATAATTTAGTAAATCTACGCAAAAAAAAAAAATCATAATTTTTTAAATATTTTTTTAAGATTAATGCGGTTACCTCTAATTATCAAAAATAACTAATTACTTTTATGCCACCGTATTAAAAAAAAAAACTTAATAAAATGTAACTAGGAAATAATTATATATTATTCACAATCTATGTAAAATTATCTAAAAATTACCTATCACCGACATTTTATTATCTCTCATAGTTGAAAAAATATTACTGTTTACTTTTTTTTTAATTTCTCAAAAAGTTGGCCATCAAAAAACCGGAAGCATTAATGGTGAAAATTGCATGACACTTAATCTATTCAATAAATACTTAAAATATGTCGAATTGCACCTTTCATAGATAAGACATTAAATCAACGCTTTAATTCATTATCAAGCTGTATTAACTTGTCAATGGGCTGAATATTTAAATCAAATGGCATATGATAAATATTTGTTGAAATATAAACAGGATTTTTATCATTTCGTTGTCGCATTTTATTGCAGATACCTAATGTTTCACAGATAATTATAATAATAAACAAATAAATAATCCAGTGTATCGAAAGTTGGTCTTGAATACAGTGTGAAAATTAATTTTAAATTGCCAGCGTTATCTCAGATTAGTTTTAAACACACATTTTATGCCTGGTTTATACAAAAGAAAATAGCTTGCTTTAATTTTTAAAGTAATTGATTCATATTAATTTACACTTATGTCTGTTGTTGATCGTGTTTTTTACGTTTAGTTTAAATATTAATAATTTTTAGTTCTTTCGGTTACAAGGTTACATGAATATAAAAATATGGCAACAAAATATGCGCTAAACACTTTGATTCCACATCTAATTCGACAGGAGTTTGGTTTAAGTTAAATGTATCTCGATTAGGTTTACATAAATTGAAAGCACAAACTCAAATCATGAAACATGTTTCCGTAGTTAATCTACTAAGTTACCTACTCACATAATTTGTTTTAAACGAGATTTATTCAAACCCTTGATTTTATATTTAGTTCAATGTTAAATTTTAACACTGACATATTGGCGACACTTTTCATGTAAAATTTATGTGACACATTTGAGTCAATTAATTTTTATTATGTAATAATAAGCTTCAAGACATTGATAATTCTCAAAAGCCCTCGTTCCTTGCAAATACACTGCAAAGATGTTTTTTGCATTTTTATACGTATCAATTGTATAAATAAAAGTTACCTACTGATTGCTTTTTTATCATTCTATCGAAAAGGGTAGTTGGCGATGATTGGGGATAAATGGCGATAAAAATTCAATGAATGAAAAAGTATTTGATGTCAACTCTTAGCAAACCCTAAAAGTACTTAGAAGAGTTTATTTGACCGATGAATCGTAGATGAAACCTTTTTTAGCTCTGAATTGATTATTTAGTATTTAACTAACGCAACGTTTTTCTTGAGCTGTGATTGCCAACATTTATCTCCGTGTAATTCTATACAAAATTGATTTTGATGTCAATAAAACAAATTTTGATTCATTAAAATGGTAAAATTGAGAGAAGATTGTAGTATGCAACTTTGTAATTTGTTAGTTTGTACTTCCAGAAACAAACTGTATTAAGTTTGATAACATTTGGATTACTCAAGTGATTTTTCTTTCAATGTAATATAACAAAGTTTAGTTAAAAATTACTTGTCGGAATTTAAAATAATAAATAAACTACAAATAAAGAAATAGGGGTATTAAAACTGGTCTGTTTGTATCTATAAAAGACATTTGTATTTTATTATCTCATTATTTCATTAATTATTTTATTAATATTGTACCTACTATAATGACAATTTTTTTAATAAATAATTGATTAAAAATTATATCAATGAAAAGAACTTATGAAAGTGATAGATTTGGCCTTTAAACTGCCACAAAATAATAACCTTGTTGTGTAATTGACACCAACTTAAGTTTTTTAATTGATTTAATATTAAAATCGATATTTAAAAATCTACACACACTTTGAATAACATTATTTAATTGATACAAATTATAGGCTGTAACTATCTCCATATTTACATTAAATTAGTTTTATGTCCTATTGCAATAACTTATTACGATGCACTTACCAAAATAATGGATTAAAAAAGTATCTCATGTAAGCCTCTTACCTAAAAAAAAAAAAAAAAAGTATTAGAATAAAATCAACAATGCAATATTTTCTTCAATTGCAAATAAACACACTTAATAAACCTTGAATATATAAACTCTTACTTGACTTCAACTATGTATTTACTAGAGAATTTCCAAAAATTGGAATAAAATTTCTTTGATAACAGCCTAAACAAAACTTATTTAATTGATTATTTCATTAACAAATGCAATTGTATATCTATATCATGTACTTTTCTTACTAATCATGTTGCAATAATGTTTTATATATGATACACTTTAAAAATACTAGCTAATGTATTATATAACAATATTATCCTTGAGAATATTAAAAACGTTATAATTAATTCTACGCTGCAACGAATAGAGATTTTTAATGTGTAAATAATAATTAATTCTGTTCGTACGTTAATTTCCAACAACTGTAGCAAGGTGTTTGTCCTTTATTGGCTTCTGTTGACTTATTGACAATGTCGGACAAGTGTAGCAAGGATATCCAGTACACTAAATCAATTTCAACATCTATTATAATATTTATAAATAGTATATAGCTGTTTGTATTAGAATTATGAATCTGTGAAGTGTTTAAAATGCCAAAGCACCCGTAATAATAGTTTATAAAATTGTATACTGTTTAATAAAGAGTCATTATGCAACAATTATTATATAATATTTATTTTTTATCTTTCTTGCACTTAATAACCTTAAAAAACACTTGGTAAACTCACTGAATTTTAAAAATATCGATAATAGTACACAATATTCTGCTAAACAGTCATTACACCATCAAAAATGCCAAATTTAATTAGAATTATTGTCGTTTGGCTTTCAAAAAAAAAAACTAAAAGCTTTAGCAATTGTTAATACCCTAGGGACATAAATTACTGAGGAATCGCTAATTGGAAATAAATTTTATTCTGTAAAAATATGTATATTGACAATGACAAAAGTAGGGAAAGCCTAGCGGTGGAAGATGCAAAGAAATACATGGCCAAACCAACCAAAATGGCTGGTGAATCTTTTACGCTTGCCAGGAAAGAGGATAAATAAGTAGAGGAAGACCAAGAATAAAATGGGGAAAAGAAGTGAGGCAGAGACTAGAAGAAAAAGGAGTCAGCTGGAGAGATGTGCCACAGTTAGCCAACGATAAAAAGAAGAGGAAAATCATGAATAAGAATTAGAAAAACGTACCTCAACACCGAATTGTACAAGAGGATTCTATTTTTATTATTTTAAATCTTCATTTACTTCTTTCACATCGGTTGATGAGTCCAATGAACGTCACACTCATTAACCATAAAAGTTTAATTACTAAGTTAACTAATAATAACAATTACTACTACAAACAAGCTTCATTATCACAGTTGCTGGGGTTATTAACATCCTTCAAAACCGCACTAAAGTCGAACCTAATCATAACTATTGCATATTAGGTATGACGATAATTATAGCTTCTGGTGCAATGCTAATTAAATGCTGCACGAAAAGTATATACTTTATGAGAAACGCAGAAGGCTATGCGATTTTTCTAAAACCAAAATGGTTTAATTACCATACTAAAGGTCAAGTTAATACAGATTAATTTGCACTAGTTTTTGTTACATGGGCATGGGGACATTTCAGCCAATTTGTACACGGTTGTCCAGTCGTACCCATCTCAAAGTAATTGTAAAACCTTCAGGACACCTTGGAGTTGAGAAATCAACAAGTTCCTAAACCAATCCGTTAATATATTTTACACTAATGTGACACATTCCCGAATCATGACATTTACTTTTAATATGAGGTTTCAATTGCTTTGGACTTAATCTTGTCAGCAATAAATGGGAACTTGATCGTTAAAACTCAAAGGAAATTATTGGTTTAGTGTTAAATAATTATAGATAACGACCGTTTTATTAAAACACCAGAGGTGACGAATTAATTGAAAGTTGTAACGGTCAAAAGACTTCATAGTGAGAAGTGGATTACGCCAAGGGGGTCCCCTTTCAACTTTACTATTCAACATAACACTAGAAAAGATGATAAGAAGCAGCAGTCTGAACCGGGGAGGAGATATAATGTACAAGAGCCATCAAATAGTGGGATATGCAGACGACATCGCCATTATAGCCAGAAAGGAATTAGAACACGCGACAAACAGATTGGTGGAGGAGGCTTTTAAGATGGTGTTACAATTAAACGAGAAGAAATGTAAAGTTATGTCCATTGGAGGAAGTCAGCAGAATGCAATCCTAGAAATAACTACGACATTGGGAAAAATGAGACTGAAAGAAGAAGAAGAAGAAGAGAATACCAGCCGAGTGGGGGGTTCAGTATTAAGAAAGAAGATGGTACGGATTAGAACGAAGGTATTGGTAAAACTGTTTGGAATACAACAGCTAAATTGCTTTAATGTTTTATGGAAAAAAAATTTATTGTAATTTACTGAAACAATTTAACTTTGAGAATATTTTAGACGATTTTTAGTTTAGAAAATTGCTCGATTTTCCTTGAAAACTTTAACCAATTATAATATCCATTTGGAAAATTTTAGGAGACAAATTTTCACAAAAACTTTTCGCCTTATAAATTAAATATCAATTAAACTGATTTGTCAGTATTATTTTAAAACTCTTTGTATATGTTTATAATTTACTGAAACGGATACTTAAAAAATTTAATGACACCGTGGTGAAAAAGTCTATGAATAAAAGAAACGCAAAATCTTCCGGTTTGGTGTATTACACACGCCATTAAACAAAAGGTTTACTGTTACAAACAAAAACCTACTACCGTAATTATCTGTTATAAATACTCAAACATAATTAATTAGGTTTTTTATTGCTAACGTTTAAATATTTATGTGACATTTACACAAGAAATTCGAACAAATTTATTTTGAAATCAAATCAGTAGTCCATTTAGACGAATATCCATAACAATAAATTGCTTAAAACAGATTTAATGACTGGTAAATGGTTTGATGAAGTAATAATAGGGCAACTATTGTGTCACTTAACTTATTAAATAAGAAAACATTTAAAACGCTTATTTAAAGCAACTTTTAAACTCTTCATTGCATTACAAACAATTTTTGCGCGTTTGAGCTTGTAATTTTGAAAAAATGTTTGTATTCAGTCACAGTGTCGTTAAAAAGTTCTTAGTTGACAACATTTTAATTTACTCTATTGGTTTATTTCGGTTTTTAAACTTAGTTTTTCAACTTTAAAAAAACGTGCACGTTTTTGGTGACCTCTAAGAGCAAAATTCGCAGTTCACGGTAAACCATATAATTTAAACTTAAAAGTGAAGTCAATTCAACATCTTAATTTTGCTCTTAAAGGTCTCTGGCAAACGGGACAGGCCAAGACACGACATATAACGGAAATTCATGCTTACGGTGTGCGATTTCCTTACTTATAAATAAGTAAATGCTTATCTTTAACGTCATGGAAGGCAAAATTATTATTCTTATGTTAATTCATTTAATTTACTACGTTTACGAACGAAGATTGCACATTTTAACAGATATATGCTATACTTATGTTATGACATGTTATGATATAATAGTTGAACTGTTAAAGAAATTAAGTTAGTTATTTTATTTTGGTTACGTTAATATTTAGCATTTCTTTGCATGCAAATATTTCGTTTTACATACAGTTTTTTAAATTTTTTTATGCACCAAAACCTACACTGTTGTGTGCAGCTAACTTTTTTTTTAATTTAGGAAAATATTACAACAACAAAATTGATTTTAATATTAATTTTTTGGCTCATCCGCAATTAAAGTAATTTCTGTTTCTACTTCATTAAAAAAAAATAATTTTGGAACAATTACGTCAGTACGAAATTAATCTAGTTTATTCCCGTTTTTTGGGGAATTCTATTTGCTTTGAGAAAGTGGGTAAGCGAAAGAAAATTTGGCTTAAGTTTACTTTAACGGACTTTGTCAGAAATTGTTAAAATTAAGTGGATTAATAAAACTGGACGTCCTGAGCTCAAATCTGTTAAAATTATTTGGCGCTCTCAATTACTTAGCGTAAAAATTCATTATAAAAGTTCCGTTTGACAGTTAGGTTAGGTTTTTTAATTCGAATTTTCTCATGTTAGGATGGCTAAATTGTCTGTGTAAAGTGTACAAATATGATTATAAGGCATACATGAAACTATATTTGTATTGATTTTGTGTTAAAATAAGCTAAAAATAACGTAAATCTTATAACATACCCAAACTCACAACTGTCATTTTTTGCCGTCTTGAACTACTATTTTCACCTTTCTTGACCTTTCTGAGTCGTAAGGTGGACTCATTTAGATCTATAAGGATCAGATCAGTTTCAGTTGGAACTAAAATTTTAATTTTAAGCGACCGTAAATTTATTTTTTTAACAAATAACTTGTAATTTGAGAGTGGTAGTTAACAATGCTGGTTGATTAACCTTATTCGACTCTCTTGAATTTCTTTGAAAAAACACACTCATGAAACGTCATTTTACAGACGTCATTTAATAAAATGAGGTTAATTAGAACATTACGAAGATAATCACAATATATTTATGGCGAACGAAATTTGGTGGCCACATTAGCTTAAAAATTAAATAGTGTACAGCTGCACATCATCTTATTCCAAATTTGTTTTATTGTAGCATTCCCCATTAATCTGCCTTAAAAACAAACTCTAACCAACCTCTAAGCTCACCCTCTGACCTCTGACGAAAGTAAACAGAATGCCGATGGAATAATAAGATCTGTAAGGATTAGATTAGTTTCAGTAGGAACTAATATTTCAATTTTAAGCGACCATAATTTTTTTCCATTAACTTTTAATTTGGTAGTGGTAGTTAATAATGCCGGTAGATTAACATTATTTGATTATCACGATAACTAAAGGAAGATCTAACACATCAGTTTTTGCCCAATAACCAACTGTGAACTTATATCTTCGCAATAAAATAAAAAAATTTAGTTACAATAAATAATTTTCAGTCAAAATGTGGGCAATTAAGGAAAAGCAGTAACTACAATATGTTATTTGGTAATGGGCAACACAATTTCATAGGCGGTGTGTTTACTTTCGTCAGAGGCTCAGGTTAGAGGTCGGTAAAAGATTTTTTTAAAGCTGAATAATGGGGAACGATGAAATAAAACCTGTTAAGAATAAAATGACATGCGCAACACTATTTTATTAACGTTATGTTTATTTTAGTCAGAGCATAAGGTTAGAGGTCGGTAAAAGTTTTTTTTTTAAAGCTGAATAAAGGGGAACACTAAAACGAAACAAGTTACGAATAAGATGACGTGCGCAACACTATTCCATCGACATTCTGTTTATTTTCGTCAGAGGGTCAGCTTAGAGGTCAGTAAAAGTTGTTTTTTTTTTTTAAGTTAAATAATGGGGAACTCTAAAGTAAATCACGTTTTAAATAAAATGCCGTGCGCAACACTATTCCATCGATATTGTTTTTATTTTCATCCGAGGGTCAGGTTAGAGGTTGTTAACATTTTTTTTTTTTTAAGATGAATATTGGGGAACGCTAAAATGAAACAATTTACGAATATGATAACGTGCGCAACACTATTCTATCGACATTCTATTTATTTTCGTCAGAGGGTCAGGTTAGACGTCGGTAAACGTTTTTTTTTTATAGCTGAATAATGAAGAACGCTAAAATGAAACAAGTTACGAATAAGATGACGTGCGCAACACTATTCCTCCGACATTCTGCTTATTTTCGTCAGAAAGTCAGGTTAAAGGTCGGTAAACGTTTTTTTTTTATAGCTGAATGATGAAGAACGCTAAAATGTAACAAGTTACGAATAAGATGACGTGCGCAACACTATTCCTCCGACATTCTGTTTATTTTCGTCAGAGGGTCAGGTTAGAGGTCGGTAAACGTTTTTTTTTTAAAGCTGAATAATGAAGAACGCTAAAATGAAACAAGTTACGAATAAGATGACGTGCGCAACACTATTCCACCGACATTCTATTTATTTTCGTCAGAGGGTCAGGTTAGAGGTCGGTAAAAGTTTTTTTTTAAAGATTAATAGGGAACGCTAAAATGAAAATGACGTGCGCAATACTATTTCATTGGCATTCTGTTTATTTTCGTCAGAGGGTCAAGTTAGGTCGCTAAGAGTTTTATTCTTAAAGCTAAATAATGGGTAACACTAAAATAAGATGACGTACAGCTGTGCGCAACACTATTTCATCGGCATTCTGTTTACTGTCATCAGGGGGTCAGGTTAGAGGTCGGTGAGTTTTTTTTAAAGCTGAATAATGGGGAACGCTAAAATAAGATTACGTGCAGCTGTGCGCAATACTATTCCATTGGAATTATGTTTACTTTCCTCAGAGGGTCAGGTTAGAGGTCGGTAAGTTTTTTTTTAAAGCTGAATAATGGGGGGCGGTAAAATTAGATGACGTGCAGCTGTGCGCAACACCATTTCATCGGCATTCTGTTTACTTTCATCAGAGGGTCAGGTTAGAGGTCGGTAAGAGTTTTTTTTTTAAAGCTGAATAATGGGGAACGCTAAAATAAGATGACGTGCAGCTGTGCGCAACACCATTCCATCGGAATTCGGTTTACTTTCATCAGAGGGTCAGATTAGAGGTCGGTAAGAGTTTTTTTTTAAAGCTGAATAATGGGGAACGCTAAAATAAGATGATGTGCAGCTGTGCGCAACACCATTCCATCGGCATTCTGTTTACTTTCATCAGAGGGTCAGGTTAGAGGTCGGTAAGAGTTTTTTTTTAAAGCTGAATAATGGGGAACGCTAAAATAAGATGACGTGCAGCTGTGCGCAACACCATTCCATCGGCATTCTGTTTACTTTCATCAGAGGGTCAGGTTAGAGGTCGGTAAGAGTTTTTTTTTAAAGCTGAATAATGGGGAACGCTAAAATAAGATGACGTGCAGCTGTGCGCAACCATTCCATCGGCATTCTGTTTACTTTCATCAGAGGGTCAGGTTAGAGGTCGGTAAGAGTTTTTTTTTAAAGCTGAATAATGGGGAACGCTAAAATAAGATGACGTGCAGCTGTGCGCAACACCATTCCATTGGCATTCTGTTTACTTTCATCAGAGGGTCAGGTTAGAGGTCGGTAAGAGTTTTTTTTTTAAACTGAATAATGGGGAACGCTAAAATAAGATGACGTGCAGCTGTGCGCAACACCATTCCATCGGCATTCTGTTTACTTTCATCAGAGGGTCAGGTTAGAGGTCGGTAAGAGTTTTTTTTTAAAGCTGAATAATGGGGAACGCTAAAATAAGATGACGTGCAGCTGTGCGCAACACCATTCTATCGGCATTCTGTTTACTTTCATCAGAGGCAGGTTAGAGGTCGGTAAGAGTTTTTTTTTAAAGCTGAATAATGGGGAACGCTAAAATAAGATGACGTGCAGCTGTGCGCAACACCATTTCATCGGCATTCTGTTTACTTTCATCAGGGGGTCAGGTTAGAGGTCGGTAAGGGTTTTTTTTTAAAGCTGAATAATGGGGAACGCTAAAATAAGAAGACGTGCAGCTGTGCGCAACACCATTCCATAGGCATTCTGTTTACTTTCATTAGAGGGTCAGGTTAGAGGTCGGTAAGAGTTTTGTTTTAAAGCTGAATAATGGGGAACGCTAAAATAAGATGTACAGCTGTGCGCAACACTATTTTATCGGCATTCTGTTTACTGTCATCAGGGGGTCAGGTTAGAGGTCGGTGAGTTTTTTTTTTAAATCTGAATAATGGGGAACGCTAATATAAGATGACGTGCAGCTATGCGCAACACCATTCCATCGGCATTCTGTTAACTGTCATCAGACGTTCAGGTTAGAGGTCGGTAAAAGTTTTTTCTTTTTAAGCTGAATAATGGGGTGCGCTAAAATAAGAGACGTGCAGCTGTGCGCAACACTATTCCATCGGAATTCGGTTTACTTTCATCAGAGGGTCAAGTTAGAGGTCGGTAAGAGTTTGTTTTTTTTAAGCTGAATAATGGGGAACGCTAAAATAAGATGACGTGCAGCTGTGCGCAACACCATTCTATCGGCATTCTGTTAACTGTCATCAGAGGGTCAGGTAAGAGGTCGGTAAAAGTTTTTTCTTTTTAAGCTGAATAATGGGGTACGCTAAAATAAGATGACGTGCAGCTGTGCGCAACACTATTCCATCGGAATTCTGTTTACTTTCATCAGAGGGTCAGGTTAGAGGTCGGTGAGTTTTTTTTTAAGCTGAATAATGGGGAACGCTAAAATGAGGACATGCAGCTGTGCGCAATACTATTCCATCGGAATTATGTTTACTTTCTTCAGAGGGTCAGGTTAGAGGTCGGTAAGAGTTTTTTTTTAAAGCTGAATAATGGGGAACGCTAAAATAAGATGACGTACAGTTGTGCGCAACACCATTCCATCGGTATTCTGTTTACTTTCATCAGAGGGTCAGGTTAGAGGTCGGTAAGAGTTTTTTTTTAAAGCTGAATAATGGGGAACGCTAAAATTAGATGACGTGCAGCTGTGCGCAACACTATTCCATTGGCATTCTGTTTACTTTCTTCAGAGGGTAAGGTTAGAGGTTGGTAAGATTTTTTTTTTAAGCTGAATAATGGGGAACGCTAAAATAAGATGACGTACAGCTGTGCGCAACACTATTTCATCGGCATTCTGTTTACTTTCTTCAGAGGGTCAGATTATAGGTCGTGTAAGGTGTCGTAGACACGACAGTAGGTAAAATGTACAGAGTATGTGACAAGCAGAATAAAGTTATGTTAAATCACGTTTATGTATTATTTGTTAAAGTAAGATACATAACAATGAGGTAAACAGACGGCATTTTATTAAGAAAAATATACTCTAAACATACTTAAATTTATAAAAATTAGTTAAAGCAGCTTTCGAGAAAATTTTCAAAACTTTTTAAATAATTTCGTAGTTTTAAATTTTTTCGAAAATTTATTGAAGGTTTTTTATAGACCTTAGCATAGACTACAATCCTACACGAACAAAATATTTTTATCTATTAAGGTTTGTATGTAATTTAGGATTACCGTTACAGCTTAAACACCTTGTATATTAGTTAATACATATTTAAAAAAATAAATAAACGCACGCACTTTGTAATATAATCTCTCTATCGACAACTTATGTCAAAAATTTTCAATTTTAACGTCTGGAACATACACACACGCGCGTACACACAGTTGATTATTGGGTAAAAACTGAAGTGATAGATGTTGCTTTAATGAAAGTGATAATCGAATCATACAAGTTAAAAGTTAAAATTGAAATATTAGTTCCTACTGAAACTAATCTAATCCCTACAGATCTTATTATTCCATCGGCATTCTGTTTACTTTCGTCAGAGGTCAGAGGGTGAGCTTAGAGGTTGGTTAGAGTTTGTTTTTAACGCAGATTAATGGGGAATGCTACAATAAAACAAATTTGGAATAAGATGATGTGCAGCTGTACACTATTTAATTTTTAAGCTAATGTGGCCACCAAATTTCGTTCGCCATAAATATATTGTGATTATCTTCGTAATGTTCTAATTAACCTCATTTTATTAAATGACGTCTGTGAAAATGACGTTTCATGAGTGTGTTTTTTCAAAGAAATTCAAGAGAGTCGAATAAGGTTAATCAACCAGCATTGTTAACTACCACTCTCAAATTACAAGTTATTTGTTAAAAAAATAAATTTACGGTCGCTTAAAATTAAAATTTTAGTTCCAACTGAAACTGATCTGATCCTTATAGATCTAAATGAGTCCACCTTACGACTCAGAAAGGTCAAGAAAGGTGAAAATAGTAGTTCAAGACGGCAAAAAATGACAGTTGTGAGTTTGGGTATGTTATAAGATTTACGTTATTTTTAGCTTATTTTAACACAAAATCAATACAAATATAGTTTCATGTATGCCTTATAATCATATTTGTACACTTTACACAGACAATTTAGCCATCCTAACATGAGAAAATTCGAATTAAAAAACCTAACCTAACTGTCAAACGGAACTTTTATAATGAATTTTTACGCTAAGTAATTGAGAGCGCCAAATAATTTTAACAGATTTGAGCTCAGGACGTCCAGTTTTATTAGTCCCCTTAATTTTATCAATTTCTGACAAAGTCCGTTAAAGTAAACTTGTTCCGAAAATTTAAACACTTAAATGCAACAAAGCTACTTGTATCTTTACAATGATATTCGCGAACGACCAGGTATTGGTAGCGGATTCGGAAAACAGTTTTCAGCAGGAATTATATAAACTAGACCGAACCTTCTCCGCGTTTAATTTAGTAATATCCACTGAAAAAGAACAAAAACAATGGTATTTTTAGGTAAGGAAATAATAAGATAAAAAATAATCCTAAGGAATAAACCGACTGAACAAGCAAACAATTTTATATTCCTGGGCTGCCACATTACACTATACAAAGATGCTGGAATCGAAAAGGACATTGAAAATATTACTGAGGTACAATTGGAACAATTTAAAGAACACTGAAGAAGAACGTTCAGAAAAACACTATAATAAAATTTTATGAAGTCATGTTCACCTCAACACTACTGTGTGGCAGTGAAAGATGGGTCATAACAAAAAAGAATTAGAAAACAGAATACAAAGCAGTAAAATCAGATTGGGACAAACGCAGAATCTCGGGTAATAACTACCCAAAAGAAATTAAAGAGCTAATATCTGAAGAGAGAAAACTAACAATAAAATGCCAGCAATCTAGATCCCCTCAAGATAAAACAAAATTGAACAACTGCAGTCAACAACTTAAACAGAAAATTAAGAAAATCAGAAATGATTTCATAAATGCTTACCTAAAAGAATTAACAGATGATAGTAGCACTGGCTGTTCTCTATGGAGAGCGACCAAACAACTAAAAACACCAATTCCGCCAACAAGACAGCAGGATGGAAAATGGGCCCGAAATATTGAACAAAAGCCAAAACATTCGCAGATCATTTAGAAAAAACATTCCAACTACATGGAGAAAACGAGGAAGCTCCTGATTGGGGAAAAATACCACAAGAAAACAATGAAATCAGACTTACAACACCTTATGAAGTAGTTACTGAAATTAAAGAAAACTTTAACGCGAAAAAAGCGCCTGGGTTTGATTTAATTACTGGTGAAGTGCTAAGACATCTTCCAAAGAAAGCCATAGTAAAACACCACCCTAATAAATGCTGCCTTTAGGCTCAAGTAGGCTGTGAAAAGTTGCAGAGGTGATTATGATCCCTAAATTAGGGAAACCTCTCCATGAAGTTTTATCTTACCGGCCAATCTAATTATTGCCTGTTATATCGAAACTGTTCCAACAGCTGTTGCTCAAAAGAATGAAACCGGTAATAGAAAGAAAAGAACTAATTCCATCTCATCAATTTGGATGAAAATAAACCTTCAACTATTGACCAAGTACAAAGAATTACGAATGTCATAGAAAAATCCCTAGAGGAAAAGAAACTTTGTTTTACCATCTTCCTAGACGTAGCGCAGGCTTTCCACAAAGTGTGGCATGATGGTTTAAACTATAAACTAAGATCGCTCCTCCCAAAACAATACTCCCAAATTCTTCAGTCCTACATCTCAGAGAGACACTTCAGAATAAAGCAAGAAGAATCTTATTCAGAAATTAAAGCGGGAGTTCCACAAGGAAGCGTACTAGGTCCGGTTCTATACCTATTGTATGCTTGTGCTATTCCAAAGTTAGAAAACAATACTATAGCGACCTTTGCAATTAAATCTTTTTAACTATAAAAAAAAATACTTGAAACAGAACACCGCAGTATAATTTTGTATAGCTATTTTTACTGTCCAAGTTATTATAGAAAATTATCATTTCCGTCACCCTTAATGCACAAAGGCGTATACAACGATTATTAAAACATATAAATACTAAGTTAATAAAGCAATTTCCTTTAATATAAATGAACCCATAGATAAGTTTGTTTAAAATAAATCACTTTTACTACAGCAAGCAATCATCAAGCAATTAAAATAGGCAAAATAATTACTCCTATAATATACCGACGATACTTATTAAAAGGAAGCTTTACCCTGTTATTAGCTGCAATTTAACGTTTATTGTAGTAAATACAGTATTTTTAAATGTTGGTTTGGGTATAAAACACTGTTTTTTTTTGTTGAGCTTAGTGTAGTCAACATTCTCTATGTTATTATTTCAATTCTGACACTAAGCACAAATACCTAGTTAGATTAATTAATAAACAGTAGAAAAAACTAACATGCATTGGTTAAATATCTGTAGATATATAAATATTTATATTGTAAATGAATCACTTGCATAATTTAAACATTAAGCTGTTATCTTAACTTGTTATCAATGATATAAATTAACCCACCGCTGTTTTATTTCAAAGTTAATTCATTTAAAATTAGTTCACAGTCGGATAAAAATACATTTTTAACAGCCAATAACATGTAAATAGGCCAAAAACCAGGGATTTCATAGATGCCTGTTTTTAGCCAAGCTTCTAAATACGTTTTTGGAGGATAGCGCCAGTGGACATGTTCTTATTTCTAATTTTGTGACAAACTCTCACGGTCCCCATTCCAGTAAAACGCATGGCCTCTGTTTTATTGCATTTTAACCTGTTATCACTATATTCAAAACCAGCAAAGGTATAATTCTTACAACCTTTAATAATGCCAGGCCAAATCAAAACATTTTGACATCGATTACCTTTCATTTCGATAATTTATTGAGCCAAAATCTATATTTATCTAATGTCTCAATATGCAAATATCCTTATAAGCCACCGAGTTATGCATTCCGTAAAGTTCCTAATCGGCAATTAATTCGAACTTATTTATTTTAGATCGATCTGTGATCTAAGCCGATAATGAAATAAAGATCTTTTTCGAAAACGATTCCAATCAGCAGTTAACGGAATATTTTTAACTGTCTGCGTATTACGCATGGCTTATCGTGATGAATTTCCTAAAAATACATGTTTCTTATGGTTGAAAGAAACTTAACAAATGAATTTTGGGAACTGTAGTCGAAACAATGTGAATTTATGGAGTGTGTCCAGGAATTCAGATCTGAACGAATATCAATTGCTAATTGTTGTTTATTGGGACGAATTAACAGTTTTTATGATCATGTTGCAAACAATAGTATTAAGCAAATTTGTTAAAACTGGTTAAGTAGTGTAAAACAAATCAAATAAGAAAGGTTTTTATTCTAACTTAACTAAATATGAATGAAGATAGGGTAATGTCTATAATATTAAATTAATTTACGTTACAAAGTTTGTTTGCTTAAAAAAAATTCTTAATTTTGAGCCCTATAGTTTGAGTTTTGATCAAATTAGAGCGACAAACTAATGTTATAGGGTTTTATATTAGTTATTTTATGTTTTGATTTTAAATATATCGCACTACGTTTTTGTTTGCACTGTCGAAAAAAATGGTTCTTCGTAGTGGGAAAGTATAAACGAGAACTTTTAAGAGATATTTATTTATTTACCTAGCCATAAGCCCTTCTACTTTAAGGTGTAGGACTTTTGAGTTGTTGTTTTGACTTTTTTTCATGTTTTTTAGTCTTGCGCTGGCTTTTTAATGTTTTTCCATTTGATGTTTCTATCCGCTGCGGCTTTTTTACTTCGTCTTGCCAGGTTTTTCTCGGTCTACCTCTTTTGTTTTTCCCTGTGACCTTGCTTGATAGGCTTTCCTGGTTAACCTTTCTTCTTTCATTCTGTAAATGTGACCCAACCATCCCAGCTGTCTTTCTTGTATTTTTGTTTCAACTGATTTTATCTTTAATTGTTCTCTAAATGTTTCATTTCTTATTCGATCTTTTTTGGTTTTCCTTGGATATTTCTTAGAAATTCCATTTCTGCTGCATTCACACAGCCGCTATTTTTGTTTGTGAATGTCCATGTTTCACAAAATTATGAGGAGTTTTCATATTATTCTTAATAGCTCAATTTTTTCACCAGTCTTTCGTATTAATGGCATTTCACCAAAGGGTAAGCAAGTAAAATCCCCCCCTGGATCACGGGCCCCCAGTATTTACCTACTTTGCTTAGGCTAAGAAACCGCCCTGTTTTTCATTTAAAATTTTCATTTATATACACTTTTGAAAAATGCGAACTATTGAAGTCATTCGATTTTAGGTTCGTATTTTTCAACTAGCACTAATTTTACTTGTTTATTATTCTTTACAAAGTTATTTGACTAATTTAATATTTGTATTTAAAGTAAGTTGTTATACGCTTCTAAATATTTCGAAATATCTTCCACCGAAATCATTTACGTAAAAAAATATTTCCTGAAGTAACATTTAGTAATGCTTTACATAATCATCGAAAATTAACCGTTATAAAACACAAAAGTGGTAAATAAATAGAGATAATTGGAACACATTAAAACAATGACACGTTTAAATTTATGCAAGACTTTCTTTAATTTTTTTTTTGTTTTATATAATGTATTCGATTACATAAAAAATAATTTTGTGGAATACGCTTCTCGTTTTTACTCGTAACTTAAGGAAATTACAGGTTGTGTTTGCTAATAACAATAGAACGTTATGCCATCATAGATTACTTAGATTTAGATTTTATAAAATTCTAATTATGAATCAATTTGTATAGGTATCTACTACCTGATCAATATGTACCACAAAATCAATTATTTATGCTATATTCCATGTTTTTCAATAATTCAAATTCGGTCTAACTTGAATAAACATTTTAAATAGTTAGCTGAATCCTATTAATGAAGAAATTTATTTTTTGGATAGTTCAAATCAATGCAATTAAGCTGGACGCAGAGAGTGTATTGCCCTACATCTGTGGAGATTGTTTAAGATGGATAAAATCATACATATCCAATAGATCACAGGCTGTAAAATTTAATGGTTTTATTTCTGCATTTGTCAAAGTACCATCCGGAGTCCCTCAGGATAGTCTCTTAGCACCATTGCTATTTAATATTTACAACAATGACATACAGCATTGCTTTCTAAATTGTGAATACCTACAATACGCTGAAGATTTAAAAACATTTAGAAAGATAACAAATATTACAGATTGTCTACTGCTACAAGAGGATCTCCGTAGATTACAAATATACTGTCAATTAAACAAACTTGCCTTGAATGTCAGTAAGTTGTATAAAATTAATTTTTCACGAAACAAAAATATAATCCTACATAACTATTCTTTGAACACCACAGTGGTAAAAGATTTAGGAATTTTATTAGACTCTAAACTTCTTCTTGCTGACATATCTTATATTTTAAAAATAGTTCTCTTAAAATGCTTCGTTTTATCATACGCTCCTCAAAACATTTCAATAATGGTTATGCTATTAGAACACTGTATTATTCATATGTTAATAACATTTTAAATTCTGCCCTTATCATATGGAACCCACAATATGACACCTACGCTAGTAAAATCGAGGGAATTCAAAAGAAATTTATACCATTTTTGCACAAACAACACAAACTTCCAGAGAAACCATATGAAGAACATTGTAAAGATCTAAACATGCTCTCCTTAAAATCTCGTAGAACACTCAGAGATATAATATTTCTTTCCAAAATTATTAACTACAAAATAGATTGTCCTAATATTTTATCATTAATAAATTTTTACGTACCGAGATTAGGTCTACGGCACCATTTTCTCTTTTATTTAACACCTTGTAGCACAAACGCCTTTTTTAACTCGCCAATCAACAGAATTCTTTACTCCTATAATCAAAAATTCATAAATATTGATATGTTTAGTCTATCATTTCATTCATTTAAACATTACTTTAAAGTACCAAATACTATTCTAACTCGATCATTTACTTTACTATCTATGCATATTATCAATAAAAACGAGAACATAATTTGGACGCGTCCTGTTTTGTTCTGTTCTGTGTAAATAAATAAATAAATAAATAAGCGACATTAGGATGGGCAGTTGTCACAGCATAATCTCAAGGCCTTGCAGATTTTTGTCAATTTTCTCAATTTTCAGTTATTGGAAAACTAAAAATTAATATCGATTACATTTATAGGCACAGAATTTTGTTCTCTACAAAAATTCTAAATACACTTTTTTCCCAAGATAATTAGGGGAGATATTATATAACTTTTAAAATTTTATCTATGAAATTACTATGGTCCGTGATCCAATTCTACACCTTGTATAAAGTATAGATATTAAAAAGAAATACAAAGTTTTTACAAATTGTAGCCATATGCTTGAATCTTCCATCAACAATAATCAAAAAATAAAAGTCTACCTTGAATTTTGGTTTAAAATTTGTTATGATTACATTTACATCCTCTGCTTTATACAGAATCTGTTTCTTTTTTTCTACATCAAAATCTTTCTTGTTCAAAATTAGGCATTACACGTTAGACCTCAGCGATGTTTACCGAATCTGTTAACATTTTTTCAAATTCATCATTTCTTATTGTGTTTATGAGTAAGGCTGCGCCCCCTTATCTTGGCGCCCCCGTATCTTGGCGCCCCTAGGAAATTGCCTACCATTCGCCTAATGGTAAAACCGACCCTAGAAGCTGCAACACCAGATTTAGGCAAAAATAAAGATAAAAATAATAGAGTATCCACCGGATTCACCTGACTTGGCAATTTGCGACTTGTGGTTATTCTTTGAACTCTCTTAATTCAACAAAAGTCCAATACACAAAGAGATCTTATACCATTTTCAAACGGAAACCCACTTATTCAAATGTCTTGACCAAATAGGAAAGCTATAAACGCAGTCATCAAGTTTATTGGGTGCTATTTGTTGAAAAACAAAAAAGCAATAACAATTTGCATACCGTATTTGCTTAGCGGCGTCAGCACTATCTTTTGTTTAAAGCGAGACGAATTAAAAACAGTTGAATCCTATCGGGGTTAATAACGATAATCATCATTACATCTACGCTTCTGCGTAGATTCGAAATGGATTCTAGAACAATCCTTGTTATTGGCTTGTAAACAAGAGAACCATGAGCTGTAAAGATGAAAACAGGGCGTATAAAATGTTAAGTATTTGTATAAATGGGTGCACAGGGCGTGATCCGTGATAGGTCAGCAATAACATCGCGACGACTTTGATCTATCTGCTATTTCTTACAACGATTCATTCTCTCAAACAATCGTGAGAAGCGAGGATTTTAAATTCATGAATAATGCAAAAAAAAGTAACAGGAAATCACTGCAATTGTTTTTAAAAACATTTGAATGAGTCTCAAAGAATTCGTTCACGAATCTTGTGAGATTATTGTAATGTTGATTTTTAATTAACTGCAATCTATGGATTATAATAAAATTATTAGAGAGATTTGTAGGTGCATGCTTATACATACATGCGACTGGAAATTTTTGTTAAATATAATTATAATGTTGAGAATGGAGTTTAAGTCACAATACTTGCAGAGCAATTGTTCCATTTTACGCTTACTGTAGCATGAATGAGTTAGAAAAGTTAAAGAAACATGCAAAACTGTTATACAATTAGAATAAATTTAGAATTATAACCGTGGTTAATTATTTAACCATTCGATTGCGCGTCTGTTTAACTAGAAATATTTTAATTGTAAAAGCTTCTAGCATAAAACTTGTTTGTTTTGTCGCTTTGCATACATTACACAAATTCACACAATATTTTCTAATAATACTGTTTAGTTTTTAAGTTGTCAAATTAAAACTGTACACTCTTCTGAGCTTACAATTAAAGTTTTACTTTAGTTTTGCAGTAATGACCGTTGTATTAGTATGGAAATTGTGAGGATTATTAACAGTTTAATAATAAAATTGTCCAACTATACAGCAGTCGAAAATTAAAGGAAAAATTATACCGGTTCAGAATAGATGGAAATGCAATGTATAAATGGGCTGATTAAATTCGAATTTTAACATGGATATCTCGCTTATTAAAAAAGCTAGAGCTAAGACTGTATGTGAATAAAATTGCTAAATTTTATGCTAAACAAGAATATCAAAATAGATTTGAGATATCCGTAAGCGTTTTCATGAAAACTGGAAAAATCTGTTAGCGTTACTTCTATCGGGTTCGTGTCTTGACCTGCCGTTGATATCTCCTGTACATGGGGACCATAGGAAACTCGTTTAATATTAGAGATAGACTATAAGTTTAAATTTAAAAAAGTTGCTTAATTTTATGCTATTTAATAATATCCAAACAGATTTTAAATATCTGTAACCGTTTTCATAAAAACTGGAAAAAAAAACTGAAATCGTCAACTTATTTCGGGGTTTGTTTCTCGACGTATCGCTGAGGTCTCCGGTATATGGAAATACACATGCCATTCGAAACAATCACTTTATTGCGTTCCAATTGGCCACCAAGAACATGCAATTTGAGACCATTGGACTTTTTTATTTGGGTCTATTATACCTTAAAGGAAAAATCTATGCCAATAATCCACAGTTTCGCACTCTTAAAGCCGATATCGAAGCAGCTATTGCTTAGATAGAGCCGAATGTTTGCGAAAAAATGACCAAAAACTTCAAGGAACGGTCAATAAACAGAGCCAAGACGGCCTTTTGGATGATGTGCTATTATATACATAATCTATACCTATGTTTCTACTCTAAAACGAAATTTTACAAAAATATTTTATCGTAAATCTTTAAACAAAAAAATGTTAAAAACACGAGGTTCCCACAGTTCACTATGTGATGGAATAAATTGATTTGTAACGCTTTTGTTTAACTTGCATAAAAATTGCAATCGATGACTAAAAACAAAAACACGCTTGGAATTTCTACGCACCCTATTTAAAAAAATCATCCTTAATTCTTTGCAACACTATGCTTTCTGCGTGACTTTTTATTAGTTATCTTCGCGAATGACTAATCATATAGTTGTACCAGAGAACAAAAGAAACCTTCATACCTCGAAGTATAACTTTCAACTGTTAAATGAAGCACCTATCACGACCAAGATAAGGGCATGCATCGCCCAGCCTTAGAGCATCACGACACCACTTGTCGATTTCGTATTTACCGCCTACGGTCTACTATTCTAAAACTAATCCAATGTAAACTTCATCGAAAGGAAAAAGAGCTATCGCCGCCTGCCTACATAGTACAATTTTTGTAAATAAATTTCCCGATAAGATCGCGTTTGGAATTTATGGACCTGTTCGTTCATTCTGCCGCCAAGCGCACGGTCGTGGAATAGTGAATTTATTCTAATAAGCATGCATTACTATATATCCTTGTTAACAGATTAGCTATATTAATTTAACTTAATCGATTTTTAAACACATTTAATTAGAATTATTATAGCAACGTTATCTTTAATACTTCGAGGTATATAAAGTAGAATAAGCATTACATTAGTAACGGTATGATAATAAAATTAGCCGGACATATTTTTCTACCGTTTAATCTTGAGAAACAGCTGTATTCCCAAGACAACAGTAATTGCAGCGGCAGGAAGGGCGGGGGGCGGTCCGCCCCGGGCGGCACTTTTTTTGGGGCGGCACTTTTGGTCTAGCCAAATGGGGTAAAACTAAAATCTCGGGTTAATGAAGGAACAGTAGATATAATAATCAGTGCTGGCACTTACGCTAGTCCCAATAAAAATTCACATAAAAAAAAAGAATTCTTATCGAAGTTAGAGGGTAAAACGGCTAGTCGACCTGGGTACACTGAAAGCCCGCCCCCTTGTAACGACAGAAATTCCAAGTAATAAAATTTATGATAGGGTACCAACCATTCAATAAAATCATGAAACATTTCACTTATTTTAGGCATGAAGTCCCATGCAGTTTTAAACTCTATTGTAATGGGGGTATACATTGAAAAAGTGTTAACAGATAAAAATTTGACGTTCACAGACAAAACTATTTACTGTTACTTCATCGTTTCCATTAAAAACAAAAAACGATTAGCATCATTATATTGTTTTTGTTTTAAATCTTTCATTCTGTTCTCATACTCAAAAAAAAAAACAAATCCAAAAAGAGTCAGGAGTCGGTAATTTATCCGAGTACCGTTCCGACTCCTGGTTCCTCAAAAAAGCTCTGACTTCTCGACTCCCGACTCCGACTCCCCATCCTTAGTCTTAATAGCATGTAAACAAACAAAAATTGAGACGTCGTCTTTATTGTCCTTTAAAGTAATCGTTCCTCCGTACTCTAAACAACAATTCCAGCGCATAATCCACTTGGAATTTTTTTTTTGTCCTCTTGTTCAATATAATATTATTTAATTCCTGGTCACACACAAAACGCCGTTCCCAAAAGCGTTTTTTTCACTAACGGAAGTAGAAAGAATCACACAGGGCCAAATCCGGTGACTACGATGGTTGGAGCTGCACTTCAACTTTTAAATCTTATAAAACTTGCCGCGTCGAAACTTGCTTGGAAAGCTAACAATATAACGAACTCTTATTGGAAAAAAACTACACATCTATGCGTCGTTTGTTTTTCAAGAAGTCATAGCAGTCTTGTATACTTGTATAAAGCAACTCCAAACAATTTTTAAATAAATTTCCATGTCCCCATTGAAATTGTTAATTTCGCTTATTCAAATAACAGTTGTAAAAGTAACAAAACTGTTACACATTTCTTACATATCCTTTTGAAGCAATAAATTATTTTAAAACGCACAACTATTCGTAACTGAATATCAGTAGCATGACGCATAAAAAAAACTAAATGGCAGTAGATTACATTCTCCAGTCTCAATGGCAATGGATTAACGATTTCTTGAATACATATATTACTTTTGTGGTCACATCAGCTATTCAGGTTCACGTTACGTTAAACCAGGATCGTATATTAACCATAAAACGTGACCTTAGACTTGATACAGTTTTAAGATATGTGTGTTATATAACAGGTGCACGGAAATTAAAATTTGTTGGGCTACAGAACTGAAATATTCATACGTTTTATCCAAACACAATGGTTACTAGCGTGTTTGGCTTGAAGTTAAGTTTCATGTACATACATATTATTTATAAACTATTGGTGTTCGTAATGTTAAAAATTTATCATAGTGATTAAGCTTTTGCCAGCCAGTCACTATTTTCTGCGTTGAGTCACCGTTCAAGTGACTTTTAGGCGATCTCTAAAAGAGAAAAAAAAAAAGTACCTAGATTATTATGTTCTAAATTTTGTTGGCTATTGGTAGATGCAATACAATTTGACGTTGGAATCGTGGTTAATTGGGGATTCCCTCCAATCTGTTTTGTGTACACTTGGGGTCAAAAATAACAGTGTTACAACCAACCCTAATTAATGTTTTCACTTGCAAATGTCCACTCTTAGCACATAATTGGTGGTTTTCTTCGTAGATGAGAACAAACAAAACTTGTCGGAATAATTTTCCAATTTGTTGTATCTTTTTGTTGCACATTTTTGAATATTGATAATGTTCACTTATCATTTTATATTGTACCAAAGATTTTTTTTATTTTTACATTTTGCTAATGTGTATTTTGGAATCAAATATTAATTTTGTTGATGAATACTAATATATTACCCACTACTTACGAGCTGCGTAAATTATTTTGCCGTTACAACTTACCCCGATCATTGTCACTTTTAGCCCCAACGTTGAGGTAGAAGTAACAGCTAACTAACTATAGGAAAAAAAATCTCACATATGCTTTACGAAACATACGAAATAAATATCTTGGAAGGAAGACAAATGTCCAATCTATCATTAAATCAATTTTGATGACAAAACTTGTTATACCTATGAGAAATTAAACAAAAACAAAAATTTGTTACTTTCATCCCCGGGCTCGCCTATGTGACCTCGGTTAGATAAATTAAAACTTTGCTGATAAATTAAAGTTTCTTAAGGTTTCGGTTGAAAGGTAAATTCAAACACTGAAAGACTGTAAGCCAAATAAATAAATCTGTTTATTTTAAACCGCAATGTATCACCATTTAGTTATTATTTCCCCTGAGATTATTTATCCATGCCACCGTCAATATATTTTAAATGAATATTTAAAATGCTTAAACAAAATTTATATAAGGCTAATCTAATTTATCCAATCCAAAAACCTGCATGCGAAAAAGTCCTCGCTTAATTTTACACATTAATAACTTTTGTACAGCATAAATTAACAAATTTTTGCATGCTCGTATCCTGATCAAGGACGAATCTATCTGCTCGATATTCATTACCAAAATAAACGACTCAAATGAATAAATAAATCAATATAAACGGCTGCACAAATAAAATTTTTCATAAATTACAAACGCAAATAGTCGAATTAACACCACAAAATGATGTGGTCTGGTACAAAAACGTGTTATTAAAATTTATCGACCCGTTCCAATTACATGCCCACACTAAATTTTAATTTTATTACAATTTTAAATCCTTGGTGAAGTCAGTTTGATTCAAGTTAATTATGATCTCGACATTAGAAATTTTTCGATTATCATATAAATAAGCCGACGACGGTGCGTGGGACGTTGTTTCGTTTTATTTCACTTTGATCTAGAGTCCTGTTTTAATGTTATCGTGCCACGAGTTCTTTTAACAAAAACAGGAAAGTTTAATTCAGTTTATAGGGTGCCACGTACTTTAGTAAGACGAGAGGTATTTGTACATCCTGCCTCATAAATAGTTGTTGAATTCTGTCACACACGTAATATGTGTAAGTATGCAGCAGGAACTTGTTTAAGAGTCCTACAAAATCAGGTTGTTCAGAGAGGTGCATTTTGTAGTTGGGAATTCTCGAGTGTGTACAAGCTGATGCTGCACGAATCCATTGATTTATTGGTTCAAATTACCGTTTGGTGTGGGTATCAAATAAATTCGCATTTGTTCCTCGACAATTTATCTGTGAGATCATATTAACGGTGCTTTGATAGTTTTGATGTAAACAATTTATAATAAAAAGCTGTTAGTCACATGAGCAGCTTTCACTTTGAAAGACAAAGTTTAATTTTGTCTATTCAAACTTGGAATGATTTGATATGAATAAGCTAAGAACTATCACTTGGCCTTTTTTCGAAGTGCTTCTTGTCTAAATGCGAAGCATTTGCAAAACTCCCCTCTCTTTATCAGTTTGAGATTACAAAAATGTATGATATTTTTATCTCCAAACATTTTACTTACCATTTCTTCCAAAATCGTCAATAGAAATTTTATTGTTGAACACAAGTGCAAATACATTAATTTTTCAAATAACAATATGATAGATATGCTTCCCTGTATCCCCCAAATTAACAGTTATTTTAAAATTTTGACACAAAGCGAATTTTATGTTCCTTAAACTAATTTTTTTTAACCACTGTAATTTCGCGAAAAACGGTGCATAAGGTTTTAAAAAAAAGCATTTACTTTTTTTAAATGATTCTCGAAAAGCAACACTTTACAGATTCTTTTACTTGATGATAAATCTTGCAATCAATGTAAAATGGGCTTTTTTTTTAATCGTTAATAACTCGGTTATACTTAATGGTACAAAAATATTTTTGGGAAAAAAGTTATAGATTTTTGTACGTACTGTAAAATGAAAACATTTCTTTGTTTCAATATTGTTTAAATTCTTAGAGAAATTACAAAGTTGCATTTTTTTAAATAGAACCCATAGTTGACTATAACCTCATAAAAAAGCATTTTTTCCTCTTTTCAATAATATAAGGTTTAATATATTTATTTTGATATTTGGGCTCAAAACAAATGAAACTCATCAAAAAGTCCCTACGAAGCTAAACAGGCCATGAAAAAAAGACAATTTAGTATTGTCATTTAACGCAAATTTTGACTAATGTAAAAGAAAAACATTAAATCAAAAATAAACCAAAACTTATTGATTTTTAAAAAACAGCTTTGCGTCTAATGATTATGAAAGATTTTTTTACTTACTTGACTATCTTAGTCAAAATACTTATACAATAAAAACAATACAAAAGTCGACTTTTAAGTATTACAAAATTATTTTTATTACCAATTTATTTTACGCATTTTTTCAACGAATAACAAAAATAACATGAAATTTGAATTTTTTTTAGGATGTGGCTATTTATACATACAGTATGTATGAATAATTGACTATTAATACATACTTTTTTTAAATAATTGAAATAAAACAATGAAACTAAGAAATAGTTTTTCTTAAAAAAAAACTCATCTAACCTTTAATCTAATTTAAAAAATATATATAAATAAAAAGTTGGGCCTTAGAAATAAGTTTATTGTATGTATAAATAGCCAATTATTCATACATACTGCATGTATAAATAAATAGCCACATCCTTTTTTTTAAATCAAATATTTAATTAAAACAAATTTAAAGATTATAACAGATTACCATAAAATTATAACAGAAAAGTATTAGATATTAAAAGAACCAGATTGTATTTACAGAAAAAATGGAGGTCATTTTGAAAATACACTTTAATTAATTTTATAATTGTTAAGTATATTATCAATAAACTTAATACAATCTTTAAGAATTTTGTTTTAGTTAAATATTCGATTTAAAAAATTACAAATTTTATGTTAGTTTGGTTATTCATTGAACAAATGCGTAAAGTAAATTGGTTATAAAAATAATTTTGTAATACTTAAAAGTCGACTTTTTTATTGTTTTTATTGAATAAGTATTTTGATTAAGATAGTGAAATAAATGAGAAAAAAAGCTGTTTCATAATCATTAGACGAAAAGCTGTTTTTTTTTTAATTAATAAATTTTGGTTCATTTTTGATTTAATGTTTTACTTTTACATTAGTTAAAATTTGCGTTAAATAACAGAATTAAATTGTCTTTTGTTTCATTGCACTCTTTAGCTGCATAGGGACTTTTTGATGAATTTTATTAGTTTTGAGCCGAAATATCAAAATAAATATATTAAACCTTATATTATTCAAAAGAGGGGGAAAATGCTTTTTTATGAGGTCAAAGCCAACTATGGTTTCCATTTAAAAAAATGCAAGCTTGTAATTTATCTAAGAATTTAAACAATATTGATAAAAATTAATGTTTTCATTTTTAGTGCGTGAAAAAATCTACAACTTTTCCCCAAAAATATTTTTGTACCATGAAGTATAGCCGAGTTATTAACGATTCAAAAAAAAATGCTAATTTTGATTTTTTTTTGATTATCTTTCGTGCCATGGAAATTTTTAAAAATATTAGAGTATCATTGAAGTCTTCAAAAATGGAACAATTTGTCTAATTTAAACTTCTTTGAAGCTCTTACCGTTTACCCCTCTATGTGGACCACCCTGTATACATTTTTTAATTGCATACTCTGATTTTACCGATTGTCATCTTTTCCATGCTGTTTAATATGAAAATTTTATCTCTTTCTCGCATTTTTCCTAGTTCTTCATTATTTCATTCACTGTTAAAGAGCTGTACATCCAGTCTAACGAATAACACGCGTTCTTTAAAGTATACTCCACTGTTTTACTGTTTACAAACAAGCAAGCTAACTGCTCACTGCTTTTAAACCGTTTTATCTTACAACTTATCGTTAAAGAAGGGCAAACATACACAGATACACGGTTTAAAATACATCCATTAGTGTAACATATACATCCAAATATTAGCAAAAGTATCTTAAATTAAATCTTTAATTAATTACACTCGGCTTTATATTAAATAAAGTGGCTTATCTATTCTGACCCAGTTCATCTTAAATAAATTAATTTATAATTTCGCTGTCTTGTTTAGATACATACGAGATAATTCCTATGTTCTAAAACGTACTTTAATTACATGAGAAAAAAACCGCATGTAAAAAAAAAATAATTTTAAGAAAAGGAGGGCAGTTTATCTTTGGATGTCAACCTCACGCATTGCATAAAAATTCAATTAGTAATCGATAATTCCAAAATACCGAACGTATTATTCGAGATTTTTTTGCAGACTTATTTTAACATTAATAATGAGCTTATAATATACCTACCAAATTTGGTTGTTTGAATAAGGTCATTGTATCAGTTTTGATTGTAATAAACTACAGTTGACAGACATTAATTTGTATAAGATTGCGATAAAGGAATATGTGGTAACTTTGTACCACAATTTGCCCATACTTACAGGGTTACAAGGAGAGTCACGATATGTTGTCGCTAGAATCTGATCAAAGCTGTGTTTATTGCATCAAGGACATCAAAATTAAATGTTTTGCAGAGTTATACTACTGGTCACTGGCCATTTTCTTCGGTTAAATACGGGGAAAAACTGGAAAGTTGAATAATAAAGGTAAATTTTGCGATCGCGTTGGCTATGAAACCGTCAGGGATAAAATCGAAATTCTTCTATTTACCAATGCGCGCATCATTTGCAAGTAAATTGGTGCAAAATTTTTGGAAAAATCTTAAACGGTTCCGGAGAAAAACGCAAAAAACGAGACCATTGTAAAAACTGTTTCCCCTATGTTAAACGCCTATGCAAGTCGCATAAATTTAGTTATACAACTTCTCAAATCATAGTGCTTTTGCAGGAGTTTCGTTTTTGAATTTTTTTTTGGAACCGATTAAGATTTTTAAAACTTTGCATCAATTTACTTGCAAATTGGTAAATAGGAGAATTTTAATTTAATCTCTGACGGTTTCATGGTCAACGCGATCGCAAAAATTACTTTTATCATTCAACTTTTTAGTTTTTTCCCTATTTTTCCGAAGGAAATGGCCAGTGGCACGTATAACTCTGGAAAACATTTGGTTTTGATGTCCTTGATGCAATAAACACAGCCTTGATCAAATTCTAGCGACAACATATCGTAACCCTCCCTGATTAGATGTTTTTACAAGCAAATTGTTAGGTACCAAACAAATCAGGGAAATATATGAACCTTCTGCTAATAAAGATTTTCAATTTGACATTAAATTTGTTGTTTTTTGTTTCTTTTTTCATGGATAGCTTGATAAGTGATGAGTAAAATACGGTTTTTCTTAATGTTCTGAGTTATTTATAAAAATAGATATTGCAAGTGATATCTCATTAGAAAGAGGAAAAAAAAGCACATTTAAGCATTCCAAAGCCAATTTGACGACCCTTAAGAAAAACTTGACTTAGGGGTAATATCTCAAAAACGGTAAGTCATTAACAAAATCTAAAATATAAGTTACATTCTACATAAAAAAGTGCCTCATGAAAGTACTAATAAAAATTGATCTAATAAATAAAACAAGAAAGTTATGGGAGAAAAAATAAAATTCAACATTTTGATATTTTTTGCTACAACTTCTGAAGTACGAGGAATTTTGTACTTTAAAGAAAAATGTAGCTCTTCGCATACATGGAAATAATTCATTTAATTTAAGCAAACTCTTATAATAAGCTAGATTCACATGCTGGAAATGCTATCTGGGACACCCTGTATAGATCAAACTTCTGAATTCATTATAATTCCATTGTATATTAAGTATATTCCATCATTTATTAATGTATGAGATTTGTTATTAAGAGAAATAAATTAAATAATTGAAAACCGAAATTTGCCCAAGAATTTCGTTTCTGCTCCTAATTTCATTATTCTATTCCTGTTCCTATTATATTCTGCAATTGTTTTTCGTTTATCAAAATCGATTCTATTCCGCTACGAGTCCCAGAGTATCAATAAACTTCATTCCTCGTTGAATTATGATTTTTTTTTCGTCAACTTTCATGGTAGATGTTTTTTATATGCGTTCTCCGACATGTTCGTATTACGGATGCTTTTAACAGCCTCTTGGCCTGATGTAATGAATACACTTACACTCAATTAGCGCTCCAAAATTAATTAATCAAGCGAAATGTAGGTTTCAGATTTTTAACAAGCATTTGTAAACACCATTTGTACGATCGGTTTAAAAGAGACCCACTTCTGATCGTCTATCGCTAATGAGACAAAAACAAAATAAAAAGAACCTAACTGTATTATTTCTAAGTCTTCCACTGTTAAAAGAACGTTCGTGCAGGTCTTGGAAGACGCAGCCGGTTCCGTATGCTACATGCGCGATTAGTTTGGTATCCGATTTGTGTGTCAGTGGGATCTGTAGGACACCCACGGCACATCCTGCTGGAGCCCGAGGCCTGCTACGACCTAGAGACTACCGCTAACTCGCTGACCCACACTCAGAAGTAACGGTTACCGACTTCCCCACTCAAGTATCTCGCTCTTCGCTTCTTTGAGACGGCAACGCACGTTACATAGTACGCATTTTTGTACGGATTTGGTAAACTGAACCGCCTCGAAACGAATTCGATTATCAAAAAGGTCAAGCGTTAAAATTTGCAAGGGAATCGCGGTAATATTATAAACGTTTTTACAAATTGGGTGTATTAGATCGCAATTTCATTATGCAAAGTGGATAATTTGCTGTTAATTTGAATGAATAATGCTAGGTTTTTAATTAATTTTATGCAAAAACCACTTAATATAGGTATAGATTATTTGCAAAAACCAAAATTAATATTTAGGCGCGCACGGGCGATGTTTTTACCGCGCAACTAAAAATTGCACGATGAAAAATCTCCTAACAATAATTGCGTTTGCGCACGAGCGATAAAAAATCGTCGGTAAGTTTATTTGTGAAGATGAACTCTAAGCTAAGGCGCACATTGAACTGCGTGGCGCAGTACGGGCAGAGAAGGCCAGGCAGGGCAGAAAACAATGTGGCACAGTTGTCCGCGTACATTGGACAGCAGTTCTGCGCGGCAGTTTACGCATTGTCAAATTAATTAATATTTAAACATTAGAAAGTTATTTTTTTCAACACAGTAATCTATATATTTTTGCATATTCTTATAGAAATATAAATAAATTTTTTATTTGTTGTGTTTTAATTGTTCAAAAAATACTCTAGTTTTGTCTCCCTACTATGAAATATTTTATTTGCCCCTGCAATTAACATATAAATCACGATAGCCCGGAAATTAATAAATATAGATAAGAAACTAACTTTAAATTATCTAAGTACAATCTAATTCTGTACAAAAGTACACATAAAAAAAAACTAAACTATTGTAATAAAAAAATTATTCACATTTTTTATTTCCATTGAATTTGACAAAGCGTAGCAAATGCCCTGTGTAATATTTTAAAAGTTTTACTTGTGCAAAACGTTTGCGAAACTATTATCTAACTTCAAAAATAATTGCCGCTGCTATCTTAAAGTTGTTAAATATTAAAAAAATTTGAGGGTGCTGCTTCGCTCAAAATTTTTAGGGGAGTGTAATTTACACTAACACGGTTGGTGATTTTTATCCAAATTACCTGTTTAAATTTCGTTTTCATATGTTGTAAATGGCTGGTGTCGTAAATCACAGGGTAGTTACACAACGATTCAATTAATTTTACTTCTAATGATTCCATTTAAAGAAAAGACACAATCAAATCAAAATACTCAAAGGAGCGCGAGTGGCGATACGACACAGTTTCTGTGTAAGATCCACAAGTGTGGGGCAAGCGAAAACGGCGCAGTACTGCGCTGCATTGTTCTGCGTCTCAATTCGCGGTGTCTTATCTCCAAACATGGAATCACAGAAACTGTACCTGCCCTGCGTCAGTCAACTGCGTGTCAATGTGCGCTAGGCCTAAGTAAATAGCTTATGTAGCTGCTCTAAGAAAACGAAACTGCAAACAATTGTGGGTGCATCCATAAATTAATGAAAGGCTGTTAAATAACACATTTTGTAAAAAGTTTACCTACTTCCGTTGGTGAAACTATACTGGGATAATTCATCTCATAGGTATCTAATTCTTATTTATAGCTCAAAAACTTGGGCACTAACAAGACGGCAAAAATTAAGCATACGGACAAAGGGGATGCAATTTTTGAGAAGAATAGAAGGATGTAGACTAGTTGATCAAATTAGCAACAATAAAACCAGAAAAAACCTAGGAGTGAAATGCATAAAGATGGAGACAAACCGATTAAGATGGCTGGAACATCTACTACGCAAGCCAGAAAGCAGGTACACAAAATTGGGATAGAAATCGAAGTTTGAGGGCATAAGAAATAGAGGAAGACCAAGAACAAAATAGGACAACGACGCAGAGACTAGAAGAAAGACGAGCCTGCTATAAAGAGACAAGAATGGAAAAACATAAACAAGAACTAGGAAAACATACTTCGACACCGGAAGGTACAAGACGGCCTAATTAAGAGAGGAATAATTAATTAATGGTTGCAAACCCTCTGCTAATGTACAAGCTTACAAAATCACTAGTGGGCACTTAACATCGGGTTTGTGTCTTGCCCTGCCGTTTGAGTCTCCAGCACATAGACATTATAGGAATCTCGCTTATTTTAAGAGATATACCATAGGTTTACATTTGACAAAGAAGCTAAATTTTATGCTCATTAATAATATTTAAACAGATTTTAGATATCTGAAACCGTTTTCATAATAACTGAAAAATTCTGCAAACGTTCTATACAGTGTGACAATAATCTACAAGTTTTGTAAGGGTAACTTTGTTATTATAACGATAAACGTTTGATAAAGACCAACATAGAATGGTCGAAACGTCACACAAATCAAGAAGACGCGGTTCCAAACCCGGGAACGAAGATTGTAACATGGACGATAGCCGCGAAAGCCTGAAGAATAAAATAATTCCATACTTGTGTTAAAGTTAACACCAATATGTGAAATGAGTAGGTACTGTAGATATTTTTACACAGAATTAGAAAAATAAATTAAAAAGTCATGTCACACTCAATTTTGGAGATATAAGCCAACTGAAATTACTTAATTTTTTTGGACTCCCAGAGTATTACAATCTGTCCGAAATGGAGTAATTTTTATGAAGAAACTATTGACATGTAAAAGGTTGCTTGCCCATTGACGAGTTCCTTTAAGTTGCTTAAATGCTAGTTAATGATTAGCTACTGGGGTCATATTTGACTTACTTAGACAGTCTGTATACTAGGGTGGATCGAATTTTATTTTTTTTTTTTTTTCTGGCGAGGTGCGGAAAAGATGCTCTAGGGGAATACAATCAGAAGTCATGAAGACAATATTTTGATATTAGTGCAAGTACTGCCCCAAGCCTGCTGAATTTTGAAAAAAATTTGCTGAATGTAGGTTATAGTTTATGACCAATAAAAGTATTCAAGGTTAGGCTACAAAATTTTTATAACTTTTTTGGACAATTAAAAGAATAAGAAAATAGAACAGAATGTAAAATCACACAAAAACAGCTTTAAAAAAAATTAAGATCACTCCAAAATTAAGTTAATAGCTTGGTTTTGTAGTCTTTCTTGGTATGATACGACAAGATTCTAATTTATTTCTGATCCGTCACCAATTTGACACATCTTTCAGTGGTTTGTGTGTGGCAAGGCATCAAACAAAATTTAGGTAAAATATCAGTTTCGACTTTGTCCAGATTTGCGATGGCTTCGGAAATGATGCGAACAGTCAATTGGCAATTGTGTTTGCGTCACTAGATTTCATAGAAATATGGTCAATGTATTGTGAGCCAGGTTCTTTCAATAAACTAATGTGCTCTTCGAACACAACTTTTCTGCGATAGTCCTCATTGCTTTTCCTGCATATCAGCATTTGCTTTTAAGGGCTTAGAATTTGAACCCTTAGTTTGAGACGTGGATCTTTGGGACTTTGTTTGGAAAGCTTCTTCATAAAAGTTTCGTTGCAATTTTTTGGAAATATTGGTTTCGTTTTTCCTTGTAGTCTCTCTATCTAAGGAACACATCATCATGTTTCTTTGACCTCGCTGGTCTAACAAGAATTCTCTTTCTTTAATGAGTATCTTTCGCGATTTGTTACAAGAATTAGTCTCGAACGAACTACATTTGCGTGGCAATGTCAAACAGAGTCCTGGCGTCCATTTTGAACTTCTCCAATTTGTTTCTGTAGTTGTCACTATTCTTTTTACATTGATAGGGCTTTAGGATTGCACGGTATTTGTCATGATATGTTTTTATTCTCGCTAAGATTGTTCGATGCTCTACTGTAGGTAAGGACGCTCTTCTCCAGATTTGTTCTATGTCAGTAGTAACTATTTTACTAGTGTCTCTTACCAAATCCTGAAATCGTTTGCTAAGGTTTGGAGACATAAATAAAATATTATATCATGCCTTCATGCCTTCATGCCTTCATGCGTCGGTAACAAACTATTCGGGAATTCTTTGCCAACACCAAATATAGGACATTTTGTATCACTGCTACGTAAACGTTTGTACTTTTATTACAAAAATATCACACTATCAAATCTCAAATATTCGAAATCAGAACGAAACGTGATCTCTTTCTGAAAAAAAATTGAAACTATAAAGCGAAGGGATGCTAAATGACATATCCGCTGCACTACCCGCGCACACCACGCGCACGTTACAATAAAATTACTCGGGAAAGTAAGAAAAACGGTGTGTTACATTGTTATTTTAATAATTAAAAGCATAAACTGTGATAATGTTCCAAAAAGTCGTGAAATTCGTTGTTAAAAATAGAACAAAGACATTTTAATTTAAAGTAACTTTTTTTAAATTCTCGAAAACTTTGACGACTTTGGGGCAGTACTTCCAATTATTATTTTTTTTAAATATTTTGCATGATTAAACAAAAGATACCAGGGCATCTATCGTGCAACCCCCGAAATCGAAATTCGAAAAAAAAAAATTCTTCCATATAAGAGCGATCCACCCTACTGTATACAGCACCTGTATTAAACATTTCACGAAGTTCTCAAAATAACATTTAATTCCTAACGGATAAGCAGTGTTATTTAAATGTATGTGAGATACTTCTATTCTTTTAGTATCTAGGTTTTGTTGAATTGTTGATAGACAAGATATCGTAACAAATACATAGTGTTAAATTGTTTTAAAAATGTGAATACATGTTGAACAAATACTGCACATTTCTAGATTTAACTGTAAAGGTGTTGTATGACTAGATAAACCGGCTGTATTATTTTTATTGTGGATATTTTTAAGGATTGCGGTAAGTAGCAGGCTATGGTAGGAAAGTCATTAGTATCAAATAACAACTCTAGTCTAGTACTGAACAGAATTTTTATATTATTAATAATTAGGTTGAGAATTTTATACAGGGTGTGTAAAAATTGGCGGAAGCGCTACACGTGGCGATGTTCTTCGTAAAATTCTAAGTCGAAAATCTTAATACGAAAATGTTGTACCATGCTTGCTGTGTCTGCAAGAGGTCCTCAAAGTTTTGACATTTAGTCCTTTAATAAGCGTTATTATTTAATATTTTTTAATGAAAAAGCTGCAATTTGGAATAAAAATAAATTTCGAATAATATTTTTTTCTAGATATTGTGTTCTTCCTTTCAAAAATTGGTGTTGAAAATATGTAAAGCACTGATTTGAATAAAAATAATACATATGGCAACGTTGTCATTAGCTGTCATCTCTGTTTTTCTCGTAATTATTTCTAGTTTGTGTTTTACGATACCCAAAAGTTTGCAGCTATGTTTACGAACTGAAGGCTTTCAGTTCGAACAAAAATTGTAAATACCTAAGTAAAAATTGTTGATAAAAAAATGTCCAAACGCAAATCAATGTATGCAATGTTGCCAATTTTTTTTTCTTTAAATGGTTCCTGAGGCCATAGGAAGCATGGTACAACATTTTTGTATCAAGATTTTCGACTTAGAATTTTACAAAGAACATCGCCACGTGTAGCGCTTCCGCCAATTTATAAACACCCTGTATAGTAGAATGTTTCGTAGGTGTTCAATTATGTTAACTATTTTTTTTTTAATTACACATTAGTATCTATCAAGTAATTTTCAATGGAAAGAAACAATTTTTATTTCATAATTTTAATCTCTTAGGCTAGGCGCTGACGTGCAATTAATCAGTTCTACAACAGTTTCATTCGCGGATGGCTAAACCGCTCTCACATATGCAAAACTAAATCAGGAGTTACACAGATGCAAGCACACAGCAACTAAATTGTTTGGTTTCAACACGGATTTCCACGAGTTAGCTACGGTATGTGTGCTCTTGAGATGATAAGGAGAACGAAATTCAAACTTGTACGACCCAAAACAGTCGCGCAATCGTTTAGTTGCCCAAATTTACAGTTGTACGTCAGTAATTTACAGCATGTAAGCCGATAGTAACGATTCCCGCAACCAAACTGTTACACAACCAATAGCCTTAAAGCACTTTTTGGATTATTAAATTCAAAAAGGATTCACTTTTCGTTTAATTTTACTACTTAACCTATTAACTGCTAATTACTCTTGCTAGAAAATATATGCACAAGTTTTGTTTGTTGTCGAAGAAAGTGCAGGACATTTAACGATCACCTACATCAGAATAAGCAATAATTAAAGTCAGTGCAAGTATAAATTAATTAGTCGGTCGACGTCAGACACTTCAAAGTGTAGAAAGTACAATAAATAATCTCGATAATAATAGATTCGGCTCTGCATGTTGCGTTTATCTTCACAAATGGAATGCGTTTTTAATAATCTCAACTTGCTTTAATAAATTAAAGTTTTGTTGTGGCGGAATGAGGTTTAATTTCGATTGATTGAAACTTTCGTTTCTATTTTATTAATAGGCTTTTGTCTGTTACAAAATTCAACCACGTTTGTTTCTGGATAATTGCGCGTAGTATTTTGGCCTTAACTGGATACGATAATCGTGTTGTAGGCATACGGACGAAATTAAATTTAGACCTACGCATTATTTATTAATGAAAATTATAGTTGAGGCGGCACAAACTCATGCACATCTTCATTTAATTCTTGTTCCTACAAACTTTCCAAATTTCCAAATTTTGAACAATAGTGACTATTATATAAACATTTAATTTCTTAACTTAAGTTATTATCATTTCACTTGTAAACGGTTGCAGATATCGAAATCTGTTTTGTTATTATTAATGAGCATAAAATTTAGCTTCTTTGTCAAATTTAAACCTATGATATATCTCTTAAAATAAGCGAGATTCCTATGGTATCTATGTTCTGGAGACTCAAACGGTAGGGTAAGACACAAACCCAATGTAAAGTTTACCCTCATTTTTATAATTTTACTTGTAAACGGTTACAGATTTCTGAAATCTGTTTTGATATTATTAATGAGCATAAAATTTAGCTTCTTTGTCAAATTTAAACCTATGGTAATTCTCTTAAAATAAACGAGATTCCTATGGTATCTATGTACTGGAGACTCAAACGGTAGGGTAAGACACAAACCCAATGTAAAGTTTACACTCATTTTTATAATTTTACTTGTAAACGGTTACAGATATCTGAAATCTGTTTTGATATTATTAATGAGCATAAAATTTAGCTTCTTTGTCAAATTTAAACCTATGGTATATCTCTTAATACAAGCGAGATTCCTATGGTATCTATGTCCTGGAGACTCAAACGGTAGGTCAAGACACAAACCCAATGTAAAATGCCCGCTAGCGAATTTTATCATTTTACTTGTAAACTGTTGCAGAGAGCTGAAATATGTTTTGATATTATTAATGAGCATAAAATTTAGCTTCTTTGTCAAATTTAAACCTATGGTATATCTCTTAACACAAGCGAGATTCCTATGGTATCCATGTACTGGAGACTCAAACGGTAGGTCAAGACACAAACCCAATGTAAAGTGCCCGCTAGCGAATTTTATCATTTTACTTGTAAATGGTTACAGATATCTGAAATCTGTTTCAATATTATCTATTAATGAGCATAAAATTTAGCTTCTTTGCCAAATTTAAACCTATGGCATATCTCTTAAAATAAGCGAGAATTCTATGGTATCCATGTACTGGTGACTCAAACAGTAGGGCAAGACACATACCCGATGTAAAATGCGCGCAAGTGTATTTTATCATTTTACTAGTAAACGGTTGCAGATTTCTGAAACCTGTTTTAATATCATTAATCAGCATAAAATTTAGCTTCTTTGTCAAATTTAAACCTACGGTATATCTCTTAAAATAAGCGAGATTCCTATGATATCCATGTGCTGGAGACTCAAACGGTAGGTCAAGACACAAACCCGATGTAAAGTGCCCGCTAGCGATTTTTATCATTTTACTTGTAAACTGTTGCAGATTTCTAAAATCTGTTTTGATATTATTATTTGGCATAAAATTTGGCACTCTTGCCAAATTTAAATCTTTAAGAATAAGCAAAATTCCAATGGCTACTCGCGTATACCTGCAGCAATTGCACTTAAAAATGTCAAACAACACAGGCGCGTACGAACTTATACTATGCGTTGTATAATTTTCACAACTCTAACATTTAAATATTGAAAAAGGACATTAATAATTATTATAGACGGGCCCGCTAAATACAAAGGCAAAAAAAACTTTCACGAATTTACACTTACGAATCAATAAATAATTTCAAATTGTTAGAGTGGGTCGAAAGTCGTTTCTACACAGGCGCAACCTGTTAAACTATTAGTAACAGTGTGATAACCTGCTAAAGATTAATAAAGATCGCTATCTTCACGTCAGGTATTCGAATATTAATTGTACTTTTCGATTTCACAGATAATTAAGTTATAAAACCGTGCCTAATTGCTTTCGTAATTAAAACTGCGCTACGGTAATTGTGAGGTACTTATGTAAACCCTTCGTACAAGTGCATGGAACGCTTTCATGTGCTGGGCACACCCAATTTCACTCTTTCTCACGTTCCTCATACAAAACGAAATGATTGAAACGGAAACAAAGAGAGAATGCTTTGTAATGTACCGTCTAATATATTATGAGAGCGTAGGTGCGGTGCTGAGTTAATAAATTTGTAATTTTGACAATCGTGATCAACTGGCCTTGATAGCTCTTCCAACTACTTTTATAAATAGGTTTGGGCAAGAGAAAACTCATAGATCAGCAATTTCAAAAGTGAGATTGAACTTTTTTTTTCAGTGGTTGCTAAAGCGTGTCCTAAATTTAAAATGTAAAATGGGTCATACATTTTAAAACAGTTACGAAGTCAGTTTAATTGGAAGAAAGTAACGCAATTTTACACCAACATAAAATATTGAGGAAAATATTTGATCCTCAAATTAAAAACAAACGTGATTTATCAATTATTATCTATTAATAAGTTACATAAATACGCACTATACTTTATTTCAAAATATATGTAGTCGAAATGTAATGCTAGCTTTAAGACACTCGTCTCCTTAAAAGATTGCAACTAATGGAACAAACGAGAGTTTTAAAACTGGTATTGCATTTCGACCAGGATACCTTCGGACAGAAAATAATCATAATAATAATAATGGAATTTATTTAGCGATTTGCTAATTTTGTTTACATTTTATAAATACAGGGTGTCCCCGTTATCACCGCGAATATTTTAAGTGGTGATAGAGGACCTTTTTCTAAGAAAAAATTTCAAGTAAAATTTTTTCCTAAAATCAAATGCTAAGCTGATATCAACACTTACTTGATTTTTTTACACTTCTGCATTTATAAGACTCTGTAGCCGAAAATATCAATTTTATCGTAAAATACTTTGTAGATTTTTAATAGAGCATAAAATTCTCTACAAAATTAGTTTTATTTATTTTTTGTCTACAGGCAATGGTTTGAGAGTTATAAAGCAGCTTGTACAAAAAAATGTAAAAAATGTAAAAAATTTAATTGTTTCTTAGACTTTGCAACCGCTGTATCTTTAAAACGAAAAGTTGTACAAAAAAACCGACGGCCCATACCGGATAGCAAATTTCATGGGCTACAACTTTGGTTAAGTGAAATTTTTTGAAAATCAAACCGATTTTCCGGAAAAGCTGAAAATAAGGAATAGAGTGCAAAAACAAAATTTCCTACAAATTCTGTTTCGTATTTAAAAATGCTTTTAAAGAGAGTGCGATTACGTAATTGAATGATGGAGGTCATTTTGAACACTTATTGAAATAATTTTGTGGTTACATGTTAATTTTATTGCGTCCAGATGGATTTGCATTGTTTTGCATTTTATCGTTTTCGAAAAACAAAAACTCCCGGTAATTATGATATTTTGTATTTAAAAATGCCATAGCATCGGCAACATTCATAAAATTATGTATCTCATCAGTTTCAAAGCTTTTTATGAAGTTTGAAATTCTTCAGAAAACCACCCCTATCATTTTTTTTAAGGAGCTAACGAACAATTTTAACAAAGAATTGTAAAATTGCGTATAAATTAGTTACGTAAATTTTTAAAAACCTAACGAAACGTCGTAGAGCAAAACGAATGCCTATTGCGGATAAGGCATTTAACGGACTACAACTTCGGTAAATATGTTGTTCAATAAAGCTAAATGTATCATAGAAATGTTTATAATAGTGAAAAATTTGAAAAAAAATACGATAAAATGCAAAATCATGCAAATCCATCTGGACGCAATAAAATTAACATGTTACCACAAAATTACTTTAATAAGTGTTCAAAATGACCTCCATCATTTTCAGTCACGTGATAAAAGCATTTTTAAATACAAAACAATATTTGTAGGAAATTTTGTTTTTGCACTCTATTCCTTCTTTTCAGCTTTTCCGGAAAATCGGTTTGATTTTCAAAAAAATTCACTCGACCAAAGTTGTAGCCCATAAAATTTGCTATCCGGAATGGGCCGTCGGTTTTTTTGTACAACCTTTCGTTTTAAAGATACAGCGGTTGCAAAGTCTAGAAACAATTATTTTTTTTTACATTTTTTACATTTTTTTGTACAAACTGCTTTATAACTCTCAAACCATTGCCTGTAGACAAAAAATAAATAAAACTAATTTTGTAGAGAATTTCATGCTCTATTAAAAATCTTCAAAGTATTTTACGATAAAATTGATATTTTCGGCTACAGAGTCTTATAAATGCAGAAGTGTAAAAAAATCAAGTAAGTGTTGATATCAGCTTAGCATTTGATTTTAGGAAAAAATTTTACTTGAATTTTTTTCTAGAAAAAGGTCCTCTATCGCCACTTAAAATATTCGCGGTGATAACGGGGACACCCTGTATATAAAAATCAAAACTTTCCCTTAATATATCTACTGAGCTTACGTGTAAACGGTAAACCTTACAATATTAGTTTAATTTTTAAGTTCGCTGTTAGGTCGTTATAAAATTTCAGTTTTTTATAAAATAGAAAATTTTGTGTGTAGGTAAGTAATAGTTAATTCAGTCTTTCTTATTTACTTATTGGTTTGCCTGTAGTTTAACTATCTCTCTATGTATTATATTAGGGTAGTCCTTAACCCTTATGTCAATAACCGAAATTCACAACGTTGTTCAATGAGACCGGATACCCGAGTAGCCACCTACCTACAGAATTTTTATAATAAACTCATGAGTTTTTTACATTTTTGTAAATAGATTGAAAGATTGGTCAAATCATTTAGTTTTAACTTTCAAATTCTTAAACCTGTAACAAACATACGAAACATTTTATTTACTTTTAAATGAGGTAATAAAGAAACCAGATAAATATACAGGGTGTTTCTTAAATATTGCAAAAAAATGGTGAGGTCATTCCTCATCGAAAATTAAGGGGGTCTTTTGTATAAACTTTTTTCCTTAGACATCTCCTTTCGGAGTACATACCTACCCCTAAAGGGGAGCCATAAAATTAGGTTTTTATTTTATTTCTCAAATTTGGATAAATGATATTTGATAGATGTTCTATACTTATTAAAAGGTTTCCTATAGTAATATTTTCAGTCATCTCCCACCTTCACAGGGGGCTAAAAAGTGCAACCCCTGTTGGTTTTTTTATCAGAACTTTTTGGTGGGTTCCAATTTTGCAATTTAAAATATTTTTTTGAAAGCTTGATTTATTTAGAAACTTTGTTTTTAGTTTTTCTCGTAAAACCTACCTATTTTAATACGATATACTTGCATGAGTTTGAATTTTTTTGTTATTTTTTAGAAGCCAAAAATGAAAAACGAAAATCTTTAGTTCAAATTTTGTAACTTATCGTCTTGTCGATGATTAAAGACTACAACATTCCTTCGAATTTTAACAAAGTCTTAAATTGTACAACTTTAAACTTATACAACGTGACAGCTCTATCTAAATAATCTTCAATCTCGATTTTGAAATTACTATTAAAAATATCTGTGCCAATATTATTTTGTAGTTTAAAAAATATTTAAAATAAAAAAATTTCATTACTGACCCGAGATAAAAATATTAACAAAGCCCTACACAATTCATTCAAGTAACTTATGAGTTTAATATATCCATTCATTCATTAATAGCACTCTTTTGTAAGTATAAGCACTGAATGTTGTGGTTTTCAAGCACCCATTTGCTTTTCTGTTTAATAAATTATATGTTACCGATTCACGTGCTCATTTGTACAACACTCCAATGCACCGGATCATTATGTATTGTTACACCTGTTGTTCTGTTAGAATTGGATCTAGCCGGGATTTTTAGGTAACACCAAAAACAGTAATTTATCTAACTTGAAAATCAATTAAGAACATTAGAGATAGTATTGTACGAGCAATTTAAATACACATTTTTATCAAAAGGATATTGATACAGATACATAAAAATAATTGCAAGTCTTATTAGTACAACGGCTACTCAATTATTATTAAAAAGGAAATGTTCGCCATAATTAAAACGAATGAAAGAAACAGAGATTTTTAATAATTAACAACCTACTTAAGTTTAGCCGACTTTTGTTAATTAAATCAGACAAAAATCGAAACACATCAGTTGAACACACAAAACAGGACCATGCAATAATTAAGTTAGCGGTACTTATTGTAATAAAAGTTCTCCACTTGTTACAAAACAAATTAAAGACATTAATTCGTGGAATAATAATTATATAATGATGCGAACTTGCATACTTTGTTATATACTTTATTGTCTAGTGGTATAGTGACACACATACACAGACCTCTGCTAGTAAAAATAACGCGCAAGATTGCAGCGTTATATAATATTAATGTTGTTGTATTAGACGAATGCCATATGTTTTCCGCATGTACTTCACGAACGAAAAGAAAATGTTTTGGGTTAATGTACAGCTAACTTTCAAACTATCGATAGTATTTTGTTTAATGTTAAATTGCTCCGCCCACTGTACAGGCTAGGTACAGGGCGCGATCAAAAATTTTCCGGGCTAGAATTCATTGAACAAAAGGCTGAAGCTCGCACGAGTAGAATTGAAGTAATAAGATGTTTGCGGAATTTAAATGAAGCAAAATATAACCAGGCGAGGCGTGATTCTTAGAAAACTTGCCAAAGTTTTCTTTTGAATTAAGAACAATAGCCAATTTGATGTTGTAGCTCGCTTCTTTTAAGAGTTTACGGTGTAACCTTTGGGTACTGATTTTTGCTGTTGCTTGCACTGGCATGTTTAATGGGGGTTACCAACTATGAAGTAATCTGTAACCTCTACTAATTTGAGTCGCATCTTTTGATTGATTAGGGAGTTGCTTTTGTAGCAATCACAGATTATGGGTTGGCCACAGTATTCATTCAGTTTTCGTTTTTTTTTTGTATTTGTTAAAGTGATTTTTTCTAATTTTTGGTTTCGAGTTTCTAGATTATGTTGCAGATTCATTTCTGTTTCCATGACTAAGACCATGTCGTCTGCGAACATTAGCTCAGTTATGTTTATTTTTTCCATTTACCAGCTACCTAGGTGAAACGGTAATACCAACAATAAATTGTGGAAAAACTTTAGTCTAATTTGAAAATAATTTTTCAGGTCCGATTTTGTCGCGGAATCCCAGAATAAGCAGAAATGTCTAATATGTCATAATAAAAAAGGGGATCATGTTGAAAAATTACATCAATAAAACGATTGTCACAAGTACAGTAGTATATTTGTTTTGGTAGTCCCAAAACTTGATTGGTATTGAATGATCTTGGCAAAAATTTAGCCATGTGTCGTGTTATAATTTCTTTAACAGTTTCAACACTTTAACAAAACTAAAGTCCCTAATATTGCAACAACAAAAACTTTGAGATCTAAAAGGGCTATTTAGATACGATTTTGACCAATGCTAAAGAAATGAGTTTGCAAAAGCGAACAGAGAACATTACACGTTTAGCAAAATTAAGATATTTTTTCTGCGCCCGTCCAGAAAATCAATTGTTTCCGATCAGTTTTTAGGCTGGAAAATACATCTTCACGGGCCTAGGCGAGAAAGTAAATGGTCGCCATGGCAATGAGTAGTCTTTGCCGGCCTCGGCCCGAAAATAGCCATGGTGATGAGTTGTTTTATTGATTTGCGCTGTCCAAACAAGCTTCATTATACCACCAAGAGAGTTTTCACCTGTAGTTTGTTAAGTTATTGTTTAATTATGGATGGTGACGATCGTGATTTTGGTGTCAGTGGCGGGCGCAGAAAAAATATTGTACGTAACATACTCGTAGTGTCTTTACTGGACTCGTATGCTTTAGGGACTCGCCTACGGCTCGTCCAAAAACTTTCTACTCGTCCAGTGAAGTACCACTTACCGGTCTTGTTACATAAGTAACTATTAAAATGAGGGTACACCATTTTTTGCAAACTAGAAACAAAGTTGACCAAGATCCAAAGATACTTGAGTAAAAAATAGCATGTGCCTTCTTTTAGATAAAGAATTTAACTGGGAATTTCTTTTAACGTGCGTATCGATTGAAGGTTTAACAACTTTTTCCAGATGAACAAAAAGTTGAAATCGTCAAATTTCGCCCAGGTTTCAGGGCTCGCTCCCCGAAATCAGCGATCGGCCTAGAAGCACAGTTAAACCAACTTTAAATAAGCAAAAAATCAAAGTAGAAGCGACTCATTTTCCACTTAACGCTAACAATCTTGCACTTAATTTAATTTTTCACAGCTGAATCTTTAAGTAGGTACCAATTTTTCACACCAATAACAAAACGGAATCGGTATAATAGATTTAAAAAAATCTAAGGTCATTGTTACAATAAACAATTAGGACATTCTTGGCAATTACCATTACTTCATTATCTCCGAACGATGTAACATTGTACGCTTACGATCGGCTACCAAACAAATTGACCTAATCAAGTCGGTTATTTGTTAAGGCAACATTAAGGTATTTGTTCGCAATTATGCAGTCACGGTTACGTCAACAAACAGATGGTCAGAAGCCGCAGAACAAAATGTACCACAATGCATAACGCGCGAGAAACCGAAGCAGAGCAATCTTAAGATCAGCTGGATAACAATCGACAATCGTGGCGCATGATTATGTGAGGATAATCTGAAACTCCGCGCAATTTTAATTAAAGTATTGAAACGACTTTTAATGTTAATCAGCGAGCATTATCAGAATTTTTTTTTAAAAGACGTTCCTGTATTGCTCTGCTAAGGTGTTGGCGCAAGATAACTTTTGCATAGGCAGTTTGCATAATTTTGGGAGTCAACTTCCGGCACATTAATTTTAAAAACAATGCTGTTGCAGTTGTTGTTGAAATGTTGCATGAAATTTTAAGTGGTAACTGTCAAAACCGTTAAACCTCAAATTAATGATAGGTTAAGTGTATATGTGGGCATGCGATAAAAAGTTGTAGAACTAAATTAGTTTTAAAATACAATTAAAATCGCTGATTGCAAAAACAACCTAAGTCCATTTTTCATGCAAGATGAGATTTCGATATTTTGCCTATCTTAGGAGTAAATCCATCAGTTGGTTGTAAGTAAAACCCAAGCTGAAGACCTTTGTTGAAGTTTGAACGGGAAAAAGTTTAAACGGAACGAGTTGAGTGCAAAAATAACCCAAGTTAGTTTGCTTGTTTTCACACTCAACAGTCCTTACATACATACAGGTCTTATCAGTGGGGGCAAGAGGAGCAGATGACCCGGGCCTTACAGTTTTAGCAGCCTTAATTTTTAACTTGATCTGTTAGAAAAAAAATACATAATATTTATGTACTTGAAATAATAGTTTTATAACATACATCGTCGAACGATCATTAACATTTTATATTTTTCCCGCATAATTTATAATTTTGAAGAGCCTCAAAAACATTGTTTGCCCCGGGCCTCAGATTTTCTCTGAAAGTTCCTGCATACAGACATACATATCAAACTACCTGGTAATTAACATGTGTTTCAATAATTGTTAATTTTTGACGTTTATGTTTGACATATTAACTTCTACGTTGTGTGCTTTGACTCTGTGCAGATTCGAGTCTTACTCGTATGTTTGAAAATTTACTGCCGTTGGTGAACAATAGAGGAAAATGATGCTGCATATACATGTCAAAAACGACAAAATAACTTGTTTGAGTACTCCAACACTTCTTACCAATTCATTTTTACCCAGGTTGTTCGAAATGGTATAGAGAAATTTTAAAAAAATTTGAACTGGCCAACAAGTGAAACAAACACAAAATTCACTATTTTTTATAATGATACTAATAGCTCATAAACATGTGTATGGGTCAATCTAAACAGATGAGTATTCCTTAGGTATAAACACATTTTACTGTGGTTACCTTTATTAATAACAATCAAAATCTCAATAGCAACAATAGAACCCGTAGTAAAATTTGTTTAAGGGAGATTCAGTTGTTTAGAATGATCTATATTCTGTTTACTTTTATTATACATAAAAGTTGGCTATATAAGGGTGACAGATTCCACTCTGTATAGTATATTTTGACATTGTCACTTCAAGCATTTTAGGTTATAATTTATAAATTATCATTAACAAAACAACGTTGCCAATAATGCAAAATTTGAAAAATATTTAAGGATTTTTGTAAAAATAGTATTTATATCAAGATAAGATGGCAAATACTGTAATGTATTTGCAATTCGCTTTTTTAGGTGTTTCTTGTTATGATTTCCATTTTTTATTCTCTTAACCAAACGATTCCAAATATTTAAAATCTGCTCTCTGTTTAATTTTAAAACCATAAAATGAACCAACTCGTGACCCATAACAGACCAAAAATATACTACTGATATTCAATATTTTTTGCAAATAATGCTGGTCCGGTATTAAAGTCGGTTTAAAACAATTGTATTAATTTTGAGGACTCAAAATACATGTATTGTGTAATGTAATACATTAACATTAACATATAATACATAAACATAAATTTATACAACAAATATAAAGCAACAAATATAAAAATAGTTGTATGAATAATACGTAAGTTTGGTTATTCGCGCATTCTTCTTTTCATTTTCCTCTAGATTAGATAATACATTTTTGGATTGCGTCGGTATATTAGGGCACTTTTTAAAATTGCTAGCGTTTCGTTAGTACAAAAATTTAATGAAGTGTATAATACTTCAGATACTGGCGGGATTTTTCTTTATCTCAATCTCAAATCAATTTTTTTAATATCACATTTTTGTAGAACATTTGAGTATCTTAATAACACTTCAATTTTTTTTCATCCTTGGAATTGTTTTTTAAATTTTGAAGCCAAATCGAAATTTTCACACTATTTGACCTCCATTACTTTACTAAAAAAATCCGAATTTTTATGATAAAACTTTTTTCGACCTAAAACTTAATTTTATAATAGTTTATGCAAAGTATAGCCAAAATTTAATACAATACTTCACATTAAATATATTCGACAATTTGGAATAAATTAGGTCATTTGTAAACTCTGGATTATCTTTTATATATTCTTTATAACATTTTACAATACTTTTGGAACGCATTATTATTGAAAATAACTACATCAACCCTTATACAGGGTGTATAGTAATTGGCGGAAGCGCTACACGTGACGATGTTCTTCGAAAAATTCCAAGTCGAAAATCTTAATACAAAAATGTTGTACCATGCTTCCTATGGCCACAGGAACCAAGAAAAAAAAATGGCAACATTGCATACATTGATTTGCGTTTGGACATTTTTTTATCAGCAATAAATTTTTACTTAGGTATTTACAATTTTTGTTCGAACTGAAAGCCTTTAGTTCGTAAACATAGCTGCAAACTTTTGGGTATTGTAAAACACAAACTAGAAATAATTACGAGAAAAACAGAGATGACAGCTAATGACAACGTTGCCACATGTATTATTTTCATTCAAATCAGTGATTTACATATTTCAACACCAATTTTTGAAAGGAAGAACACAATATCTAGGAAAAAATACTATTCGAAATTTATTTTTATTACAAATTGCAGCTTTTTCATTAAATAATAACGCTTATTAAAGGACTAAATGTCAAAACTTTGAGGACCTCTTGCAGACACAGCAAGCATGGTACAACATTTTCGTCTTAAGATTTTCGACTTGGAATTTTACGAAGAACATCGCCACGTGTAGCGCTTCCGCCAATTTTTACACACCCTGTATATTTGAAATAAGAAAAACACAACGAATTTAAATAGGTCATACTTTTCTAGTACATTTAATTATTTTGTATTTATACAAATGTAATATTGTTTCATTTTTTCGAGCAATTGTTTTTCGCCCAATTTTCCTTCGACCAATTGTTTTCGAGCAATTTTCCGCACCCCATATAAATTAAACAGTTTTTTCAATATTCCCAAAAATTAGGTAAAATGGACTTTTAATTCAAGTAATCTTAAAATAATCTCACACATTTTTAAACCCTTTTTAAAAGGTTAATTATTATTAAATTTTAAAACATTTTAAGTTACACAGGATGTCCTATTAGTGCGTATTTAGTTGGCTGTAATGGTTAAAACAACCGATTTTCGCGTGGAATAATACCATAATAGGTACTTCTGCTATTAATTATTGCGTAGCAATCACAAAAACTATGCATATAATGAGAATAAAAACTTAATTTAATCGTTAACTTCTGACTAGATGGTAAGTCACGTATATTTAACACAGTTATTATATGAAATATTTCAACGATATTGTATTAACATTAAACCATAAACACTATAAAAGCAAATAGCAATCAAGTCTTGTAATAGATATACTCTTCACGTGTTTGTGAATAAAAACATCATATTGAACATCACGAATTGAAAAGGTTGCATAAGACACATCCTTTCTCTCGATCGCAATTAGGGCTTGGCATTGTTCTATGCAAAGAATCTCCGGAACTAAGATATCATCTAAAAAACGGTCCGAGGTTTTTGATTGAAAGTTTGTAAACCGTTTTTATACGAAAATTACGATATCTAATACGTTTTAAGTCGTTTAGGAAAACTTTGAAATTGTACCGAAGTGAAACTTCAGTTATGCATACGTTATTACTGGGTGATTCGAGTGTTTTATATCGGTAATTTAAAGTGACGACTGTAAAATCTAGTAGTCGAAAAGTAACTTTATTTAGTTAAGTAAATTAATTAAATAACTTACCACTTTTTAAGTACGTCCAAAAATATAATAAATTAATGTTTTAAACTTTTATGTACGTAAGTCTAAACCATAATGTTTAGCACTATGTAGATAATCATGGTGTCAGGATGAAAATACACCAAAAAAATTACATCACGAAGGAAATTACACAGGGAAGAAATTACACATGGAATAAATTTCGCAACAATAAAATTTCGAATTGATGTAATTTTACATTTTTTGTCCCAAATTTTGACTTTTTATATTTGCATTATAAAATTTGATACTTCTATTATTTGCAAAAATTACAAAATGATAAATATTTTACCGACTTCCTATTACCCTTTACCTTAAATATTTTATAATACTTACACGTTTTTCGGTTACAAATTATTGGTATTAGTTTTCATATCAAATAATTAAAGTTTGTTATATTTTTCAATTTTATTTTCACTTTATATGGAAAAAACATAATAAAATTACATTTAAAAACATAAGTTTGGTTCAATAGTGTGTTGGTAAACAAATAAAACAATTCATTGAAATTCTTAAGAGGATTCAAGAGATTGGTGAGACTGGTATCGAATTATCGAAAGACATAAATATAACATACACGGTGGTCCACATAGAAGGGCCACTATTGGGATCTCGTAAACGGTAAGAGCTATAAAGAAAATTAAATTAGACAAATTGTTTCCCTTTCTGAGACCAATTCAGTGATGCTTTAATGTTTTAAAAAAGTTTCATGGCACGCTAGATAATGATCAAAAAATCAAAAGGGGTATTTTTCTTAAATCGTCAATAACTCGGTTATGCTTGATGGTACAAAAATATTTTTGGGGAAAAAGTTGAAGATTTCTTTAGGCACTGTAAAATGAAAACATTCATTGTTTGAATTTGCTTAAATTTTTTGATAAATTACAAACTTGCATATTTTTTTTTTAATGGAAACCATAGTTGGCTATTATTTCTTGAAAAAGCATTAGTGTTCCTCTTTTTAATAATATAAGGTTCAATGTATTTATTTTGATATTTAAGCTCAAAACAAATATAATTCATCAAAAAGTCTCCATGCAGAAATAGAGTGCCATGAATTTAAACAATATTGAAACAAATAATTGTTTTCATTTAACAGAGCGTAAAAAAATCGAGACATTTTCCCAAAAATGTTTTTGTACCATCAGGTATAACCGAGTTATTAACGATTTAAGAAAAATGCCCGTTTTGATTGTTGTTTATTATCTAGCGTGCAATGAAACTTTTTTAAAACGTTAAAGCATCACTGAATGAGGCTCAGAAAGAGGAACAATTTTTCTAATTTAAACTTCTTCGTAGCTCTTACCGATAACGAGATGCCAATAGTGTCCTTTTTATGTAGACCACCCTGTATAGGTCACCGGCCGATTTTTGAATATTTTCAGGAAGTATTTCATAGCTTGTATTAAAATGTTTAATTAACTCAGTGTAAAATTTATTCCCTGAGTAATTTTTTCCCTGTGTAATTTTATCTCGTGTAATTTCTTCTTTGTGTAATTAAGTCATGTGAGCTTAAAACCAGCTTCCGATGCATTTTTGAGTATTTTTGAGTGCAACAAACAGTCATAAAATAAATTTACCCCGTTTTAGTTGCAAATTGCACTAATTAATAAAATCATATACATAAAGAGATTGACATATAAACAATTGTGCGTTGATATTTCGAAAATTACCATGAAAATTAATAAATATCAAATTGCATAAATGTTTAAATTATTTCAACACTTTCATAAAAAATTTACTTTGAGGTTAAGAAATATATCGATCACGGTACATTTTGGAAAAAGAGCTGTATTTTAAAATTTTAATACTGAATTGAATATATTTTTAGTATGTCAAGTGCTAAAATATTCAAAGAGGTCAGAGTTATTTTATTTACAATAAAATAAACTCAAAGCCGTTTCAACATACCACAGACTATTTTTTAATTTGATTAAACAACTGCAGTTTGCCAAGGGGACCTTGATTGCGAATAACTCAAATACTGGAACAAGTAACCACATCGATGACATAAAAAAAGCCGTAACAATAACATTTCCGCCTAAGAAACTGTATCACACAAAGAAAACAGCAGAAAGTTAACCGCATTTATCATAATAGCAATAAGAAAATGTTACTTAGTGTTATTTTTAAAGGAACAAATAGCATAACGGTTTATACAATACTAGGGACAAATTCTTGCAGAATAATCATGTAATGAACAATTACTTTAATGTTGTTTGTATAGCAAAGTTACGACTGTTTAACTGTAGTTTACATAAAACAACGCGCATTAAAAGTTTTACAGGTGTATTCTCGACTTAATTGTATACGAAATTAATTTACAGCGAGCCAAATGAAGCAAGTTCTTCCTGCGCACATGAAATTTTGCCACGACGATGCTCAATTACGTAAATAAAGCTTTCCTAGCGCATTTTTGTTCAACATAAATGTCATTTAGGAAGTAATCACTATTTTATTACATAATTTGTCACATTCAAATGAAAGTTTTAGAGCCACAATAAAAAAATAAATGCTAAATTTGTTTGATGTTAATAAACTGTTGCTAAAGTTTACAGTTTGTAATTATCACCTAGAAAAAGGCTTGCAAATGAATGGATACGACATGGTTAAAGTAAAATTAGCATGAATAATTTTTATTGACACGAAATAAAGTAATTGGCGTGTACTAATGATATCGAACTAGGAAATATCAAACGGGCGTGTAGCATGGAAACCCTATCAGCAAGGTGTTATGCTCTGATGCATATTAAATATCGCACCTTTTACATTGCTTTGCTTTTAATAAAATAGAATGTAATTTTCCAGACAGTCATCGAATAATAATTATTAATAATCTTCTTTGAAGTGCAAATTATTCAATACAGTTATTTAAAAAAGCCATAATGAAACGCTAATTTATTCGCACTTGCTACATTTAAAAATAATACCGACATTTTAGTATAAAAAATATATTGGAGGTAGGTACCCATAAGTAATCAATTATTTTAATTTGAACGATACGGAATTCCGTAAATGAAATTATAAAGGAGAAAACCTTAAAAATAAATAATCATGTCAATAACTGGTACCTATACAACAGAACTGCGAACTATGCTGTTAGAGAGATACAGACTTTACAAAGTTGCAGAAATTACTAAACAAGAAACAGATTGGAATGCTTACAAATCAAGACGAAACAATTACAGTAAACTAATAAAGTTGAGAGATTGAAAATAAGATTAATAAATGTCAATACAACTCAAAAAAAATGTGGAGAATTTTAAAAGATATCGTTTATAAGGATGTGCCAACAACAAATAACAGGTTTTGAAGATAATCGTGAAATTACAGAACAATTTAATAATTGCATTAAAGACATCAATGAAAGTATTGGAGCAACCAAGTTTGTCGAAACACCGATATTACAGACAAGTAAAATATTTTCATTTAAACCAGTGACGCTAGACGATTATAGTAAAATAATGCAGAATATAAATATTGGGGTGGTACGGACGATGTATCTATACAAGTTATTCGAGATGCACTACCTCTGATTGGAAAAACAATGAGAGAAATAATAAATGATTGGCTAGTGACCGGTGTTTTTCCCGAAAGTTGGAAGACGGCATTAGTTGTGCCCATACCAAAAGTGAGACGAACCAAAATATGCGAAAAATTTAGACCAACAAACATACTACCTAAATATGAACAAATTTTGGAGTCTGTTGTTAAACGATAAATATTACAGTTTATAGAAGACAACAAAATACTATCAGACGCTCAATTCGGCTTTAGAGCCAACCATTCATGTGAAACATCATTAAATCTTGTGCTAGCTAATTGGAAGCAGTAAATCGAAAACAACAAATACATTGTGGGGGTATTTTTAGACTTTAAAAGAGCATTTGAAACCATAAATAGAAATAGGCTGATTAAAAAACTGGAACAAAATGGCATACGAGGAATCGAAAAAAGATGGTTTGAAAGTTATCTAACAACTCGCTATCAAAAAACTAAATTTAACAACATAGAATCAGAAAAAATTATCAACACATAGGTGTACCACAAGGTTCCGTTTTAGATCCTTTACTTTTAAAATACTCGAGGTACACTAAAATTAGCGAAATTTTAAATACTTTAAAGTGGTTAAGTATACTTCAAAAAAATATGTTTAATTGCCTTTTTTTAATATACAAGGCAATAAATAATCTTTTACCACGTTACGTGACTAAAAATTTAATACAAACTGTAACATTCACGAATACCAGACTAGGGACAAAAACGACTTTAGACTACGGAAATTAATGAAAACAAATACTCAGAACGCCTTGCACTACAAAGAGCACCTGAGAAATTAAACAAACAAGTCAATATCAAATTTTTTTAAATTTTGTGGAATATGTAAAACATAATGTTAAGATTTAATGGTTTAAGAGAATCTGTAAAAATAAATATAAGCAGTATAAAATTAATGTAAAATTAGCTTAAAGCTAAATAAAGATTTCTTATTATTGTTATACAACTGAGCAAGTGTTCTTTGAAAGGTACAGAATTTATCACTACATAAAAAAAATATAATTGAACTTCTTAAAATTATGAATTCCAAATCCTTTTACAATAATCATAAACGAACAGTCTTTACAATAACGCATAGTATTAACCAAAAAATAACTTTCAATATCCGCCTGGAGGAATTAGTTATACCTTTACAGAAAAAATATCTTACAAGATTTAGTGATCAAATATTTTTTCTAAAACAAGCCTAGACATTACCCCCCATGGCGTGCTACTTAATTATGCAAGACCCTGTCTTTTCTACGCGTCCAAACCAACATTTTTCAACTGTCCAACAGATCTATTAACAAATACATTAATTCTCTACAAAAATTCTTGGCCTTTTATTAATATGACACCAATATTATAATGAACTAATTAGATTAATTTTTTTGTATAATTAGCGTCAAAATTTTGGAGCTAGAACATATTAAATTATCAAAGTTATCCATTTAGTTAGCGTCATTTCCGCGTCAATAACTAATTAATGTATTATCACACGGCTAATTTAAACGATCAAACGTATTATTGCTTTTATAATTCGTTTTTTTGCAAGATACAAACGTCACACCTACGCTTTAGTATACAAAATCGATTTTGTCAATGTCAGATTATCATATTTTGGTATCCATTCAAGTAGTATTTACTTTATTTAGAAAGGCTACTTGTTGAAACTTTAAAACCATGACATTTAATTGAATATGTTTATATTTATTAAACAATCTGCGGAGTCGATTAAGATGGTTGTAACATGTAATCAAAATCATTGAACTGTTGATTTGTTGAATCATTTTGCACATCTTTGATGGTAAGGTTAATCAAAATGAAGGATATGATTTTCATAAAAATGTTAAAAGTTGTACAGTGTATTTGAAAGTATCTTACCAAAACAGGAAAATCCGAGAGGTATGTATTGAAAGAAGGCCTCTTACCTAGAACAAAAATTGTTTATCAGCACACAATATTAATATTTAAACATTTATATTTAGAATCGAACAGTATTTAAAAATATGAATACAGCTCCTAAGTAATTTTTATTATATAATTGATATTTATTCTAAAAGTGGCATAAGTTTTAAGTTATTTTAATGTGCATAAAAGTATTTATGCTAAACGTAGAGAAATTTCACTTATATGTATGTGTTACCTCAGTTACTTATATTTTTCTCAGTTTACACAATTTCACCCAGACGTTAACGAATCACCATTTTTCATTACTGTAAAGTATATAAAAGTTTTTGGTAGGATACAATACTTTAACACGTATGTCTCTTTTATGCACAACGACAACATATAAATGTTTCTTGTAATTATAGTAATAAAAATGATTATACAACAATATTTATTCAAAATAAACCTACAAAGATTAAATTGATTATTAATTCAAATAAAAAGAAAGTTGGTTGATTTGTCGTTACCTGAAGTAACATGTTTTTATTATGCTATGGGGTTTTTATAACGTAATAAAATGAAATTTTTTATTATTTTATTAACCGTACATGGGATATTACAATAAACAACGTCTGTGAAAAATGTTTAATATGTCGTTTAATACTGTAGTCATGTACAAGAATTTAAAACAATATTTTACATTAAGCCCAAATGACAATACAAGTATTATGTTAATCTGGTCATTGATTTTTTTTTATATTACCGAGCATGGTAAAGATAAGGTATTCGTTTGACGTCAGTTAGTCCGTTGTTAAATGGCTGTTCGTTTGTTAAATTGTTATTTCTTACAAACATCACTTTTTCAAAGAAAAATTAATGGGGAATGCTTGGGCTACATGTTTTAAGATTGATTTTAAATCGTAAAGTTTAGAGGTTTAAAATCATTGAATGATGCAATCAAGGAATTTAAAGTAACAATCACTCCTCTACTTGATACCAAAAAAAAAACGATGAAATATTATTCAGGTGCCCATTATAACGCCCTGTTAGTCACACCAGGTGACAATATATTGCATTTAACTGCACCTATTTCTACAATCCTTTTACGCGAGTGCAAATACTTTATCTGTTGGTTCTTTACACAATTTAGAAAAAAATAACGATTTACAAGTACAAGCTGTCAATTAGATCGCCGAGAATTATCTCGGCTATTATAGATTTTCATATAAATGCCAATTTAAATTGCGGAAACGCTTTAAAGCAAGAAGGATTCATTTATTATGTTTACGTTATTAGTGCTAATAAAGCTAAAATTAAATAAAATATGGAATATAAGAGAGAAACATTGGAGATGGATTTATGTATATTTATGCGCTGGAATCTTTAGCGTAAATGATCAATTAGCAAGTATACATTTGAGAAGATATAACAATTTTTACAATTTACAAAGCCCTAATGGTATGTAATTCTAAGCTTAATTATGCGCAAACCATTGTGCATAATTTTTATTATCACACAAGTTTTCATAGTGTTTTATTTTGATGGTATATTGCAGAGCTGGGCAATGCTTGAATGCTTACTACTTGCAATAATTTTTTAAGCACTTTTAATGCTTCGAGCACAATGCTTGGAGCACTTTCCAAAACAGATGCTCGATGCTTAGAGCACCAAGCACTTTTATGAACACTTGGTACTTATTAAGCACTTTAGAAAGACAGTGCTTAATAATAAGGTGACCAACCGTCCTCCTTTAGGAAGGACAGTCCTTCTTTTGTAAATTTTGTCCTCCCTCGAAAAGTGTCCTCCTACATGTCCTCCTTTTCGATAGATTGACAAAAAATATTCATTCAGTGAAAAAATACTCATTTAAATAATAATTAATAGGCATATAAGCATATTTATTATTTACATGTTACAAATGTCTTTATTATGCGCATTTTTCATATTATAAGTGTATTATTGTTGCAGTGAATAAAATGTTTCTTTTATTTCCGATATATTTTTCTTCAATTTATTTGTGTCCTCCTTTTCATTGTCAAAAAGTTGGTCACGTTATTAATAAGCATTTTTTAAATTTATATATGCTTACTGCATAGTATTTAATCCTTAACATGTATGCTACAAGACTGTCTAAATTTTAAATTTCTCTTAAGCATTTCCAAAATGCTCAATGCTGGCTGCTTAATTTGTTTAAGCACTTTGGTCAGTGCTTGATGCTTTTAAGCATTTTTAAAAACCAAAGTACTTACTGCTTAATTAGATCAAGCACTTACACAAGTGCTTGAATGCTCGGTGCTTCAAGCACTTAGGGTCGGTGCTTTGCCCAGCTCTGGTATATTGAATTCATGACAACCAATATCTAGTTCGTTCGCTGGTTAAGGTCTCTAGGCTAATTGTCCTGTTAGTAAGCCACCGAGTCAACGAGAACTCGATTGGCTGTCACGAAATCAAAGTAGAAGGGCACGTCACAGTAGCATCACACAGAACCAAAAATGAAACCAAGATCAATTAACACTAAATTAACACTTCACCGTTAGCCCGGATGTAGGCATTCCGAATTAATTTATGACACCCAGTATTTAAGGTCCATTAAATTAATTACTATGCGGCCTGTAAATCAAGTTGATAAAAGTTTGATCTGTTATGGATTCCTCATAAGGAATGCGGTAATTTTTTTAGCAAATATACTTTAGAATATCGTATTTTTTCGTATTACATGGCGAATGTCATTGTAAAATGGCACGGTTTTACTTCTTAGCTTACGCAGTGTTTAATAAGACTTCGGTAAATGTACTTCAATAATTATAAATGATTAAGCCAAAGCGGCACAAAAACTGGGTCTGGAAATAAATGAAGAAAAAACGAAATATATGAAGATAGGAAGAAAAATATGCACACACAGAACGATCTAAAAACACAATAATATACTTTCGAAGGAGTCAATAATTTTAATTACTTGGGCGTGACAGTGGGACAAGCTGGAAAGAACAGAGTGAAGGAGAGAGTGCTGCCAGGAAATCAGGCAAAAAGATTAAAACACTAAGTAAAACAGCAAAAATTAAAAAAATATGCAAAACCCTGATAACACCCGTCATAACATATGCTATGGAAACAATAACAATAAACAAGAATAAAGAGGAAGACTTAAAAATAGTGGAGAGAAAAGTAATGAGAGCAATACTGGGACCTAACATAACAAGAGATGGAGAAGTAAGACTGAGAAGGAACAAAGAAATAGAGGAGGAACTCGGAAGAGAAAATATCATTCGACACATTAAAGCACAACGATTATAATGGGCAGGGCACATTATTGAAAGGAAATCAAGCATAATGGTCAGGAGGATAACACAATGGATCCCTATTTGGCCCAGGAACAAGGAAAAATCAAGGATAAGATGGAGAGTCGCCTTGGGGGAAGATACTGGAAATCAGCATGCCAAGATAGGACAGAATGGAAGAAAATAATGGAGACAGCCAGGACCAACAATAAACTCTAAAAATCAGAGAGAGAGGACCGATCCACCTCAATAAATGGATTGAAAAACGGCTCGGCGTTAGCCAAATCCTAACGATACAGCTCAATGATGAAGCCATTTTAATTACTAACAAATTTTCAGTTCGTGAAAGCATATGGATGATTTAAAATATTAACTGTAAATTCTCTAAAACTAAAAAGTTCACACTAAATTATATGTAAACTATTTGTCTTCGCTTTTTTGTTGAACCATGACCGCACTTATAATAAACGCTTCATTTATCAAGATAGGCATAGGAAAGGTTTGTTTAAAAACACAGTATAATTTACTTCAATGGTTTTAACTAGTATTATGCCTACGTGAACAAGAAAACTCAATTTGCGTGTACAAAACGTATTTTCCCAGGTATTAAACGAAAAACTTGTGCAAATATAGCGTTTAAGTGTTCTCTAATTAATTACTATTAATGTAAACTGCATATTAACAAGGCCAATGATTGATACATAAAAACGTTACACCCTCATAAAAATTACTGCCAACCATGTAATTTAGATAATTATAAACTTGTTTGTTTTTCAATATCGAAGACTTTTCTCTACAACATATTTTATAAATTTTATTTTAAAAAAAACGATAAAATCTAGTTATTAATGTATGTAAAATCGTTGGAAACGGGACTAATTAAAAACGAAACAAAAAAATATAGAACTTTCTCACTCATAATTAATTTTCTACAATCTAATTTTTGACGCATTTTACATGACTTAAATTCCTCTTCATACCTACATCCACCTGATACACATACACACAAACATACATACGCTTTCATTACGTAACCAAATCATATAGCGGGTGTGTGACTTACATGGGTTGGACGAGCTTTGCATATCGATAATGTTAAAATCGGGATTGTAAGAAAGTATGCTTTTAGGTTAGTTTACCATATTTAAACATTCAAATGCGTATTGTTAAGCAATGCAAAAACAATCATGCGGAAACCGGAAAAAATATAAGCCGCACACCTACCCACAGCGAAGTGTTACGTCAACCGACATATGTGATTTTGACCTATTGCACTGCAGATAATTACCCCTTTGTGGTATTAATAAACTTCCTATTTTTTGTATTTAATTTGAATTTTTAAAATTATCGTGACCATTGTTACATACAGGGTGGTCCACTTTTTAGTAGCAGGACTTTATCAGTCGATAGAAAAACTTATTTAAAGGCGAATATTCTATATCAACATGGGTTCATAAACGCTTCATTTTAAAGATTTTCGAAAAAAAATCGATAAGTTTTAACCGTTTTCCAACCAGTAAATATATTTAAACCAAATTTGGTATACAGCACCACCTTACAGGTTACCACATTCAGAGAAAATTTCAAGCCCCACAAGCACCCAGTGGCGGAGTTGTGTGGGTTCTGTTTCAATAAATTTTATAAAAAACTAGTACGGCCCTGTTCAAAATCAAACTCGAACTTGTTTGATTTTGAACAGGGCAGTACTAGTTTTGTATAAAATTTATTGAAACTAACTTCGCCACTGGTTGCTTGTGGGACTTGACATTCTCACCGAATATGGTAAGGTGGTGCTGTATTCCAAATTTGGTTTAAATATATCTACTGGTTGAGAAACGATTAAAAATTATCGGTAGTTTTTCGAAAATTTCAACACCCTGTATGTTTAAAATAAAGCGTTTATGGACCCATGTTGATATAGAATATTCGCCTTAAAATAAGTTTTTCTATCGACTGTTTTCTCGTCATATAGTTTAAATCGTTGCTTTTAACATAAAGTACAATACCCATGGTAAACATTTTAATTGAAAAGGAAGACACTTATAAATGTGCAGTATTTTATTTTCGCAAAACTATGTAGGTTTAAAGATGGGTCATATACCTCCTTTAAACTTTAATGTAACGATTAAAAGTAATCCTAGCTTAGAAATAATATATTAATGAAATTAGTCAACGACAAATGCAAATAGTAATGAAATTAATGTAAAAGCAGCTTACATTTTCAAGGCAATACTGACCTTTCCAGACTTTAATTTGGCGTATAAGGTCCGGTACAAGTTTTACAATTTGTTTTGATTATGCTTTTAGTCCGTTAGAATATTGAGGCGATGTATTTATTACCAAAAATGAAAAAGTCCATTAAGTTTTTGCTGTAAGACTTGCTCTCTAATTTATGAAACTGTGGAAAAATCAGAAAAACTTGAAGATGATATAAATAAGCTTCATTAAAAATCACTTATCTTTTTGCGAATCGTTTCTTGTCTTAATGCAAGACCAGTTTAAATACTTTTGAATCTCTATGAGCGTATTAATAAATAAATTACTTAAGTAATCCTTCAATTTATAGAAGTGGAGTTAATAAAAATAGGACGCAAATAATTTGGCTTTTAAATTTCACTGCGCATACTTTTTTAGGCAGTTTATGATAAATCTCAATAAAGAAAGATTGAAGAATCTTTGGTCGAAATGCAAAACTGCTAGACTGGTATCTTAATCAGTTAATCTTATTCTTCAATTTTTAAAAAAATATAACGTTAACAATTAAACATTTGAACCGTTAATTTTGAAAGTGACTTAAGTCACTTTATAAAAAATGAGTTTAAGCTGTTTACGATTACAAAAATTTATGGTTTTTTTATCATTAAAAATTTTACTTGCAATTTCTTTCAAAATCATTACTATTTTCGTCAATGGAAATTTTGTTGTTAAACAGAAGTGCAAATACATTAATTTTAGCAATTGTTTTATGATAGATTTGCTACTCTATATACCCCCAATTTACCACATTTATCTTAAAAATTTAAAACAAAGTTATTTGTCCGAAGACATAACTCCTATTAATGACAATGATTCAATACAACCATAATCAGAAATAAAGAGGTCTTGGTTAATGAGGATATTGTTTTTTTATCATAATTCACAATTATTTATTATTCTTCTTCTTTATATCTTTCGACAAGTAGTCGCTATTGCATACATAAAATGCAAAGAACTGTTCCTAAGCAAATGGTAGAAATAATTAAATCATATCAAACATTTAACAGACAGAATGCTCACAATCAAAAAAGATTAATAATATTCCACTATAGTTATTGTTTGTTTAATGGCATTTAATGGCAACTTTGCGATTCACAAATTCCAAAACCCATTTGGATTAGTAATTGTTAATTAAACATTACAGTGATGTTAATTTTTTTGGCATTATAAGAAGCTTTAAACTTTCAAAGTCAAGGTTATTAAGCTAAGTACCTTTTATAGATAGAATGGATTATGCAACTGTGATAAATTGGATAAATTTTACGGTTTATAATTTGTTATAACTTTTTGATAGGGACAGCATAACACAACAACAACACCGCATTTCATAATTTGCATTTCTCTTCAATCAGCATTGCATAATATTTAAATTAACTTGTAATTGTAATATTCCGCTGCAAATTTAGTTCCATAATGAATTTGTTACGGCTTTGGACAAACTGAAAACGACCGCTGTTAATATTTATGCTTTGAGTACCGTAACACTTTTACACTTTTACTTGGATTTTATTGAAAGGAGGCAAAATTACGCTTCCGATTTTTTTGCAATCCAGACGATTATGATACAGTTGTTCATTGTGCATCAAGACGAATTTAATGTCGGGTTAATGCTATCTACCGCAAGGGAATTGTGAGGTGTTTTGTGGTTCAAAATTGCTATAGCCACAGGCCAGTGACCCACAAACAACCAACACTTGTTCTTTATAAGGTTGAGATCAATGGATGCTACCCATAAACGGCCCACCAACACAATATCACTTCAAGGCATCTTAAAATAACACAACACAATTTTCAACTAATGAAGTCCCAATTTAATAAACTTTCTTAAATACATGTTGTTTACCAAAGCAAAGCGTCATTGTTAGAAAATGAACCAAAATCTATTAAAAATCAATTATATCAGTAAATCTACCATAATTATACCCTCTTAATTTTAAAAGAGAAAATGTATTGTGTGTTTTCCTAACTCGAAAGTCTTTGTATACATTTTAAGTCTAATCTTCACTACATCAAACCTTCTTCTTCTTGTTAATCGGTTTCTCTTGTACCTTTCGGTGTTGAGGTATGCTTTTCTAATTCTGTATTAAATTTCTCAACTCCTGCCTATCGTGAGCTAATTGTGGCACATCTCTCCAGCTGACTCATTTTTCTTCTAGTCTCTGCCTCACTTCTTTTTCCCATTTTATTCTTGGTCTTCCTCTGTTTCTTTTTCCCTCCATCTGCATTTTCCATCCTATTTTCGCGTATCTACTTTATGGCATGCGTAGTAGATGTCCAAACCATCTTAATTGATTCGTCTCCATCTTTTTCTAAATATCTGTTACTCCTAGGTTTATTCGAACTTTTTCGTTACTGATTTTTTCGATCAGTCTACATCCCTCTATTCTTCTCAGAAATCTCATTTCATGTGCCTGTATTCGTTGTTTTTGTTTTTGAGTTAGTGTCCAAGTTTCCGAACTGTGCGTAAGAATGGGTACGTACACTGCATTAAAAACTCGCGTATTCGTTTTTTCCGCTATTCTGTTATTCATATCTACTTCCAATTTACCATTTTCTGCAATTGTTGTTCCTAAACAATTAAAATTCGCTACCTGCTCTGTCTTTTTTCGGTCTAGCATAATTGTAACTGGTTCATTTTTTTTTCGCTATAACCATAGCCTTTGTCTTTGTTATATTAATATTCATAATATATCTACTAAATGTAATCAAATGAAAGAATTTTAGAAGCGAGATTAAGAAAACGTTTCGAAAGAAATTTGGAAGAGGTGCAATGTGGCTTGGTAGAAGCACGCAGGATCTAATTTTTACGTTAAGACAGTTAAGTGAAGAAACAATGGAACATTCAAAGATGCTGTACTTCTTGTGCTTTATCGGCCTGTCTAAAGCCTTCGATAGAGTGCCAAGGGAAAAGATGTGGAAGATATTGAAACAAAGTAGAGTGGCAGAAGGATTATTTAACGCCATAAGAGTAGTAGAAATTATGTACGAACTCAAACCTTTCAACCACATATTTTTTATTCGTTACAATTTTTCTAGAAACGTTCAAAAAGTAATTATTTGGGCAAAGGTTTGCCCATTTGTTTTTTGATGAGAGAACAATAATTCTTCAATCGGTAATCCTTGGGTAAACGAACTTACCGTTAAGTTATTATGTGGATTAAATGAACATTGCATTGAAATCAAGCAACAGCTTACGCTAGTTAGCAATATTAATGATTTAAAACAAATATTTCGAAAGTCGTCATAACAACTTTAAAACACACCTAACCAATTCTCAAAAAAAAAATGTAACAAATTACCAGCAAACGAAATTTTTCTCCATGAATCACCCATCACCATAACACAAGAAAATTAAAATCCTTGTTATACACCTACATGTACCTGCCTAACCAAACATTCTATGATACAATTAAAGCTGAAATATGTGAAGAATAACATTGAAAGCATAGAGGTGCGGTTTTAATCAATAAAAATTTTTGTATCTTATTACTTCATCAAATTCTCTAAGGACAAAGAAATTTTATGTGATACACATAACTACACAATTTATTGAAATGAGTCTGTGTATATAATCAACCTGCAAGATTACATAGCAAAACAATTAATTTACATACGATTACACCTTGCAAGGTGGAGTTACAATTTTCTTTGTTTGTGCAGTCGTGATCTTTTAAAATAACTTAATAAAAATGATTAATTTTTAATAAATATACAAGCACGAGTTGGGAATAACGCATTTAGTCTCAGTCACGCCAATTTCCGAGCTACACTTCAGGTAGTTGCTTCGTTTAACTTTTTGACGAATTACTTCCTTAAAACAACCAAAAATTTAGTAGCCTCAAACATTCCAATCAGGTTTTGGAAGAAAAAACTTATTTCCTATCTTTATTAGAAACCAGGAACTTCTTTATCACAAGAATTCGATTGAAAAATGTAGTAAAACTCGACTTAATGGACCCCAAACAGAATTCTATGGTCCTGTGTCGATATTTTCTCTACTAATATGCATAAATTACCCGCTATGTCTGTATTATATCTGTACTTTTGTCGTTAACGGAAGGTTAGTGATTTATTTGTTTGGATTTCTTAATCCGTGATATTAAGGTGACCAACTTTCTTACAATGAAAAGCAGGACACAAATTAAAGAGCAAAAAAAAAGTAAATAAATAAAAGATACATTTTATGCATTGCAAACATTATAATATGATAAATGCTTAATAAAAACATTTGTAACTAACACTAACATGAAATTTTATGCTTACATGCCTATAACTATTTAAAGGAGTACTTCTCCATTGAATGAATATTTTTTAGCAGTGTATTATCTTCTAACAATATATTGGAAATATCTGAACAAGAAATGTCTTTCATATTGAATTTTACGGCAAGTGCTGCAGCTAGAGTATCAACATTCAATCTCGATTTCTCACTTCCACGTCCAAAAATCATTAGCAATTGAAAAAACTCTTTTAACTGCTGCATTAGTTCCAGGGCAGCACAACACAAATTGAACAAGAATAAATAAATTTTCACATGGAATATGTCCATTTTTGAAACGGCTGAAATACACCCATCTTTTATCAATTTCAACGTGTTGATTTTCCCATTGTATTAATTTTTCAGAATTTAAATATACATTCAGTCTTCTAATTGCTTCAAAGAGACAATTGTCGTCTATTTTAATATCTGGCAATTCTTTAGATAAAAACTCAACTTAAGATTCAATATCTGTCCAACATACTGGCGATGAAGCCAAAAAACACCATTGAAAACTGTTATTTGAGGTTTGTTTTAGACCATTCTTCGATATATTGAAAACATGTTTGGTAAAAATTCTGCACTTCTTTGATAAACTTTTTCGTTATGCCCGGATTTGATTCCTTTAAGTCTGATAATTTTCTTTTTATAATTAACGGAAGAAATTTTTCTTCAATCGAGATTTATATTGAAGGATAAAGTCATTCAAAATAAGGCTAACTTCTGTAGCTGAAATGTGTTCACCTTCAATCTTTTGAATCGTTTTGTGAAAAATAGATGCTTGATTATGTACAAAATACATTAATATCTCAGATATTTCATTATTGAAAAACGACTCCAGGATTTTAGGACATTTGAGGAGCAATCTTTCAAAACGCAGTATTTGACTCAAGTACTGAAATTGAGCAAAAGATGGTATCATATGCACAAAAAGCACCTGAATCGCATGCGCTATACTGTTTCTTCCAAACTGTAGTAATTGCCGCGTAAAATTTAAAAAAAGAAAGGAGTTTCTTTCAAACTGCAGTTTTTGACTTCTTTTGTTACTTTCAAATCGCAGTTTTTTAATGTTACTTTCAGAACGCAGTTTTTGCTGTGGTTTTTGTTTACTATTTCACTAAGCTTTGATAAAGTAGTTATTGTACTTAGTTTTTGTGCGATGAATGAAATGGATGAAGGACAAATCGAAGTGCAAATTGGAAACTCAGGTGTGCGTAAGAAACAAAAAAAAACAATTCCGAAAAAAGGAAAATCAACAGCTACCTTGAAATTAAAACCTGTCGAATTGGGCAGGCTAGTCAAACCCAAAGAGTTGAAGGACGTTGACGAATTGTTAGACAAAGCGTTTTCAAGACAAGGTGACAACAATGAAAAAATTGGCTGGAGGACCGTCGAAAAATTAAGCTGGTATAAGGACCTTATTGATAACACCAATAGACACGACAGTGATGGCGAAGAAAATGATGAGGAAGAGCAGGATAAAGATGAAAATTGCGATTGTGGAGAAGACGATCACAGATTGTGGTTGTGATTTTTTTGGGTTAGTTTTGTGCGAATTTTCTTTTATCTAAATATTTCAAGATCGAATATGTTTTTATTTCGGAGGATGACATTGTCGTTTGTTTTTTAAGATTATTTTTAAGAATTACATTTTTGTTTGTTTTTACTTTTAAGAAAATGTTGTGTTAATTTATTTCTACTAAATTTCCAATAAAATTACAAAACGCATTATTTGCATTTGATTTCTTTCATAACGCATTTTTTTTTCAAGTAACATTCAAAACGCAGTGTTAAATTTTTTGTTGCAATGACAGCAGTAATTTTTAATTGAAGATTTTCCAGTAATGTATCATTATAAGTTTTTCTGTTTTAAGGTTTTAACTATACAGTAAAGGCAAAAATTATAAAAATATGCATTTCATAACACTAGGGCAAATATTATTGATTATCTCGAAAATTGATTTTTGTCAAATACTGCGTTTTGAAAGATTGCTCCTCATTTGTCCAAACTCAAAAAATGTAAGCGAAGAGGCTCGAATAATTGTAGAACACGCTCTATAGCAGGTGTTTTTTGTATTCAACATTCGCTTTTTCACAAAATTGTTTTAAAGTAACCACGCGAACGGTAAAACGACTAAAATACAAATAAATTGTAGTTATTATTAATTCTACATCAATTGGCATGGCACATGACGCCGTGTTGATTGCATTTGACAAAATATGAACATTACAGCCTATTCCTAGTATTTTCTTTTGGAGATTTACAGATTTTAGTCTTCAAATATCGAAAAGGACAAAAAGGAGGGCAAAAAGGAGGACACTTTTCAAGGGAGGACAGAAGTGAAAAGAGGAGGACTGTCCTCCCTAAAGGAGGACGGTTGGTCACCTTAGTGATATGGAATGCACTTGCATGTGGCAAAATTTGTAGTACTTATACAAAATAATAATTGTCCACAGTTACCTAATGTAGATTGATATTTCCATAAAAATGCTAAGAATTACTTTTAAAAAATTAAATTAATAACTGATGAGATTGTTAAGTTTTAAACAGATTACTTAAAATTTGCTTTTCTTTTCATAAATAATCGAAAATTCCAAATATATCCAGTTGAAAAATACAGGGTGTACCAAAAATTCAATTTACACTTTGGTGGTTGACAACCTCCGTACCTATTTATATTCTTTATTTCAATTTAATACTTATTTGAAATACAATTTTTTTAGTATTAATATTTATTCTTTCTCTATTAGCTAAAAGCGAAAAAGACTTGCAATTCAATCTATATAGACCAAGGGTCGGCAACGTGGTGCATTTTGAAAGTGCCCGCCACTAACGTAAAATAACTTGTAAAATCACCACTTTCTTTGTCGCACTATAAGCTTGGAAAATAAATGAAAAGTGCCCTTTGTCCTAAGCTAGCTATTCGGGGTGCCCTTCCTATCAAAAAGGTTGCCGACCTCTGATCTAGACGAATGGGCAGATACATTAAGTAGATATAATATGAATATTGATATAACAAAGACAAAGGCTATGGTTATAGCGAAAAATCATGAACCAGTTACAATAATGCTAGACCACAAAAAGACAGAGCAGGTAGCGAATTTTAAATATTTAGGAACAATAATTGCAGAAAATGGTAAATTAGAGAAAGCGACGAAATTTTACTACGCCTCTGATAAATGTTTGATAAGTAAGAAGGAGCTATCAAAAGAAACGAAGACGCAAGTTTAATGCAATGTACGTACCCATTCTCACGTACAGTTCAGAAACCTGGACACTAACACAAAAACAAAAACAAAGAATACAGATACAGGAAATAGATTCCTGAGAAGAATAGAGGGATGCAGACCGATCAATAAAATCAGTGACAAAAAAATTCGAAATAACCTAGGAGTAACAGATATCAAGAAAAATATGGAGACGAATCAATTAGGATGGCTTGGACATCTACTACGCATGCCGGAAATACGCGAAAATAGGGTGGAAAATGCAGATGGAGGGAAAAAGAAATGGAGGAAGATCAGGAATAAAATGGGAAAAAGAAGTGAGGAAGAGACTAGAAGAAAAAGGAGTCAGCTGGAGAGATGTGACACAATTAGCTAACGCTAGGCAGGAGTGGAGAAACATAACACAGAAATAGAAAAGCATACCTCGACACCGAAAGGTACAAGAGGAAGCGATTTAGAAGAGAAAGATTTTAATTTTAAAATAAATAAATAAAATTTTAAAGACCAAAGTGTGTAAACATTTTTCGGGACAACCCGGTGTGTTAATACTGGAATCTTTCATTTAAGAAAAATGTGTAAGCCATTTTTTGCACTGTAGTAATATTAATTAAAACCAAATTAATTAATATGTTAATAACCGCGGAACTGCAGTTGTGACCTTACAATTTTAAATAATAACGCATATTATATTCCTGCACTGACCTGTTTAATATGCAGCACGGTAGGTGATTTTCGTAATGTTACTGTCAACGAACCATTTTCTCTCTTGCCTGCATATTAATGACGACTGTCTGTTTCATATACGGTGTCTTAAAAACTCATGCTTTAATACGCTAAGTTGTCGTTTATCAGTTGTCAACGGAAACGGGGAAATTGATCACGAATACAAGCGCGGTTGAAGTGTTCACTGTATTTATAAGTTGAGGAATGCCGCAGAGCTACTGCATATTTGCAACAAATTGATCATGACCAAGTCACGCAGAGAGTTTGCAAAATTATGGTGACCCATAAACTAGGATTAATAATAAATGGATTGAGATGCGGCACTGAATTTAGCATTAAAATAATGCTTTTTAGTTCCAGCAAGTCATATCCTTTAACTTATCGTCAGCTACTGTGATAATTTTACCTTGATTCATAAATATTTTCATAAAATACTATAAAAGACGATCCTAAATTGTTAAAGCTTGTAGAAATTATTAAAATAAACGTCTTCTCCTTTTTCACTTCTTGAGTTGGACCTGTTTCGTCTTCATGCGTTATCCTGTCATTTTTACCTTCGTCTAACTCTTGGCTTATAATTTAAACTAGTGTCTTCGGGTAGTCGGGATTCATGCATTCTTTTTAGATGTTCTTGTCATTTTTTTTATGTGAATAAACTGACGAGAGTGCAAAATGCAATTACAAAAGATGACTATGAAACATGAATTAACAATTACTTAAAATTTCAGAGAAAAACATTTACCTATAGATGTGCAATATTCTTAATTGTAAAAAAAAAAGTATGATAGATGTTCAAACAGTTTCTATTACGTCCTATAAACATAATTGTGATCTGCGTACTTGCCTTCTCTCAAGGTATAGCCCTAATTCTATGGCAAAGAATGTAGCATCGAAAATGTCAAAAGTTTTCATTATTTGTAAATGTAGCCTTAATTATAACAAAATTGCAACAAAGACTATCGAATTACACAAATATACTATACATAAAAAATGATACCGTAAACAAATGATACTGTCATATGACATTTAATTGGGTTTTTTTTGTCATGGATAGCTTGAAGTGATTTCTTTGATCTTGGTCAAATATGGTTTATCTTGATTTTCAAAGTTATTTATAAAAATTAATGAAGTTAGTGATACCTAATTAGAAGAAGGGGAAAAGCATATTTAATTATTCCAAAGCTAACTCGAAAGAAAGAGTTGAATTAGGGGTAATATTTCAAAAATAGAATGTGATTTTAAAAAATTCAAAATAATAGTTACATTTCACATAGAAAAGTACTTTTAGAAAGTACAAATTGATCTAATAATTGGAACAAAAAAGTTAAGAGAGAAAAAAAGATCAATATACTCATATTTTTTGCTATAACTTTTAAAGTACGAGAATTTTGTACTATTAAAATTAGATTGTCGCTCCTCTTATACTAAGCAATAATTCATATAATTTAATCAAATCTGTATCTCTTATAATAAGCCAGATCTCCATTCTGGAAAAGTTATCTGAGACAGCCTGTATAACAGATTTAATTTTATCTTTTAGGGTATGTTAATATACCTTGAATATTAATTCCTCTATAATCAATTTATATTGTACCATTGAAAATATTGCACTTCCGGGATGACCGGAAGTGCATGTTTAAAATTAAATCCTCATACTTTAATACATATTTCGAGGTTTCCAATAAGTGTTGTGCAAATATTCGTTAAAATGTTAAGTAGATTGAGTTTATTTTGTTACATTCGATTAATTTGGGTGTTAAAACTAATTCCTTAGTATTTATATGTAGACTTAAGCCAAAACTGTAACGAAAATTAATATTTCAACAGCACGTTCCAACAATTCAATGACCCAATCGGAATCTATTAATCTAATATTACGGTATGTGTACAACCTATCGACGCAATACGGTATCTTACCAATAATTTTAATACGGTTATAGTCGCAATGTTTTGTTGACACAATCTAAATCAACAATTCTAAGTATCTGCACGTAAATTGTGCCTAAGTTGCTATGTTAAGGATGTAAAATCCGTGTTTAAATTCGTGACCGTTTTGAGGTTGGCTAATAGCGCCTTAAATTTTTATACTCGTTTCGTAGACGGTTGTAATCAGAGAGATTTCATCGATTACTAACCTTGCATGTAAAACATATTGACGGCTGTGAAGTAGGAAGTTAGTTGTTAGAAGCTACAATCTAGAGTAAATACCAAAGTACCAAATAGAACGAGCTAAAAGATTTTGATCGACAAGAAGAACGTCAATAATTTTTCGTTATTTTTTTTTACATGTTTAATAATTAAATAGTGCAAATACAAGAAAAGCCATTAAATAAACTAGAACCAATATCCTTAATAAAACTGTTTTTTTGCAAATGAAGTGATTTTACCAACTAAAAACGATAGACTTACGGTATAATCTAGATACTTCATTAAATATTAAGATCAAAATTTCAGTTTGCACTCATGAAACGAAAAAACTACTTCGTTATAACTAATAAATCATAATTTTGTTAAAATTATGAGAATTCGTTCGGTAAATCTTTTATAATATTAAATTATGTTCAATAAGATTAAGTCTCTGATCATTAAACCACGTTTCACAGTCTTAAAGTTGGTAAATGCATAATGAATTACGTAAATAAAAGATTTTGTGCAAATTTATCAAGATTAGCGTAATATAGAACAGTTTTCTTGCGCTATGGGAAACAATCTGATAACAAGTCATTGCTCATTGCTTCAACATTACAGACTTTACAATGACTGAAGCGAACATTTCTGGTTCTTAAAAATGGCAGCCAAAATATAATAAGAATATATAAGTGAAAACTTTTACTTTTGCGTCGTATAAAAGTTTATATAGTTAAATTTCTAAATTAAAAATCAATCAAATAACATATACGCTGCACGTGGGTCAAGATGGCAAATTAAGCAATATTATTATTTTGTAAATATATTCAGGATATGTTTACAATGCTTATCTACAACGAAAAAATTATTTAGGGTACGATCCAATATTTTGTTTGTAAGAAACTTCAACAATTAACTCAACAAAGCCAAATTTCCTTACTGTTAACCTCCTTTCGAGAGACATATTCCCGAATAAGTTTTCAACCGCTTAAGATATTGACTTGAATCTTTCAGGATATGTTTACAATGCTTATCTACAACGAAACAATAATTTAGGATACGATCCAATATTTTGTTTGTAAAAAACTTCAACAATTAACTCAACAAAGCAAAATTTCCTTACTATTAACCTGCTTTCGAGACACATATTCCTGAATAGCTTTTCAACCGCTTAAGATATTGACTTGAAATTTTCAGGATATGTTTACAATGCTTATCTAAAACGAAACAATAATTTAGGATACGATCCAATATTTTGTTTGTAAAAAACTTCAACAATTAACTCGACAAAGCAAAATTTCCTTACTGTTAACCTCCTTCGAGACACATATTCCTGAATAATTTTTCAACCACTTAAGATATTGACTTGAAATTTTCAGGATATGTTTACAATGCTTATCTACAACGCAAAAATTATTTAGGATACGATCCAATATTTTGTTTGTAAGAAACTTCAACAATTAACTCAACAAAGCAAAATGTCCTTACTGTTAACCTCCTTTCGAGACACATATTCCTGAATAATTTTTCAACCGCTTAAGATATTGACTTGAAATTTTCAGGATATGTATACAATGCTTATCTACAACGAAACAATAATTTAGGATACGATCCAATATTTTGTTTGTAAGAAACTTCAACAATTAACTCAACAAAGCAAAATTTCCTTACAATTAACCTCCTTTCCAGACACATATTCCCGAATAATTTTTCAACCGCTTAAGATATTGACTTAAAATTTTCAGAATATGTTTACTATGCTTATCTACAACGAAACAATAATTTAGGATACGATCCAATATTTTGTTTGTAAGAAACTTCAACAATTAACCCAACAAAGCAAAATTTCCTTACTATTAACCTGCTTTCGAGACACATATTCCTGAATAATTTTTCAACCGCTTAATATATTGACTTAAAATTTTCAGGATGTTTATTATGCTTATTTAGTGGTCGTAAAAAATGATTGTAAGCTTATACTCTTTTGCACAAACAAAATTTTAATTATTAAAAAAGTGAAAACTTCGCCCACAACAATCACAAATTTGAAGGACACTAACTAAATTATATTATTTAATACTTTATTGAAATTCTGAGTAATTAATGAAGCAAATGTAGTGCATTGCCACCTAGATAGGTGTGGAGTAAGAAATATAAAAATTGTAATAAGGTTACCAGCTGACTAGATCGGCATGTCAGCAAGGACTTTAAAAAAATCTTCACCTTGCACAGACGCGAGCTAAATTGAATTCATATTTACAGTAATATCCTTTTGCATTTTTTTCCAACATCTCAATACGAAACGTGTAACGTTCTTGTTAGATAGAAAATAAAATGTCCAACCGTTTCAGGTTCTCAGTAATAGCAAACCTCCACATTTGAAGTAGTTCCCTCCACTCGAACAAGGTCATCTCCGCATTCCCATCGGTACTGGATGCCTTATTACAAGTTAGTGCAAACTCATTACTCGCGTTTTAATTATTCTTCCTTTTTTTTTAATAAGTGATAAAATGAGTTGAAGGAAATAAAATGCTTTGTGTGAAACATTAGCTTAAACTGTACAGGGACTAGCAACAAAACTTATTGGTTTCAAAACAAAATAAAAAAGGTTTAAAAAGTACATTGAAATAATGTCTTTTTTATCCAAATAAAACAAAGATATCACGGTTTTTGACGAATACAGCTGGATTATTAGGTACAAAATTTTAATAACAGTGTTATTTGATTTTACAAATGCGTGCATTGACTTCTATTTTATAGAAAACTTTTAGAACTAGGAGAGATCAAAATCAGAATGGCAGAAGCAGCGCAAAAAAATGGGATTAAGGATAAACGAAGATAAGACCAAGCTAATGATTATAGGACAACAAACAATAGAAGACAGGCTAGTGGTAGGAAAATTTGAGGAAGTAAATGAATTTGTGTACTTAGGAACACTATTCACAAACAGAATGGAAGAAGAAAAATACATAAACATGAGAATACTGAAAGCGAACAAAAGTGCAGGAGCTTTAAATAACCCAATAAGAGCAAAACAGTTATCTAGGAGCACCAAACTACGTTTGTATAAAACAATACTGACCTACAGAGATCTATGGGTGCGAGACCTGGGTACTAAACAAAAATGCAAAAGAAGCTTTAAGACGATGTGAAAGAAAGATAATTAGGAGAATAGTGGGATGGGAGAGAACAAATGAGGGATATATAAGAAGAACGAACGAGGAGGTATATAAAATTTTCAAAGAAGCGTCCATAGACAAAGTAATAAATGCCAGAAGAATACAATGGTTAGGACATGTTAAGAGAAGGAGATTAGCAGAATAATACAAGAGATAGCGTGGAAAGAACCTACATACAAGAAATAAAGAGGAAGACCCAGAAAAAGATGGAGAGAAGCTGTGGAGGCAGAACTAAGTTTTAATACCCAAAAAACAGACAGTTTGTTAATAATTTCAATAATTTCCATAAAAAAATTACCTTTGGATTTGGTGAATTTGTATATTTACTAAATTGTCTTACATTTGCCGTGTTTAAGATTTAAAGTTTGTACTCGTATTTCTGTACACGTCAGAATGAATTCCTTGCATTTCTACAAACCTAGAATCTTCTTGTTCGCATACACATATTTATGTTCCAACTGAGTAGTTTCGAGAGTAACATCTGTAGCTGTATAATCAAAGCATGGGTAGGTCTTATTTTATTGTACCTTACAACGAGCACATCGAAAGTAAACGAATTAACCACTTCATACGTCTCCCAGTTATTAAATTTACACAAGACCATTACCGCACTTAAAGCAATTGTTTTAATATCTAACTAAATAAAACTAAATAACCTACTATTACTTAAAATATTTTGCAACAAGTAATACCGTGATACGATTATTTGAGACTCGATGGCTATAATTTAGGAGATTACAAATTTCTTGATTATTTTAGACTTAAATGTCTATTATAATTTTGGGGATTAAAATGTTTTAAAGTTTGTTAACCTAATCTTTATTTGAATTAAATTAGCAGTGTAAAGAAATTGACGCTGATGTGTTATAAAGAATTTTAATAGGTAATAAAGAATAAAAATTGTTAGCAAGCTGAATTTTTATGAATATTTAGATTTAACGCAACCATGAAACTTGCAGATAATAAAATACGTATGAGAACGTATTTTAATGCGAAAACCAGTATGAGAAAGTCGAAATTTGTCAGTCCATTAAATAACAATATGCATAATTAGCATAGCCTGCTACGGTTATTTAATTTAATGGGTTGTAACGTGTTTATCGTTAATTTGTTGTTGTTGAACTGTGGAATTTTATGTAATTATAGATTTTTGAAAAAATGTCCTTCATGGCGTCCCTATGATTCTATTAAAAAGGCAAACGTAATTTTCTTGCTTGTTAGGATTCTGCACATAAAAATGTTGTTTTTGGAATTGAATGCTTTATGAAAATAAGCCAAAAGTTATACAGTGTGTCCAACTAGTGCAAATTTATTTCATAGCTGCTTTATTAATCAAAATAGAAGAAAGGTTTTCGAACACAATTTGTTGGAGATCATAGGATACATAGTCTAAAATTATTTTGAGCTGTACAGAGTGTTTGGTTTTCGCGCACCGATGTGTAGATTTTTTATTTTAAATACAATTTTAATAGATTTCAAATTAAATTGTCTTTAAGAAATGTAAAGGGTCCCACGTACATAAAATCAATAGTTTTTGAATAATTTACGTTTTTTTGAAAATATTGACGGTTGCAGATTTTTAACGAAATATTCATATTTAGCGATTTAAGAACGTCAACATAAAATAATTTGGTAGTTTTGTTAACGTTACTCTTATAGTGCCTTCTGAACAATTAAACTTTTTAAATAATACACAGAGTGTTTGTTTTTGTCGGTCCATGTAGATGAATTTAAAACACGAATAAGTCGATTTTTTTAATGGAATGTCTTGTATTTTTTTACATTTTCCTGTAGATAATTTAATTGTCTTTAAAATATAATAAGGGTCTGTTACGTCTAAAACTAATATTTCTCGAGTTATTGCTGTTTTAATGATCATTTATGAGTAGCAGAAAATTTGAAAAAAATTAAATATTAGGTTGAGAAAAAATTGAAAAAAATATTTAAAGTAGTACATTTAATTACAATTTTAATTTTAGGCTGTCCATGTTTATTTAACATGTTAATCAAAACAAAAAAATATTATAATTTAACTGTTCACTCGTAATCTAAGTAGACAAAAAAACTTTATATATTAACGAAAAATTATTGAAATTGGTGCAGAAATCTTAAATCAATATATTTTTTGTTAAAATATTTAAAAGTAGACTTTTTAAGATTTATAAGCTGTCGATATTATTTAAATTTATGTGTACAGCCCCTATGGATTATTTTATTTAGCTTAAAAGCATTAAATAATTCCACATTCTTAAAGCTGCACTTACATTAAAGTTTTTTAAATGTTTTTTTCCTCATATTAAAGCAGTAAATAAATGATTAACAAGTTTTTCATTTATGTTGATGAAACAGTCTTAAGAAAAACGTATTTCTTTGAATAAACGATAGAAATTTGCAGCCTAAGAGTAAAATTGAAATTAAATGTAGAATTTTTTATAATTTCATTAAAGCTTACCTTTGAATTCTTGTAAATTTTGTATTTTTAGCCATAATTCATCATTAAAACGGCAATAACTAGAGAAATATTAGTTGTAAACGTAATACAACCTCATTATTTTTTAAAGGCAATCAAAGAATCTACACGAAAATATAAAAAATACAAGGCATTCCATTAAAAAAAATCGACTGATTCGTGTTTAAAATTCAGCTCCATGGACCGACCAAAACTAACACCCTGTGTGTTATTTGAAAAGTTTAATTGTTCAGAAGGCACTACAAGAGTATTGTTAACAAAACTGCCTAATTATTTTACACTGACATTGTTAAATCGCTAAATATAAATATTTTGTTAATGATCGGTAACCATCAATGTTTTCAAAAAAAAAAAAAAAACGTAAATAATTCAAAAACCATTGATTTTATGTACATAAAACCTTTTACATTTTTTAAAGAGAATTCGATCTGGAATCTAAAAAATAAAAAATATACAGGGTTACAGGTTAATTAGACTACGAAAAATGTGCTGAACATTTTCATTAATGATGATCAGGCAATATCAGTTGGTCAAAGCATGCGGATATTTTTAAATATAATTTGTAAATTGTCTACAATTCAAAAGTCCACAATAAATTACATTTAACTATTTGTTTTCTCAATTTTTTCCAAAAATAGAACACTTTCATAATAAACGGTGTATCTTGTAAAGCGTTTAAATTTATTAAATTGCTTTTTTATTTACTATAGAGTGTTTTAATAACCTATATAGCACTTAAATTTTATATATAGCAATCATTTTTTTCTATAGAGCAAACAAATCGTTCCAATTTTCTTGTTTTCGTAAAATTACCAACAATTTTGCCTGTAATTAAGGCCGAATTCTTCAATTTTCATTAAATTTTTAACCAGCGTACTAACCTAACCTTCTTACAAACATATAATTTAACAAGTGAACATCGCACGTTTTCAAAGAAAGTCGCTTTTAGATAGACATCGGGGCATGACTTTATTAATTACTCCGACAGCAACAAAATCACGACAAATTAATAATTTAAAAGAAGATTAGGTTAAGATTAAACGGAAATTTGAAGTGACCGTCTCATTTTGTTTCAAGAATGTAAAAAAAATAAACCCGTGATTTGTATCAGCACCGGTTTTCGCATTACATCAACGTAATATGGCAGGTCAGCGCAAAAAAATTAGGCCAGCGACGTATAGCTTTTTTTGCGCATATAATCCAGGTCATCTATAATATTTTTTAATCATGTGTAGTTTTATATATAAGCTATTAGCCGACCAATATCAGTTTATTGCAGACCGGAACTTACGGTACTCCAGCAGCTACTAAACACGAGTAAATAGTTTTGCTATTTAGGTTGTGAGAACTATGAATGGTAGCTCCATTTTACTGACATATTACAATATGTGCCTGACAGTTATCACCCACTTCCCATACTTGGTTATTACATTAACATTATGCAAGTTTTTCTACTTTAAACAACGATGACAGTTGTTATCTATTGCTTTTAATAAAAACAAAGAATCTTTACTAGGTCATTAGTTTATTTTATGGTTCTGTAAGTTTTTTGGATTGATTTATTTCGTTCAATATACTACTTCACAGATAATTATTTTAAAATTCCTGTTGCTAGTAACTTAAAAAAGAATAACAGCAGCAAATTCCCTTGTATTACTATCAAATAACAGTTTATTTCGTTAACCTAGTGATGTGGAAATTTAATCATTTAAAAAACATTATCCAACAGTATTTAGCGTTATTTAGGGACAAAAAATGGGAAAATAATTATCTTTGTGCTTCGACCAGAACTTCTTTGGTATTTGTAGTAGCTAATAAACCAAATAAACAGAACTGCAGCCTCATAAGCTTTGCGATGAAAGAACTTTATTTATTCTAAAACTTGCCGATTTTGTACTGGACTTTCACCAAAAATTTAATAAATACATTAATTTAATAATATTAACCTCAGGATTCTCAATTTAAGATACACAAGAAATTTTTTATTCGGTTATTGAATTAAGTATGTCGTATCGAAAGAGGCAGTTCATATTGGGATATATCACTCTGTATGTCGGCTTAATCTTTTGGGAGGAAGAGTACCCATTACTCTGTTTTTTTTTAACGCTCAAACGCTATTTTGAGTAGCACACAGATCTATAGTAATTATTCTGCAATAAGAATTAAAGAACAAGCACGTGCCACAGTTTTTATTAATTTCTTTAACGGCTTGTACATTTCTTCATTGTAATTAACAACTCTAGCCTGGCTGCCCTTAATTTTTTCATATTGGCATCCACACATAATAGAAGTAAAGAACTATTTCCCTCTCATCAATTTGGGTTTAGAAATAAACATACAACTATTGACCAAGTACAAAGAATCACGAATGTCATAAAAAAAGCCCTAGAAGAAAAACATGTTTGTCCTACTATCTTTCTAGACGTATAGCGCAGGCTTTCGACAAAGTCTGGCATGATGGTTTAAACTACAAACTAAGATCGCTCCTCCAAAAACAATACTCCCAAATTCCCCAGTCTTACATCTCAAAGAGACACTTCAGAATAAAGCAAGAATAATCTTATTCAGAAGCAGGAGTTCCACAAGGAAGCGTACTAGGTCCGGTCCTATACCTATTGTATACTTGTGATATTCCAAAGTTAGAAAACAATACCATAGCGACGTTTTCCGACGACACGGCTATCCTAGCATTAAGAAGAAACAATATAGAATCATCCGAGAAATTACAAGCAGCTGCCAATCAGATCAACAACTGGACAAAAACATGGCGTATAAAGTTTAAATGAAACTAAGTCAGTACATGTCAATTTTACCAACAAGAGAATTGAACAGGTACCAATCAACTTAAATAATAAACAAATGCCACACTCCAACACAGAAAAATACTTAGGTATTACATTTGACGCTAAGCTACGCTGGAAGGCTCGTGCCAAGAAAAAAAGGGAAGAAATATTTATCAAATATAAAAAAATGTACTGGCTAATCGGGAGGAATTCGTCCCTGTCCCTACATAATAACCTTTTGCTTTACAAGCAAATTTTAAAGTCTGTATGGACATATGATATACAGCTATGGGGGATGCACCAAATAGAGTAATATTCAGATCATCCAGAGATTCCAGAACAAAGCACCAAGGAACATCGCTGATGCACCATGGTATTAAAAATATTAACATACATCGAGACCTCAACATGGACACTGTAACCAACCATTAAGAAGTTTGCCAAGAGCCATCAAGAAAGGCTCCAACAACATGTATCTAAACGTCGAGGCGATCCAGCTTCTGGACACTACACGATTAGTAAGAAGACTCAACAGGGTTAAACCTCTTGAATTAGTTTAAGCAAAAGTTTAAAAGCAGAGACTGTGCGGTAGTGTGCACGTTAATAATTAGGTTAGGTACTTATATATTAGCAACTAAGGACTACTATTGGGTAAACCTTAGACTAAGTTTGAACATTATCAATTTAGGCTAGAATTAAACTGCTCATTGGTCTCAAACACCAGATTGCATTGTTATAGGCTCTATTAGGGTTTAAATTATTTTTTTTAAATTTATATTGGCATCCACACGATAAAAATATTGCGTTGAAAGGTGTTTTTAAACAATAAAAGGTTGGGAAATGCTGATATACGCCATTCTCAAGCATTTTTCAAAATAATAGATATGCGCGTGATCATTTTATCAAACATGTCTAATAACACTAATGTAATGTATTTAATGTACAATCGTTTATTAGAAAGTTATATAACAATTACGTTAAGTGTGTGAGTATTGTTTATAAATTATACAAATTATAAACGCAAAATTATTAGGACATGTATCGGCATATCTTGTTATTAATTTACGTACATACGTATATATTTATTGCTTGTATGTTATTTCGTTTGTTAAAGCTCACATCTTGTGAATCTGTTTGACAATATTCTGTAATAAATTCTGAAGATTACAGACTTGAAAGCAAGTCTTTTAAAAAATAGTTATTATATAAATTACATGTTTCGATGTAATATTGAATTAAAGGTCAAAAATATCGAAATTGTATTTATATTTTGTATATTGCTTAGTGCAAATAGGAGTTTTGCAGGTTGTCAGGTGTTGGAAAATGATCGTTTTGTACGGATTATAAATTCAAGTTAAAATTTTTATTTGTTTTTATTATACAGTCCTGACATTTATGTATGATTCATCTTTGCAAAGGAGTGGTTTTAGTAAGTTTCGAATTTTTTTATAATAGTCATGGTTGTGTTATGCGTAAAACTATTTGCTTGACTTAACTTCGTTGCACGTTTTTAAGGCCCCAAAAAACTTAAAAAGAATTTTAAAATTTCGTAATTGATCGATTGACGTCGAGTTTTGTTAATTTGATTCATTGATCAGAATATTTTAAGCCTAACTGTGAATAACATTTAAAAAAAAGATGGAGACAAATCAATTAAGATAGTTGTAATCAGGGGTTTAGTGCAATCCAATTTTTTAATTGCCCCGCTCCGGCATCAAAATGCCTGCTCCAGCTCCGCTCCATGCTCCAAATATTGTTAGCATTTTTAAAACAAGTTTTTTAATTAAAAAATTCCTTCCAAACCCCTGATTGTAATATCCACTACGCATGCTAGAAAGTATGTACGCAAAATAGAATGAAAAACGAATAGAAGAAGACCAGGAACCAGAAGTGAGGCAAAGACTAAAAGAAAAAGGAGTCAGCTGGAGACATGTGATACAAAGATGAAGAAACATAATCAAGAATTAGGAAAACATACCTCGACACCGAAAGGTATATCTAAGAGAACTGATTAATAAGAACAAGAAGAAGAATCATGTTGGCCCCAAAAAATAATTTTGAATGATGTAGAATCATTTTATTTAGCCAAACGCTATAGTTAGTCGGTTTATAACGTTCTCCGACGTTTTCCGATTTCCAGCTTCCATTTTTCTCGGTCATTCCATGTATCGTCTTCTAGTTCTCTCTCCCTGATGTCCTTATCTATGCCTTCTCTCCAACTTCTTCTTGGTCTGCCTGGTTTTCTTCTGCCTTTGGGCTGCCAGTTTAGAATTTGTTTAGGGATTCTATATTCCTCCATTCGCTGTACGTGTCCGTACCATATTAGTTGTTTATTTTTGATGTCATCCGTAATCGTATGTGTAATATGCATTATTTCCCTTATACGCTGGTTTGTTATTTTTTCTCTCCTTGATCTTCCTGCCGCTCTTCTCCAAAAATCCATTTCTGTTGCTTTCAATATATTCTCTGTTCTGTTTTTTAGCGGCCATACTTCTGAGCTGTAGGTTATACTGCTTTTTATTACTGTATTATAAATTAGTTTTTTATTTTCCTTTGTAATTTTTTTATCCCATATAACACTGTTCAGCATCGAGATTGCTGCTCTTCCCAGCCTATTTCTCTCTTTAACTGCATCGTCCAGCGTGCCCTCTCGTGAAATCTTCAGTCCCAGATACTTGTATTCTTTACAATTTTTTATATGTTCTCCCTCTTCTAGTATTAGGTCTTGTTGTTGTCCGCCTATACACATATATTTGGTCTTTTCAAAATTCACTTCTAAACCCCATTTTCTGTATTCTTCGATAAGTTTTCTCGTCATATAGTTCAAATCGTCATACTCCTGAGCTACCACCACTTGATCATCTGCAAAGCATAGTGTATAAAGTATGGTATCGGTGAGGGGTACACCCATTGCCCCACACTTCTTCTTCCAGTGTTTTAAAACCTCTTCGAGGTATATTTTGAAGAGGGTTGGTGATGTACAGCAGCCTTGCTTTAATCCCTTTGACGATATGAAACCTGATGTTATTTGTTTTCTGACTTTATTTTTTATTGTAGGTTGGTAATAAAGCGTTTTCACAGCGTTTATCAATTCGACATTAATGTTGGTTCCTTCCAAAGTTTGCCAGATCTTACTTAGAGGAACATTATCATATGCTTTTTTTAAATCCACGAACAGTAGGTGGATTTCCTGATTTCGCGAAGTCTTTTTTTCAATAACTTGAGTTAGGGAAAACACATGATCAACATGATCAACATGATAGTTAGTCGCTCCCTCCTTTAAACATACGATTGTTTTTAACACCTAATCTTTTTTACCGATAACGTAGAAGAAAATGAAATAACTTTACACCAAACATCCAGAACAGAAGTTCACGAAAGCAATATTTTTCTAAAAACACTGAAGTAACACCCGAAAATTTTTCTTTTTTGATTCTTACGCCTCTCTATCGCAAAGTGTAAACAAAATTAATTTATATGAACAGGCTCTACCAGAGGGTAACAAAAGGGGCAGTTTCCCAGGCCCTCACGATTTTAGGGGGCCTCTTACAAATTTAGGGGCCTCACAATGTTAAACTCGATCTGTAAAAAACCGTGCGAATGTCAAAAAAGCGGAGTCTTAAGTGTGAACCGGGACGAGTTTTAAAACAATTCAAGAAAGCGAGGAGCTTTATTTTTAGTCACACTGCCCCGAGCCTCGTGTTTTCTCTGAAAGGCCCTGTATATGAGCACAAAAACGTCAATATCCTTAAAATTTGATGTAAACTAATTCAAAGCGAAATTTTGTAATTATTTAAACACATTTGCATAATTTGGTTTTTTTGTTTCCTGTATCCAAAAAAAAATTAATACCTTACACACACACATGTTTTAATTATGTTTTCAATTAAATATTAGTTTTAATTATAATCAAACAACAATCTAACAATCTTGATTAAAATCACTAATAAAATTTTCAGGTTGTTAATAATACAATTTGCATTAAATTGTAAATTGTTTTATTTAACGTATAGTTAATTACTGAATATTTTAAGTATAAGCATATTAATATAAACATTACTTATTGTTGTTTAGCAAACAAACTTGAAAGTCCTTAGGAGGTGAGATCGCATAGAATTTATAAATTAACAATTCATTAAATATCAATTTTTTGAAGTACGAAGAACACAAGTGGCTACAATTTGAAGGTTATAGCTTTGTTGCTCGGTATGCAAGGAGAATTCACAAAATACTATTGTTTTCTCTGTTTATGGAAAAGCAGTTGTAATCCACCATGATACGAAATACTGACCACACAAAAATTAACTTATTCCAGAAAACTTATATCAATTTTGTAAGTAAATTTTGATGTAAATATACCTTTAAATATAAACTTATTTTAATTTTAAACTGTATTTTTATCACCTGATTACTCATATTAGAGGTATATAAGGGTAAAAAGTTTTGGTTATACCTTTAAAAATTACAACAGTAAGAGGTAAAAACTAAGTACTGTACATGAAAACAAGCAAAAGTAAAAGTTACTGTAACAAAATAACTTTACGTGAGAATGCCAAAAATTATGCATGTTAAAGTAAAAAATTGTTATCTTGTGTTATTTATACATAATGTGGTTTGTAGTTATTCTTATTATGAATCAGACCTGTGCAACCTGCCCCTCTGACTTTTTATGCGGCCCGCGGCCCAGTTGTTGTATATTACAAGCATTGCTGTTTTAGAGAGTATAACATTAGGTACATGTCGAAAAGTGCTAACAAATATGAGACATTAACAGGTGATTTAAGACGAGAAAGAGTAATGGAAATGAAAAAGAACTTAGCAGGACAACAAAACTTATTCAAAAATACGTATAAACAACAAGACCCCACTACGGTAGCAAGTTATGAAATTTTTGATATTTCAGTCTAACATCTGAAACCATTCTCTGATTGTACTTTAATAAAAGAATGTACCTATTAAAATGGCTGTGAACTTTATTTGCCCTGAAAAAAGCTTTTTTCTAATATTATTTTATTTAGATTTACTGTGGCTAGAAGAATTGATGAATTGGCAAAAAACGTAATATTAACTCTTAAATATACTGCTAATAACCTTTTATCTTATGCTCTTTGTCTTGATGAATTAACTGTTGTATCTAATACTGCTCAACGTAATATATTTTCATGGAGTAGATATAAAGTTAAATGTTACTGAAGAATTATTAGATTTGGTCAGGATAAAAGGATAAAAACTACAACAGCTGAGAATTTCTATTTTGTATTAAAACCTGATTTAGAAATAATAAATAAGGAAATTGCTTTGAACTAACTACGCTTCGGACTAAGAAAATTAAAACCGAAAAAAGTCAAAATTTCTCTGCACACTAACCAGGGAAGGTCACGATATGTTGTCGCTAGAATATACGTGCTACTAGCCATTTCCTTCGGAAAATAAGGGGAAAACAGAAAAGTTGAATATCAAAGGTAATTTTTTCGATCGCGTTGGTCATGAAACCGTCAGAGATAAAATCAAAATTGTTCTATTTACCAATTTGCGCATCATTTGCAAGTAAAATGGTGCAAAGTTTTTGAAAAATCTTGACCGGTTCCGGAGAAAAACGTCAAAAACGAAACCCCTGCATAAGCGCTATGATATGAGAAGTTGTGGTATATCTCTATAACTAAATCTATGCGACTTGCATAGGCGTTTTTCGCGTTTTTCTCCGGAACCGTTAACGATTTTTTCAAAAATTTTGCACCATTTTACTTGCAAAGGATGCGCGCATTGGTATATAGAAAAATTTCGATTTTATCTCTGACGGTTTCATGGCCAACGCGATCGCAAAAATTACTGTTATTATTCAACTTTTCAGTTTTTTCCCCTATTTTTCCGAAGGAAATGGCCAGTGGTTCATAACGTAATTTAATTTTTTGTCACCTTCATTTCAAAACAACTAGATTTCTCTGTAACAAGGCGAATTAAAAAAATAGGGCACAATAGCATTTTTAATTTATGCTCTAACACAAAAATTAAAAAACTTATCGCGCGATATCAAACAAACCACCAAACCGTACAATTTTTTAGCAAACAATTGCCGCAAACAATAAAAAAAATGCAAACAATGCGTGGCACCTTGACACTGTTTTTATCACTCGAGTGAATCCGGCGTTTAACTCAACGATATGCAACGAAAGGCGGGTATTGTTACCATTATTAGAAAGTGAAACTGACATGTAAAGTACAAGAGCGATGTGCATTTATCGCTGGCATTATACGAACGAACACCGAACAGATCAATTACCATTTCTGATAACCAGCAATCTAAGTCAGACGTACACCAACGTGACACCGCTGGACTCCATTCCTAACACACCCAAGCGCAGCCGACTTAGTTATGTCGTCCAAGGCTACAGGTTCTTCTAACTGTACTTCTCTATCGGGCTTCTACTGCTTTTTTTTTAATGATCGCGGTAATTGAACGGTCTACCTCTGTGTGAGTCAATATAACCCGGCGTAGCTTTGTTTCTCAGGAATGGGCCAAACGATCAAAGTGGAACGCACGTTGTTGGAGTTTAAAACAACGTATATATTACAGCATTAGGTTAGTAGGCGTGATAGTTGTTTCTATACGTGCGCGATCCTTCAACTAGGCTGCTTATTGTTTCGATAAAACTATACTTTTTAACGTGAAAACCAATGTACACAAAGTATAATTGAAGATTTAATGAAACTGCCTGACAAAAATTACTTTCCTGATGCATGTTTGGGCAAGAACAAATCTTTTTCAACACTTGAACGTAAAGGCTGTCTAAAACTATTAATAATTCTGAACTGAAAATAATGAACCGTGTCAATAACTTTAAACCCACTGCTCTTTATAATTCTTCTTCTTCTTTTTTTCTATCGCCTTTTGCCTTACGGCGTCGGCTTTTGAGGGTTCTCCACCCATCTTTTTCATTCCTTCCTGACTGCCGTCATCGCCCTCATCTCTTTAACTGTTCTCCCTCGTCCGCGGGCAAGTTGTTCAATTCTTTTTTCCATATTGGTTGTTGGTCTACCTCTCCTCGTCCCATAACTCCTTGATTCCGTTACGCTCTTTATCAATGCTTATGGCGGCATCCTCTGTATGTGCCCATACCATTTTAGCTGTTTTTCTTCTATACTCTGGATTACTGGTTTTTGCTTCAGGTTTTTCTGTATGTCTTTATTTTTACACTCGTCTCTTTTAGTTTTTTCTGCTATTTTTTTTTTTTTTCATTTCAGCTGCCGTTAATCTCTTCTCGTGTTTAGTTATAAGGGGTCGCTACCAAACAACATAGTTGGTATTGCAACCGTGGTGTAGATTCTGGTTTATGTGTCTATACTGATTTCTTTTTTCCCAAGGATTGTTTTGTGTATTTGAAATTCCGTGTCTATTTTCCCGTCTTAGCTTATTTTAATTCCTAGGTATTCCATTGTTGTGACTTGTTCCAGTACGTCGCCCCGCACTTAATGTATTGCTGGTCTTCATCATTTCTTTTCATTATTTTTGTTTTCCCTGTGTTTATTTCTATTCCTATTTGTTGTATTGTTTCGTTCCACTGGTTCAATGACTTATGCATGTCTTCTCTGTTATCTCCCACTATTACTACATCATCTGCGTATAATAGTCTGTGTATCCGAATGAGCCTTAGATCTTTGTATCCGACTGTTACTTACGGATACTAATGGATAAAATAATTCAGGAAGCAAAAAAAAACAATAAAAGCAAACTGGGGATGGAATGGAACTAGTATCCTTAACAGAATTGTCTTTTGTAGATGATATGGTCTAAAAACTAAAAACACTTACAGCATAATCTAGATGCACGGTCGAAGAAAATGGGGTAATGATGGATCAAATTTACCGGCCTAAGTATCACAAGGGCCAAAAATTATCTCACAATTTTTTTATGCGCGCCATTTTCAAATAGTTTATGTAATTGGGGCACGTGTGAATTTTTGCTCCAGGGCCCGGCGACGTCTGTCGACGTCCCTGTTTAGGTGTATGTGTAAAGACATTAGAAAAAAACAATATGATCGTAAATATAACAAAGACAAAGTCTATGGTTAGAACAAGAAAGGATAGAGCATGCAGCAAGTTACAAATATTCAAGAACCATAATTGCAGAAAATGGCAAATTGAAAGAAGATCTGTCCCGCAGAATAGCAGCAGTGAAGAAATTTTACCACGCCACTAGAAAATTCTTGATAAATAAGGAGATCTCAAAAGAAACAAAGATGCGCGTATTTAATGCAGTGTACGTACCAATTCTTACTTACAGTTCAGAAACTTGGGCACTAGCAAGAAAGCAAAAACAAAGGATAGCACGCAGGAGATGATAATTTTAAGAAGAACCAAAGGATTTAGACTAATTGGTAGAATTAGCAACGATAAAATTAGAAAAAGTCTAGGAGTGAAAGACGTAAGAAAAAAGATGAAGACAAACCAATTCAGATAGCTGGGACATCTACAACGCATGCCAGAAAGCAGGTGCGCAAAATGGGATGCGAAACAAGGACTGACGGAGAAAAAAAGGAGAGAAAGACCACAAACAAAATGGAAAAACGAAGTGAGGCAGAGGTTGGGGGGAAAGTCAGCTGGAGAGATGTGCCACAAAAAATCAACGAAACAAAAGTTGGAGATATATAATTAAAACTAGGAAAACATACCTCGAGACCGAAAGGTATAAGAAGATCCCATCAAAAATAAGAAGTCAAGAACATTATGTACCGACCTATAATTATTTCTAAACGATAGTGCAGTATTTTATTATTTAAAAACAACCCTTAGACACAATGAAAAAATTTCTGCTCGACTGAATGAATGCCTTTTTGGCACCTAATATCTTTCTTACATTACATATGACCAAATAGCAATAAATAACAACTCTTAAATCATATCGCGAAAACTATTATTGAAATTAAAGTTGTATCACAACTCATATCAACAAAATTTTATAATAATGTAAGTAATGATAACATTTTTGCGTATACCTACATTTGCGAAACCTAAAACGCAACAAATTAAATTCCAATGTATTGTTGAATAATTCAAAATATAACTTTAAATAAACATGAAGCGAGAGATTCAGTTAAATAATTTAATATAATTACAACCAATTACTTAAACACTTACAACGAATAACAATTATACGTTTATTAATAAACATTATGCAGACAGTTACTTTTATTAACATAGTTTATTTACTTAACAAATTTTTCAATGCACGAAGAATCATAGAGATTCTAAACTTTGGAATAATGAAAAATTCGTTGTTTTTTTTTAATTTCTCTATCCATAACATAATTTATTTTACCTTCAGAAAATAATAATTTAAACTGAAAAGTTTCATTCACTGTGTTTGTTTCAGGTATTGTTAAAGGTATTTTGCAACCATTACCTATACATTATCTAAGCCCATATTTGTACGTGCATTTTAAATATCTTGAAGTATGACAAAGATATGTACAGGTATTTTATAAAACCGAAAATTGCATTGTTTATTGTTTGCAAAACAAATTGACAACCCATTTATCAATACTTTATCTACCGTTCTATTGCAACAGACCCACAAATTGCAACAAACATATTGCAATAAACCTAACAGAACAATTTTTTGTGTTGAATATATCTAGGACATATTAAACTAAATTACTTATTTAATGATCTTTTGTCTGAGAAAAATGCAGCCATCGTTCAACAGTTTCCACAAGTTAGTTTTAAGACCGAAAGTTTTTCATATAATGAATTAGAGACATACATATTTATAAGCCAAAAAGTTACACATATTCGCTCTACTCTAATTTCCTACTTTTTGGAAGAATTACATGTGATCGTTGGTAGGTTTCACGGTACGCCAAAGGATTATTAAACACTTCGACATTAGAATATTTTAAGCTCGGATATTTTATTCGCATTTATTTAACTTTATATGTTTACGTTAAAAATAACAACAATAGGTGTTTATTTTTTGTACATAGTAATGTATAATCTGTTAAACAAGAGGAAATAACTTCAAACATTATTTTTTCTGATGAAAATAGTATTTATTTTTTCAAATTTGATATAATTTAAGCTAGTTATTATCTGAAAAATCAAGAAGGTTCAAAAATTTATTAGAAATAATCTTATCAAGGTATGTTGCTAACATTACTTTAAAAGTTTTTAATTTATCTACCTTCGTAAATATTTTGCTGTGCAAAATATTTATTAATTTAACGAAATTCATTAAATAAAATTATTATACATTTAGTAATATCAGCGTTTATTTAAGTGCATGGCACAGATAGAAGAATTAGCAGAGTCATGTGTTATGCTAATATACAGAATCCGCCCAAATGATTACGTTTTTTTTTACAAGATAATGACACAATGAAACGACAATGTAAACTAATTCCTTTTCCTTTCAACGCGCCTGTTTACCAACAACTCGATAATATAATTATAATTTTTCTGTAGCAAATTACATCATGTTTAAAGAAGTCGGAGACCAAGACACCAGTTAGGTAACAAAACACTAAAGTTTAAGCACAGCACGCCTTGGTAGAGTGACGTAAACTTTACCAATCGTTTAAAATTACAAGGAATTTGTGCGTAAACTTGGGCAAGATAACACATGAAAATTTATTTATACATGCATTGTTCGGGCGTGGTCTGTAACCATGGCTGTCTTGTTCGGCTGCTGAGTAATTAATACATTATTCCACGTTGTTCATAAGCAGGTCGTTTCTATTAAAATGTGTGCTTTAAACGCACATGCACGCGCGTCTGTGTAGATACTTGGTAAGTATTTCGTTTCCAACATTCTCAAAATAAATCAGGAAACATTTGATCCAAGATTTTTAAAGCAAGAACCTATCGTTTGACAACGAAAAAATTCTTGAATAAAATTATAATGAAGTACTTTACATAAATTACTTATATTATATAATTTACTCATCAATTTTTATTACTGTCTTATCAAACATCACTTCAGTAACACACATCGGAGAAAATTAACTCGAGTCTGTAGTTTTTATTAACAATTAATTTTTAAAGTGACTTAAGTTACAATTAAAAACCATACTAGTGCTACTTAGGGTGGGAAAGTAGAATTATTTTAAATGGCATCTAAATTTGCATTATATTTTATGTAGATTTCATTACCATTCAATAATATTTTTTTTAAATTTGCCTGTGTCACTTTGAAAAATAATCTCTCCCTATCTCCACTATCATCAGCTTCACACTCTACATTTACCCAAAATCAAAAATTACCATTCCATTTTTAATTACACATCTTCACACCAATCTAATTATTAAGACATATCCGCCCCAATTAAATACGAACACTTAAACGTCTAATCAGCATATAATTGAAAGTTCACATCCACAAAAGGCAAATAAGAACTTACCATACGTCAATTAACCAAGCGCTATAACACTTTCAGATTTATTAACGTGTATAATAAATTTCAATTTTGACAAGAAGAGTTTTACATAGAAATAACTTAATCTAGTATAATCCCGACAATAATTTTAAACTATTCCATAATTAATAAGGCTTACCGTTAAATGTAACGGTTTTATGACGATTAAAACTAATATTCAAGCGATTTACGTATAATTATAGAAAAACTAGTTTTAAATCGCTGCATACGACAGAATCAGCACAAGCCTAAGCCAAATTGAAACTGAATTAAGTCTGATGATAATCAGCAGATTACCATCAAAACTACAACACCATGAAAGTGTTAGGTTAAAATAAATAAAACATTAAATTTTGCTTGGAATGAGAGTGCTTAAGTCATGATTTTTTGCATTCATTAACTGGTGGAAAACTTTAATTTCATACAACTTTATTTATTGCGACAAATGAATGCACACATGGCTTGCGTTTTATTATACATAGAATACAAATATGCAAGGACATGCGTGGAACAATTTATCATATAAATTTATGTATTGGTAATCTGTATGTAATGTTACAAAATCATTGGATCAGTAATAACTATCAATTTCGTAATACGATACAGATGTTAGAGTAAGATTTTATTACATATATTAATATAGAAGCTGTTAATCACACGAAAGTATTTATATACAGAGTCTTTGAATTCCAAATCTCACCATCAGTAAGTGGAACAGTAAAAGATACAAGGTTCATCATTTAGAACAGCGGTTCTGAACCCGTTTCCATCAATGTACCCCTTAGCCTCACTGTGAAGCATCATGTACCCCTTGTCAATTAGTTCATTTCAAAATAACTTTATGTAAAAACTATTTAGTGCAAAAATTGTTGGTTCTTGCTTTCCACCAATAAATTTGTCAGGGAATGACATTTAATACATACCCCCTGTAGAAGCTTCACGTCCCTCTTGGGGGTGAATGGAGCCCTGGCATAGCACACCTGTCTTACGGTATTAATGTTATCATCCATATATACGGTATATATTCCAAAAGAGGTACCGACGCTTGGGCGTCTTTTGCTAAAATTGACAAAAACGACTTCGACTATGTTAGTTGAACATGCCCAGGCAATTTTAGAACCATGACTTTAATAATTTTCTAGTTATTGTATCTTATACGGGGTGTTGTCTTACGGTATTAATGTTATCATCCCTTAATGCAGTAAATATTGTAAAAGAGGTACCGACGCTTGGGCGTCTTTTGCTAAAATTGACAAAAATGGCTTCGACTATGTTAGCTAAACATGCCCGGGTAATTTTAGAACCATGGCTTAAATAATTATCTAGTTCTTGTATCATACGAGGGGTTGTCTTACGGTATTAATATTATCAACCATATATGCGGTATGTATTGCAAAAAAGATACCAACGCTTGGACGTCTTTTGCTAACATTAACAAAAACGGCTTTGAATATGTTAGCTAAACATGCCCAGGTAATTTTAGAACTATGACTTTAATAATTTTCTAGTTATTGTATCTTATACGCGGTGTTGTCTTACGGTATTAATGTTATCATCCATATTGCAAAAGAGGTACCGACACTTGGGCGTCTTTTGCTAAAATTGACAAAAACTTTATTTATGCATAAAACACACAGTGTAAAAATATTTATTGCGAAAATTATTCGTTCCTGGTTTTCACCAATAAATTCTTATTAATAATAATTAAAATTGGAAATTGGAAAATACTAAAAATGTCGACGAATTTGCAAGTTTTGAAGTGCCCTGAATATGTTTTGACATCTTTCGCTATGCCACTCGTTCTAAAATTTATATTTTTAAAATTAATTATCGTTAAAACATCAAAGTTTATTGTACCAAAAAAAACTTTCTTCGTTCTTCGTCTTGTGATGTTCTTTTTATTCTGTGTACAAAATTGTCTACAAAAATGACACTTGCAAAACGTTTTAGTGGTAAGCTTATAAGATACGAAAATTTTGAACTTTTTAAAAAAATCTTCTAAGGGTTAGTTAAGCCGTGATCAAATATTTTAGCAAAAACATTATGAAAGGAACTACGTAACGATAAAAATATGCACTAATTAATATACACCTTGTATATTTATATTGTGGTTAAGTTTTTTTAATTACAAAAAGCAAGGTGTAAAATGTTTGACTTTATTTCAAAAAAATGGAAAAGCGAAAATAAATATAAACATTTTTAAAGCAAAAATAGAGTTTATATTTGGGTTTATAATAAACTGTTTAAGCTTTAGACTTTATTTAATTAAACATCTTCAAAATTTGAATGTAATTGTGCCAAAATAAAGGCTCAAAATGTTTTGATTCTTATATTTTAATATTTTTACCAAAATATTTTTTTTTCATTTTAATTTACTTAAAACTTAACCTCTAATATTTTAATTTAGTTTATAACTATTTCAGAAAACCGCTTTTTATCATTTTAAAGTTCTTCTCTACTTTTCGTTTGTAATAAAATGGGCAAGATAAACTTTAAAAAGCCTCACAGTTTAAGGTTTTCAATATTATTAATTTGACTATAAACATGCTTTAAAAATATTAGCTTTGATAAAAGCTTTTTTGAACCACAATTAAACAATACCAAAAACAAGAATTTTAAATATTTTTAAAAATAAACGAATTACAACTACACCAATAGTATTTTTAAGACCCATTTATAGCCAATTGCGACATATTTTTAATTTTCAAGGCCTAGTACGCTTTTAAAATTCCAAACATAAAGATAAACTAATTCAAACCATTCAAGAAAATTAGCTTTACAATAATTTAAACCTAAATAACAGCATATCTGAATTTAAAACTATAAATATGCATTTTTTGGTTGTAACTTTCGTAAAACAAGAATTCCGTCTATTAACGTACAAACAAATTCTAAAATTGTGGTATTAACATGCGATATTTTTATTAAAATATTTGATTGCTAATAAATCAAAAATTCGTTCCATTATGATCACTTTAAGATAATAAAAACGTTGATGTTTAACTTTGAAAAATTTCACGCTTTTTACCGACTGAATCACCATCAACATTTTAAACAATTTCTACCAATAATTTATGCCTACGAGTATGTTTCTCTCCTGATCAATGTGAGATCAAATTTAAACACGGTTCGGAATGTATCATTATTTAGAAAGGTTATACGGTGAAAGTACATCGAAGTTCTACCATAATCTAAGCAGTTTTAGTCGTTGGCGAGTTGAAAAGAAAGTCTTAAGATATGCGCTGTGTGTCTTAGGAAATCACTTAATCATTTCCTGCCCAAGAACAGGTCATCACAACAGGTTGTAAGATACGAGCGTCTCTTTCTCTCTGGCCCTTATCGTCCACATTTAAGAACGAGATAGCGTGACGTTGTGTAATTTTATTATATAAAGATATTCATGTGACTGCTGGTTTGAGTTTTTTGAGTTCATTCATAAAATACCCCAGTGACCGAAATACACAATGATGTATTGTTTGTGCTGGGCTCGCACGCTAATAGCAAAGATAATTTTTAAGTGTATTACTCGAATTTATACAATAAAATACTTGTTTGGTATATTATAGGACTGTTTGTGTGTAGAGCCAGGAGGCATAGTATATTGGGCGCATTCTGTGACCTACTTCACCAAATCAGTTACGTACTGGACAACGTTAACTTGAAACAGTTTTGGAATTCAACTTTTAATCGATCACAGTAACACTTTACATTAAATAAATGATTTTTTTGTGAATAAGTTACAATAATTTTGAAATCACTTATTTATATATCCCTTGTAGAAGTGCCAGACCTGTTTCGAAACTTATATCAACCATTGTTTCCCATTAATTGCACATTTTTACAGGCAATAAGCTTATATTAAACAAATAAAGCAAATTTAGGCAAATCTTTCAACTTAATTGTCTTGAAAAAACTGGAATTATTTAATAACTTTTTTGGTTCTTTCATAGAAACGCAGTTGTACTTTGAAAGGTCTCTAGAGAAACGATTTATAAGTTTAAGTTCATATTATGTAAACGTACCTTTTGTTCCGTTTAATATTTTAATGTCAATGTATGCAACTATATTTTAAAAAAATACAAACTGGATAATTTTTAACGGCAGTAAGTAAATTAAGATTCTTTGCAAGTAAGTAAATAATATATTTAAGTCATTTTTTTTAAATAATTAAACATTTTGTCGACTATGTGAAGATTATAAAAGATATCGTACAGTTATAATATATAATAATAATAATGTAATTTATTTAGCGATTTGCTAACTATGTTTACATTTTATAACATGTACATATGTAAATATATAAAAATTAAAACTTTTCCTTAATAAAACTACTGAGCTTACGTCTAAACCTTACAATATTAGTTTCATTTTCAAGATCGCTTGTTAGTTCGTTATAAAATTTCAGTCCTTTATAAAATAGAGAATTTTGAGTGTAATTTCGTGTCCTGAATGGAAATTTAAAGTTTTTAGTTAGAAAATTATGAATATCAGAGTTTTGGGTTTATATTTTAACAAAGAACTTGGAAACAGGTTATTTATAACCTTGAAAATGAAAATAATCGTATTAAAAATTATCCGTTGTTTAATACTAAGCCACTGTAGAGTATCTAGCGTTAGAGTAATTTTGGTGTATCTGGAACAGTGTAAAATAATTCTCATAGCCCTATTTTGCAATTTTTGAAGCCCGTCTGTCATTAGTATTCGCCAGAAATAAAATACTAGCTCAGTATTCGAAATGGGGTGCTATGATACTTTTGTATAATAAAATTTTAGGAACGACTGGAAGTTTATTGCTTAATCTACCAAGAAAACCTATTTAATATAGAAAATTCAAAACAGAATCAATTTAGAAAAACGCGCAAATAACTTGCTGTGAAGAAGTTTTTACATAATCTTAAAAAACCAATCTTTTACAGCCCCAAAACGCAAAGTCGATTAATCAAACTTTTTCAGTGGAATCGAAACTGGTTTTATAATATACAGGGTAATTCATTTTATTGGTACCATGCGTTAGAAATATATGGAGAATGAAAAAAAATAATGATCTGAAATTTTGATCTTGGCCATAATGGCATATGGAAATACCGGAAGTGGACATCTACTTTCTTATTTCGAATACAATAGTATATTTATTATTGCATTTTTGAATTAAACACGTTATTTTAGAGAGACTTTTGATAGCATTTCCTATATCGAAAAACAGTAGTTTTTTAGATTTTTGAACCTTTTTGAATTTTTTTTTATTTACATCGTGATGCTTAATATTATCTACCGCAGTGTTTCTCAAACTTTTTACCCTGAACACCCCTTTTAAAATTAAATGCTTTTACAGGACCCCAATGAATTGTTTTGTAGACAACATTTTTGTTTTTTTCTGGCCTGGCAAATAAATTTGGATAAAATTTGAACATTATGAAAAGGCTTGGGGCCCCTTCAGAAAGATTCAGGGACCCCCCATGCAGAGGTCCGTGGGCCGGACTTTGAAAAACACTGATCTTCCGCAAGAATCTGTATTAGCGTTCCCTAAACCTAGCAATAATTTTCAAGTTATTAAGGATTTTTTAAAAATTTAAACCTACACTCTATCTCCAATAATAAGCGAAAATCAAAATACTTTTCTGTAATTTTAGTCGACCTTTATATTGCAAGTAAAAGCCGCAAAAATATCGAAAATCACTAAAAACTTACCAAGATAGTAGTTATGAAATGAATACTGCAAAATCGGCTTACCTAGAAAAAAAAAGCAACTATTAAAATCGGTCTTAATGACACATTAATACAGGGGCATAACGCTCATTGGACAAAAATTGCAGCGCAAGCTTATTCCAAGGCTATCTTGGCAATGGTCTCTAAAGAAAAGACAGAAGAACTGCTCAGGATGAGCAGAGTAAAAATCAGAGCCGCCACAGGACTCGTCACAGGACACTTTGAGCTAAACAAACACTAATAGGGCTCTCAGAAACCGATATATGCAGAGGATGTAGTGAAGAAAAAGAAACTCCTCTTCACGTAATATGCCATCATGAAGGATTCACACCCTATGGGCGTAGACTTTTAGGGATGGAAAAAGCCAACCAAGAAGAGTTAAGAAAAACACCCTTAAAGAAAATCCTGGAGTTTTTCAAAAACACAGGACTCCTTTAAGGGACCTTCACCAGAGGGTACAATATACCAATAGGTCGCAGTACAGGAACCCGAAAGGGGACCACCTTCGCGGAAATAATAAAAATCCGTAAATATTCAAAATCAACAGAACAGTGTACTATATGTTAAAATCAAAAAATAAATAAATGAAAGAAGTTATCAGCAGCACTTGTTTGCAAATTTTTATTTTATTTATTTTAAAAATAAATAAATTTAAATAAATAAGGCTTTAACTAATGGTAAAATAGTTTTATACACCATTGTCAGTACTATTCATTATATATTTTTTTAACTTCTAGTGGATTTTAGAGGTTCATTGCTAGTTCATGCATTTATGTATAACTTAAAAGTGTTTATTTTTTTGTCTGTGCTATTTTTCTTCTTTTAATATAATGCTACACTCTTTCACAGCTTCGGGTTGCTTTGCCAGTAAGAAAGTTTTCCAACTCTAATCTCATACAACAACAAGCACCAAACATTTTATAACAGATTCACAAGTCTTAACGACGTTACGAAATGCCTAATTATTAACTAAGAATAATTAAAATGAAGATGACTTTCCTCAGCTCCACATAATAGAGAACATCACACAAATTCAATTGTAACCTGATCATAATATAACAAAAAACACGCATCAAAAATTCCCACACAGTTTCTCAATTTTGCATGAGATACTCGGAATCTTCCTATACCCATGCACTAATTTATTTTAGTACGTTTTGTTTGCGCAATTTTATATCTTTAAAATAAATTGTTAATAGGTATGTCGTTGCGTAAGTCCAAATGTAATAAAATGTAAATACAGATGTAGAAGGCGTGTGAAATGTGACAACAATGATCGCTGAATGATATAATTATTATTTGCATTGTTAGAAAGTGACACATGACAATACCGGGCGAATTAATGTCACTTATCGTGAGATCCTTCCTTATTATAAAATTAACTTTCTTTGTTAAGTGTATTGGCCGTGTTTGCTGTGACGAAAAGTTTATAATATGCATTAAAAATCATGAGAATACCATGTAGATGATGCGGCTTGCAAAATGTGTTCCATATTTTTTTACATATATTTAGAAATATATCGAGAACGACTGACTACTTTCGTAAAACATTTCATGCAATAGTGTTATACTTTTTTATGTACAATTCAGAATTGTCTCGGTTGATTTAATATAATTTTAATTGACTATCATCCGTTGGTAACAAACAGATTACTAGAATTGGGTAACATTATTTCTTTGTCTAGAAGCAAGATTTAAATTTCTTCATTGGCTCATTTCACGCGTAATGTTCTTGAGAAAAAAATCGTTCCAACGGATGAAGCAGCGCGATACTTTGAAACTGTAAAGGAATTTAAATTGAAGAGAAGACATACAGTTAAACACGCTATACTTTAATCAAACACGTACGATTTTATATCGTATTAAATTTCTGTGTTTCTGTACCTATTGATGGATATGTTCATGTTATTTATCGTGCTGAATGCTTAAATATCTAATCAGGGAAGGCACGATATGTTATCGCTAGGATCTGACCAAGACTGTGTTTATTGCATCAAAAACAACAAAACTAAATGTTTTGCAAAGGTATACGTGCCACTGGCAATTTCCTTCGGAAAAATAGGGGAGAAACTGAAAAGTTGAATATTAAAGGTGATTTTTGCGATCGCGTTGGCCATGAAACCGTCCGAGATAAAATCGAAATTCTTCTATTTACCAATGCGCACATCCTTGGCAAGTAAAATGGTGCAAAGTTTTTGAAAAAATCCTTAATCGGTCCCGGAGAAAAACGCGAAAAACGAGGCCCTTGTAAAAACGGTTTAGCCTATGTTAAACGACTATGCAAGTCGCATGGATATAGTTATACAACTTCTCAAAACATAGCGCTTTTGCTGGGGTTTCGTTTTCCACGTTTTTCTCCGGAACCGTTTAGGATTTTTTTCAAAAACCTTACACCATTCAACTTGCGAAGGAAATATCCACATGCTTTGGCCAAAAGAAAATTCGTAAGTAAAATATTTGTGTTGAGAATAATGTAAGTCCATTTTTCGTAGTCTAATTGAATCGCTGATTGCAAAAACAAGTCCATTTTACCTAACTTTTGGGAACCTTGAAAAAACTGTTTAATTTATATTAAGATTTCACAAAAAAATCAAACAACATATATTTTTGAAGATCTACTGAGCTATTATTAAAATTGGTCCATTTCAATTCAATATTTTTTTAAACCACTTAATAATTACCATTAATAATTAATGGAGTTTGGTTGTTTTTGCAATCAATGTGATTTCAGTTTTGAAAATCCCTTTATTTCAAGTTAATATACAGGGTGTGTAAAAATTGGCGGATGCGCTACGTGGCGATGTTCTTCGTAAAATTCTAAGTCGAAAATCTTGATACAAAAATGTTGTACCATGCTTCCTATGGCCTCAGGAACCATTTAAAGAAAAAAAAACTAGCAACATTGCATACATTGATTTGCGTTTGGAAATTTTTTTATCAGCAATTTTCACTTAGGTTTAAACTAAATTTCAACAAAGGTCTTCAGTCTTGGGTCTGATGGGTTTACTCCTAGCGAAGGCAAAAATATCGAAATCTCATTTTGCATTAAAAATGGACTTGGGTTGTTTTTGCAATCGGAGTTTCAATTAAACACTGGGTTAGCTAATAAGTGAAACCGTATAATTTTTTAATTAAATTTGCTTTTTAATACAAAAATCTACGAGTTTATAAAAAAAGCATAATGTAATTTGCAAAAAGTAAACATATGTACATATTGAGATTAAACAATACTATTTTGTTTCTTGTTCTTATTTGTAAACAAAACCGCACTAACCCTTTTTTTTTTTTTGATGTTTTAACATTTATTATTTCAGGCAAAAAATATCGCGTAACGGGTCTAAAGATAATTTTTTTCGCCTTGGTTGAAACAATATCATAGCATATTTCTCTATAATAATATCCTTTGTAATTCTCTTAAGTGGGTTCACCTAATAAGATACTTAGGTAAGCTTTGTTTTTGGTGAACTAATTATGTAGGTGTGAGTTTATTACGTGATATTTTAAAGTTATATTATCTGCTCTGAAAGTGTTCTGTTTAGCTTCTAGTTTTGTAGACAGGAAGCGTTCCGTAAAGCGGTGGTCACCTTGACTAGACTAGCGGTACAAATTGTACAACGGCTATTAGCTTTCTTGTTACCGCAGCACCTGTTTTTCTAGTACACAGAACTAAACAAACCAGATGAATACATTATATTAAGGTTTGTTTACAATTCGAATTTTCAATTTTCAACGCGCCCGATTTTGGTGTAGTGTTATTATTCAATGGTGTTACGTAAGTTAGCGGAACTGGAAGTTTACAATATTGATCAAAAAGTTAATTAATTCAAATCGAATTAAAAGGATTTCGTATCCTTAAAAATTAAAATAACTTCGATTATGTAAGGCGATTCGTAAAATATTTTCCATTGGTTGTTTTTTTCTCATTGTATGCCTGGTTGTTCATAATTTAATCGACATATTTCAAAAGATTTGCTTTAGATCCGCTTTAAGGAGAAGAGTTAATAAAGAACACATGTCGTCCAGAGAATAAAACTTATCCCGAATAAAAGCACCATGATTTAAAGTTAAGAGAAGTTTAAGACGGGGAGATACGTTGAACGTTGTCTACACTTTCCTTTCATGGAGTGTTAAAAAAAAGCCATAAGGGGAAATGTACCATGACGAGAAGGACAATTTATAGCCAACAGATACAAATTATAGCTTACATAGATGACTTAGCTAGAAATAAAACGAATTTAATAGAAGCAAAGTCGAAGCAAAGTCGAAGCAAGAGCAAAGGACTGAAGATAAATGAAAAGAAAATGAAGTTTATGATACTGGATGGGCAGCAGAGCAAAACTCCAGACACAAAATTTGAACCGGTTATGAAGAATGAGGCTCAATATAAATTTGTTAAGAGTGGATAAATTCAACGTTTTGGAAGTCACTTTATCAGGAAATGGAGGAGAGGAAGCTAAGTTACAAGAAAGAATTATCAAAGGCTCAAGATTTCGAGCGGCATAAGATTATGTGGTCAGGTCAAAGAATATCTCAAGGAGGGTACAAATTAATATCTACAAAACAATTACAAGACCAATAGTTTCGTACCAGGCTGAGATGTGGAAAATGAATCCACCTGGGGAAGGAAGTTGCTAAGGAAGATATTTGGGGGCAACAGGGAAAGAGAACAAAAGAGAAGAAGAACAAATGAGGAACTGGAGAAATTATATGGTCAACCAAATATAATCAATGTAGTACAAACAAAGAATGAGGTAGCTGGAGAAAAGAATAACGAAACAATATTTGAGGGAGGAGTAACAAAGGGAAGACTCCAGGCAAATTGGCCAGAGGCAGAGAAAAAGGACCTGAAGGAACTAGTAAATAAGGAATAGGTAAAAACTGACAGATCATAAAAAAGAATGGAGGAAAACATGTTACAAAGCCATATTTTTGTTCATAAATTTGTGATCATCTTGAAGTTAGATTATTTTTCACGACATCAATTTTTTCATGATCCGATCTTTAACGTTTTCTGGGTCTCATTTTTTTTTATAAGTATTTATAAGATGATGATTGAACACGAAATTGTTACGTTGATGCATAATAAATTATATAATAATGGCAGTCGTGACCAAAGTCGATCCACAAAACGATAATACAGAATCAAATATTATAACGACTCATCCACAAATGCAAAACGCAATATCAAGCTTTCTCTTTGAATCGATAATTTCAAATTATTTTCATTTAGTGCTTCCTAATTCCTTTCAGACGCTAAAATGATGTTTTATACAAAACGTAATTTCGTTGTGGATTAAATGTATAATTTGTTTCTTTATGTAATCAATAAATTCAATTCAATTTTACTTGGATTGTCGTGACAGTTGTTAATTGTTGGCTTGTGATTTATTATAATAAATCGCGATGCAACGTCCTGCACAATCAAATTTGATTTATACAACACGAAAAATAAAGTTAAAATAAATTATGTATTTCATTAAACCAAGTACAATATGAGGGTAGCAAACTAAAATATATATTTCACGTGTTAATTGATCGAATGATGTCATGAATAAATATACAGGGTGTGTAAAAATTGGCGGAAGCGCTACACGTGGCGATGTTCTTCGTAAAATGCTAAGTCGAAAATCTTAAGACGAAAATGTTGTACTATGTTTGCTGTGTCTGCAAGAGGTCCTCAAAGTTTTGACATTTAGTCCCTTAATAAGCGTTATTATTTAATACTTGTAAATGAAAAAGCTGCAATTTGGAATAAAAATAAATTTCGAATAGTATTTTATCCTAGATATTGTGTTCTTCCTTTCAAAAATTGGTGTTGAAAATATATAAATCACTGATTTGAATGAAAATAATACATATGGCAACATTGTCATTAGCTGTCATCTCTGTTTTTCTCGTAATTATTTCTTGTTTGTGTTTTACGATACCCAAAAGTTTGCAGCTATGTTTACGAGCTGAAGGCTTTCAGTTCGAACAAAAATTGTAAATACCTAAGTAAAAATTGCTGATAAAAAAATGTCCAAACGCAAATCAATGTATGCAATGTTGCCAATTATTTTTTTTTCTTTAAATGGTTCCTGAGGCCATAGGAAGCATGGTACAACATTTTTGTATCAAGATTTTCGACTTAGAATTTTAAGAAGAACATCGTCACGTGTAGCGCTTCCGCCAATTTATACACACCCTGTATATAAAAGTCCAGGCTGACTCGCTGACTCTGTGACTCTGTGACTCTGTAACGCATGAAAATAGCTACAAAATAAATTTGTCAGTTTTGACGTCTATCAGGGTTGACTTATGTCATACTTGACAATCATCATGAGGTTATGTTATTATAAAAAGTAATAGTTTAAATTTAAGATATACAATATACCCGTCCTAGGACGGGCTACGTGCTAGTTATTAAGAATAAGTAATTAATTATGGGTGCCATTGATATGAGCCATTTATTTTGAAACTTGCATAAGCCACTTTTATGTTATTTTGAGATATCAAATGTTTTGCATTTTAATGTGCATAAAAACTGTGAAGAATTTTTCCTTATATTTTGTTGCCTCTGTTTCTTATATTTTTCTCAGCAAACATAATTTCGCGCAGACGTTAACGAATCCACATTTTTCTTCACTGTTAAGTGACTTAAGCCACTTTCAAAATTAATAGTTTTTAAAAACTACGGACTTATGTTGATTTTGTCCGATGTGTTTAACTGAAGTGATGTTTAAGAAGCAAGTAATTTAAAAGAATTAATGAGTGCATTATATTTTATAAGTAATTTTTATGTGTTTTATTATAAGTTTATTCAATTACTTTTTCTTTATTATTGATAGTGATAAAATACATAAGTAATAAGTAAAGTCATCAGTACATGTTGAAATATAAGTGTAAGTAATTTATATAACGTATTTCATAGAAAAGTTTATTCATGTATTAAATCGTTGTCTTTAAGAGGAGTGATAAAGTCTTGGGACATTTCACTTTTTTTTTATTTTTAAAATAACTGTGGGAATCAAATTCATAATTAGGCGAGTTTCAAAATAAACGTATTTGCACTTCTGTTTAATAATAATAAATTTCTATTGACGCAGACAGTAATGATTTTGAAAGAAATTGCAAGTAAAATGTTTAAACATAAAAAATAAAAATACAATACAGTTTTGTAATCGTAAACAGTTTTAACTGATTTTTTGCAAGATGTGACTTTCAAAATAGGCGGCTCATATATAAAATGTCTTAATTCAGTAACAGATTAGTAACAATTATTTTCAATTGTTCTTAAATGATGTTTCCTAAAAACTTTTTTACTTTGCTAAAGAAACAAAAAATGATCGACTATTAGTTTAAGCATTATTTTATAATGAAATGCAAAAAAGCGATTTATAAAATTTGATCGCAATTTGGAACAAGTTATACAAGGTTGGCGAAACTAACGTATTAATTATTTTGTTGAAATGCAGAAACCCGGTTTAAAAGGCAATACATAATGTCATTAGAAAGTCCATAAGGTTATATTACTGTCCACCAAAGATCTTTTGCGGAATTTCCGGAATGTATAAGTCACGAAGTATCACAGCGTGTAAACGTTTTAAAAATTGTTAATTTATTGCGATTTATCACTCTTGCGTTCCCTCTTTTTAAGTAAAACTTACTTAAAAATAATGGAACTAAATTAGTATAAAAAATAAATTAAAAATATCTGCGCATCAAAGAACAGTAACAAAACAAGCGAATCGCATAAAATAAATGAACATCGCCGCGCAAAATATTTAACAGTGCTGTTGACACCATTAAAAAAAAAAGATGCCGTGAAATTTCTCCAGTCAAGTAGTATTTATCGGCCGGCTTTTATATAAATAGCACTTTTTGTATTATTCAATGATTTTCTAATTAATTCCATGTGTAATTGATACATTTTTTTATGCAATAAAACGTTTATTAATGAAAGAATTTAAATGCGTGGCATTGAAATTTTAATTATCGTGCAATTATTTAAAATTAATTCACCAGAGAAAATCTTGAGAAAGGAGATAAAGATTTTAAATCATTTACATGTATCCTTAAAAACTTTTAACACTTAATGTACGCATGCAAGTAATTTTCGCCTGAGGTAAGGAGTTTCTGGGACACCTCAACCAATATTGAATATCTTCAAGCCACAAGGATGTGGATATTTTCATTCAAAGTGTGTTTTAGGAACGCAGCAGTTTACCTCATTTGCAAAAATTTATTATATTGTAAAAGATTTACATTAAAGAAAGTTGGAATTGCGAAAAGTAAACATTTTAGTGTCTGATTTCTGAGCCAAAAAAATCTGATGGATGTTACAACCAGTGTTCCCTCTAAGGTGTGCGATAGTGCGCGCGCACAGCGTTTAAAAAATTAGCGCACGAAGATCATACATTCGCAGTAATGTTCAAATTCAAAAAGGTTTATTTTTCTTAGCTGACGCGCTAAACTATCAGACTGTGTATGACGTACGTGTTTACCCCCATTATGATTCTTTGTGAGAATATTTTAAAGAAGATCTGGATGATCCTATTTCAAAATTTGTTTAAGGAAATAAGAAAATCTTGAATTTCAAGCAAACGTGGTAATTTTAAATGAAATTTTGGAAGAACTTGCTTCATTGTGCAAAATTTTCCAACGGCGCCATCTAACACCACTTAATGCATATCAATTTATTCTTGGAAAAATTAATAAAATCAGAGATCAATATCTTAAACAAACTAATGTTCCATGGAGCAGTTAAGTAAAAATTAATCTTGATAAAGCTCGAAAGAACAATATTAAAGCTGACGCAAGTTCCATGTTAAAATTTATAGATATGCCATGTTTTCATTTAGAAGAAAGATTTCCTGAAAATGAAGTTCAAGAATGGACAGCATTTGGTTTATCAGCGTTTTCCACATGTGATTTTATTTACGGCATTGCAAAGTCGAGTCTCTTTGTTTAAAATATAAAAACATTTTAAGCGATAAATCGTCTATTATTAGACAATATACCTAATGATTTTAAATTTGCAGTGAAAGAAAAAATCCAAAGTAAATTGATAACTACTTTAGCGGATATGTTATCATTTTCACAGGAAAATGAGCAGTTTCGCGACCTTTCAAAATCACTGGATATTAGTGGAACATTTTTGGCATCTAGCGTTGATTGTGAACGAGGTTTCAGCTTGATGAACTCAATAAAAAATAAGCAAAGAAATCGTTTAGGGGAAATTAATTTGGATATTCTGAAGAGAGTAAAATCATATCAAAGTGATGGAAACAAAATTAATCTAGATCGTGTATATTCGGAATGGTTAAATTGCAAAGATAGAAGAGAAAGATGTAATATTCTATGTGCAAATAGAAATCAGAAGCATTTTTCTTCATGTATTAGTTTTTTAAGTGAAGCAAATAATTTTCTTACGTTTTTCATGTACACCAGGGGTTTGGAGCGGAGCGCGGAGCTGGAGCGCGGAGCAGTGGAGCAATGGGTTTTTGCCCGGAGCGGGAGCGGAGCCCGGAGCAAATAATTTTGATTGCTCCACTGCTCCACTTTACTATTATAAACTACTTTTTTTTTAATGAATTATTCTCATGGGTATAGTATTTAATAAAATTATAAATAATTTTTATTATTTTGTATTTGAATTTTGAAAAATTTTAAAGAACTTTTTTTTCTTTTTTTAACTTTTGAAGATCAATAATTTGTTCATTTATTTAACTTCACTTGTTTCTTAGGGTCAAATATTGTAATTTTTGGTCCATTTCCACATAGGTATCTCATAAAATTTTAGCTTTGTTTGAAAAAACAAATTTTTAACTAAAAAAAACTTATTTTATTAATATTTGGAGCGCGGAGCGGAGCGGGAGCGGAGCTGGAGCAGGCATCTTGATGCCGGAGCGGAGCTGGAGCGGAGCAACTAAAAAATTGGACTGCTCCAAACCCCTCCTTAGAATGAATATATAAATATTACATGTTGTTAATTTTTACAACAATTTTTTGCGTATGGATTTATATAACGATAATATTCAAATAAACATTTTTGAAATTAAAATCTTGTTATAATTCTTATTACAAATTTTTGCTGACGTAATTGACTTTAAAATCAATAATGTGATTAAGTAAGTATTATTTAAAATGGCGCACAAATTACTTCGATTTTACAAAACTTGCACAAACGAAAAAAAAAAGCGCGCTATAGTTGGTAAAAATTAGAGGGGTCATTGGTTATAACACCAAAAAATAAATAGTTGGGTTAAAGAAGTTTGTTATGATTGAGGATAAACAATGTTAAACTACCTTCTGTTTTTCTTTTACGGTTTTATTTTATTGTTGGCATTAGTTGGTCTTGAAATTTATTTTAATAGCAAAATAGGTTTAATTTTCATATAATCATTGCTTTTTCCAATGTACATGGTATGTTTGTTATTATACGAGCTAAGAAAGTGGTTGAATGGTAAAAGTTGCAGGTACACTTTTAGGAGCTTACAAACATGATTCTTTGGTTCTTGTGTCTGGGCTAGTTTAGATTATGCATGTCAATGATCAAAAATAAGACATTTACTCCCTAGTTTAAAGGGTTATTTATAAATATTTTTATCTTCTTACAAGGGTCACGATATGTAGAATCTGATCAAGACTGTTTTTATTGTATCAAGAACATCAAAACTAAATGTTTTGCAGAGTTATACGTGCCACTGGCCATTTCCTTAGGAAAAATAGGGAAAAAACTGAAAAGTTGAATAACAAAGGTCATTTTTGCGATCGCGTTGGCTATGAAACCGTCAGAGATAAAATCGAAATTCTTTATTTGCCAATGCGCGCATTCTTTGCAAGTAAAATGGTGCAAAAGTTTTTGAAAATATCTTAAACGGTTCCGGAGAAAAACGCGAAAAACGAGTCCCTTGTAAAAACTGTTTTCCCTATGTTAAACGCCTATGCCAGTCGCATAGTTTTATTTATACAACTACTCAAATCATAGAGGTTTTGACGGTTTTCTCCGGAACCGCTTAAGATTTTTTCAAAAACTTTGCACAATTTTACTTGCAAAGGATACGCGAATTGGTAAATAAAATAATTTCGATTTTATCTCTTGACGGTTTCATGGTCAACGCGATCGCAAAAATTACTTTCATTATTCAACTAGCACGTATAACTCTGCAAAACATTTAGTTTTGATGTTCTTGATGCAATAAACACAGTCTTGATCAGATTCTAGCGACAACGTATCGTAACCTTCCCTGGTTAGGATATTATTTTAGAAAAGCAACCCTTAATAATGTGTATAAAACAAATAAATATTAGATCTTCTATTTGTTATTAATGCATAAAATCTGCAAAATAACAAACCGGTTTTTTAAAGTACTACTTAAAAACCGTATTATTTTTATTTTGGTCCTTTTTGGTTAATCCAAATCTAAAATATTTTCGGCTTTCGAGTAATGGTTTTAAAACTTGCCCCAAAATATTTTTTTAGTGTCTCTAAATCGATTGCATAGTATAACTTGTAATACAGTGCGTCAAAAACAATTTAGTCTTTCATGAATCCCAAAATTAATTAAACTAAATTCAGAAACATCTTACCTGCTATTAGCAAGTCTACGCCAAAAATTATAATTAGATATTTCCTAACTGCTACTATTAGCATCGCATCTGGCGAATGAATACAAAAAGCCGTTAGATTTGTTTAACTTGACAGGCAGAGCCTATCAGACTGATAGGCGATTCACGACTCGTTACATTTAAATTAGGTTTATTAATTTTTAATGACGCAAATTTAATTCGCTTTTTTTGCAAACTAGCAAATAGTTCCAGTGTTTAAGTAATGTTATGACTTTATACTGTAAATTCGGAATTTGTTGTACAATATTCGAAATTTCTCACCAGTTTTTAAGCAAACAGTCTACACTAGTTTTAATTTAAAAATATTCAAGTTAGCCTGAGATAATTTGTTATTTTTTCCTTTTTAGCCATATACAGTGTGTTTGAAATTCGAGTTTAAGGATGGGGATCTCGCTTATTAGAATAGCTAGAATATAGGTTTAAATTAGGCAAAGTTGCTAAATTTCGTGCTCATTAATAATCCGAAAAGAAATTGGAGATATCTCAAACGGTATCCGAGAAAATTGGGAAAAACCGGAAAATACGATTTTTTAAAATCGTCTATAACTCCTTCGGAGTTTGAAATATTTCAAATGTGTTAAAACATTGTCGAAGCAACTTTTTAAGCCGAATCGGATGGTGGTCACAAATTTTTCCTAGATCGATTCGTTTTTGTTTTATGACAACCAACTTTGTTTTTTCTTATGGGCGCAATTTTTGCTATTTACATAATCAAATAGCATTTATTTTTCTAAATCAATTGATGTATCACACATGGTATTTTACTTTTTCTTTCATTGTCAAATTTCAAAAAATACGTTTTAAACAATAACCATTATAAATCAGATTGGCCGGTCATTGTAGTTTATGTTGTTTCCATGACAACCGATCAACAAACTAAAAGTTTTCAAGGCCTGTTAGTCGTAAAAATGAAGTTTAATTACGAAGAAAAACGCGATATGCTGCCCATAAGAAAAAACAAAGTTGGTTGTCTAAAACAAAAACGAATCGACCTAGGTGACCACTATCCGATTCGGCTTAAAAAGTTGCTTAAGCAACTTTTTTACACATTTAAAATATTTCAAACTCCAAAGGAGTTATAAACGATTTTCAAAAATCGTATTTTCAAGTTTTTCCTAATTTTCTCGGATACCGTTTGAGATATTTCCAATTTCTCTTTGGATTATCAATAAGCATCGAATTTAGCAACTTTGCCAAATTTAAACCTATATACTCTAGCTATTATAATAAGCGAGATCCCCATGCTTAAACTCGAATTTCAAACACCCTGTATACAAAATACACGCTTACATTTTTCTAGAATAACTTTTTGCCAAAATTATATGCTTTTTTGCGTTTTTGTTTAAATTTTGCGTTAAATTATTACAACAAAGTAATAATTAAGAACCAGAACAGTATTCCACATGTTGGTTATAATGTAAACCGTGTTTGTTATGGATGAGTTGGGCTCAACAGCACCTGCCAGTTAATAACCGCTGTTAAATCTTTTTAATAACTACCTCCTACTCCTTTTTATTATTCTTGAAGCGCCAAGATATGTTTATTCCGATATATTTAACCGTTAATTGTAGTGTGTAATCAAACATAGTATTTCCACGAGCGAAATTTACAAACAGTTACCTCGAGTAGCTATTTCATCGTTGTTTAGGTCTGAATACATCAATAAAATAACAATAAATTATACCTTTTGATTAGCATTAACACGGAAAACATCATAGGTACCGTTAAAACTATAAATAAGCAGATGACTCGGTCTAAAATGTGGAATTGATGACATTTGTTTAGGAACTTTTCCTTTTGTATGTAAATAGTTTAAATGATTGCAATAGTTTTTATACAAAACGAAAAATTTACAGAAAAAAAAATCTGGTTATTCGGAAAAGTCCCGTATCCATAAATATATACAGGATGTTCCACATAGAAAGGCCACTATTGGTATCTCATAAACCAACGGTTCTGAACCAGTTTCCATCAATGTACCCCTTGGCTTTATTGTAAAGCGTCATGTACCCCTTGTCAATTGGTTTATTTCTAACGAATTTTTTTTATGCATATAACATAGGTACAATGTAAAAAGCATTTAGTGCGAAAATTGTTGGTTCTTGCTTTTCACCAATTTTCTTATTATTGGCACTGTATTTAACACGTAACCCTGTAGAAGTGTGGAGTACCCCTTGGGGGTCCATCGACCCCTGGTTCAGAACCCCTGTGAGGTAAGAGCGACAAAGAAGTTTAAATTAGACAAATCGTTCCCCTTTCTGAGATCTATTGAGTGACGCATTAATGTTTTAAAAATTTTCCATGGCACGCTAGATAAGAAACCAAAATCGAAATGGGCATTTTTATAAAATCGGTAATAGATCGGTTATACTTAATGGTACAAACATATTTTTGGGGAAAAAGATTTTTTTACGCACTGTTAAATGAAAACATTTATTTCTTTCAATTCGTTCAAGTATAATAATTACAAAATTTATACCTACAAGAAAAACTAAATGTTGGGTATCTTTGCAGAGAAGATCTTTTACCACTTCAATACAGGGTGCCCATTTTTCTAACCTGTTGTATGGGTAACTCCGTTAATATTAGAGATACAGAAACGTTTAAATTAGCAAATTTGTGCAGAATTTAAAGGGAAATCTGATGCCATTTTCAAATTTGACCTACGTCATCAACTTTTTGAAATATTTTGAAAAAACTGAAAAAGGTCGATTTTTTCAAACTTGCATAATTCCGTAACCATATGAGTTAAAACGAAAATAAAAATTGGCTTTTATAGATGTTTTTACGTAGATTTTAAATATGTTAACGGAATTTTCATAGCACTCTCGATTTCCGAGTTATAGCACAAACTTGCATTTTTTTAAATGGAAGTCATAGTTGGCTATGGTCTTATTAAAAAGGTTATTTTTTTCTCGTTTCAATGATATAAGGGTTGTTATGCTTTACTTTTGTAGTTTTTCTTTAAATAAGCAAAAATCATTTTACATGTTCACTGCCTACTAATAGATGGGAGTTATCCTGTGTTGATGTTCTTTTTTTTTCGATGTGACATTTAAGAGTTGTCTCTTATCGTTAGTGTAGAAATTATTAGGCAGTTACAGCCTTTTCAGTTGACATCACATTCAAGGGACAACTCCCGGGTAGATGATGTTGGTTTATAATTTATGTATTCTAGGACTCTCTCTTCATCTTCTTGCATAAATTTAATTTTCAAACCTTTGGATTTTGTAAATGACCTGTATTTTTTTAAATTGGTTTCTTATAACGAAAATAATTTCTTTCTTGGTTGCCTCGTTTCCATAAATCTTTGCAAATACATTTCACTTGAATTTCTACTATTTCTATTACAAGCCTAGTAATAAAAAAAGCATGTCGTTTCTTTTTTCATTAGAAAACATTGTTTTTGAAATTTACAATAAAGTCAATCAAAAATTTTGTTCAACACGAGAGAGAGATTTATACGTATGACAAACAATAAATTTTATTTGACAAACTCTGAGGTTTTGTTTTTAAAATTTTGTAACTGGCTAATAACTGCTACACTAACGATAAGAGACAACTCTTAAATGTCACATCGAAAAAAAAAGAACATCAACACAGGATAACTCCCATCTATTAGTAGGCAGTGAACATGTAAAATTATTTTTGCTTATTTAAAGAAAAACTACAAAAGTAAAGCATAACAACCCTTATATCATTGAAACGAGAAAAAAATAACCTTTTTAATAAGACCATAGCCAACTATGACTTCCATTTAAAAAAATGCAAGTTTGTGCTATAACTCGGAAATCGAGAGTGCTATGAAAATTCCGTTAACATATTTAAAATCTACGTAAAAACATCTATAAAAGCCAATTTTTATTTTGGTTTTAACTCATATGGTTACGGAATTATTCAAGTTTGAAAAAATCGACCTTTTTCAGTTTTTTCAAAATATTTCAAAAAGTTGATGACGTAGGTCAAATTTGAAAATGGCATCAGATTTCCCTTTAAATTCTGCACAAATTTGCTAATTTAAACGTTTCTGTATCTCTAATATTAACGGAGATACCCATACAACAGGTTAGAAAAATGGGCACCCTGTATACTTATCGATCAACTGTTTCATACAGCTTCCAAACACTTGCGCATTAAAAATATCAAACTTAGTCTCACAGTTAGTTATTTTACTAAAAATTGGTTAAAGGTCGGTTACGAAAGATTAGAAACTTTCTTGTTATTGCCGATAGCGACTTAGATCATTGCGTAGCGAGTTTGATAGGCGAAAAAGCGAAACTATACGACGGGTCAACCTCATATATGTTGATTAAAAAATCGAATTAAATATACCTACATTTGGAGTAATTTATTAGTAAAATTCTACATATAATTGCTAGTTGTCGGCAACAGTAAATTTAAAATATCATAACTGCCTTATCGAAACATTCCAAACCATCGGAGATGTACAATCTGCGCGTTTTTTTTTATCAAGATGCGGAAAATATTTGTAGGATGATTATTGAATAATAACGGGCTTAAAGTGTGATATAATTACAAAAGAACTGCTTATTAATAACACGCAAGTTTCGAAGTGTACATGCATTTTTTCAGAATTGAGAAAAACTTGTTGTGGAATAGTAAAATACTGTTTTACGAATTTTTTTACCATAATTGTCTCTATCATTTATTTAGTCATAGGTAAGTCCTTCTACCTTTAGACGTAGGACTTTTTTTTACAATAACTGATTTTTAAATCACATGTAAGGCACTTAACTAAGTATAGGTATGTAATTAGAAAATAATAGTAACTTTATTAAATACAAAAACAAATATATGAAATTTAAAGACTGCCGGTAATTAATTAGGAGATTTCAACGTTAGCACAAACGACAAACCCGATTAATCCTTTTATTTCGGAAACAGTAAACAGTCAAACAGTACATTATTTAAGTACCTGTAACTTATTTTAACAAGACACGTATGACCTGACAAAAGTATTTCGTTTAATAGATACATAAAAACATACAAAGTTCTTAAGATAACAAGCAAATCACGAGTAATTTGAACGGTAGTCCAAACAACGAACCCGGTCAAATTTAAATTAATTCATTAAATTATTAGGTATAGACTTCTGACACATTTACAAAACGTTTAATGTGATGTTATAAGTTTAAGTATGTCCTCTTAATCTGGAATTTAAAAAAAGCATTTGTTACACATATGCTGAAGCGTGCTTTAATCAATGACTTAAAAATTTCGCCTAGTTTTAAAAATGCAATAAAAGTAACATGAAACGATCGGCACTCGTTTTTGCGATATTGTTTTATACTACGTGACACTGCAACAATTTCTAGGTTAGCGATCAGACCTATATTAGATGCTGCGGAATTTCACAAATAAATCTCTTTTGTTTAAAAAAACAGAAACAAAACAAAGAGTGGACTGAGGCGATTCAATGCGTTTCATTACAAAAAATTATGTTTTGTGTATCGAATAACAAAAGAACAAAACAAAAATAATGAGATGAGCCAAGGCTGGGTTGATTTCGAGGTAAATAATAATTGTTATGGTTAATTATTTTGCTTTTATTTGCAAATTGTAGCGCAGAATAGTAAAATGGAGAAAATTACCAAGTAAATTTGGTAAGAAGGCTTTTAACTTTCGCTAAATTGAATTTCGCATTAAAAAATTTATAATAATTCTGTTAATTTCGCGTAAACGGAAATAAGTTACTTATGTTATTAACAGAAATTTTTGGAATTAATTTTGTGGATGAAAAGGTTTGAATATTTTGTTGCTTTAATTTAGGGGCCCCAAACTTTTTAAAAGGAGGGCCACGTAGTGCTAAATGGAGCGAATTCTAAAAATTGTATATAGGTACACTAAATAGCTTTATAAGAATAACAACAATAATAACGCAAATACAACTAAACAAATGAAATTTTCTTAATTTTAAAGTAAACTAAATATACTACAAATAAAATATTTTTTTTACTAATATGAATCAATAGTTGTTCCGAAAATTAGGATTAATAACAATTAATAATCATCGTTAAATATTGAAATAGTGCTAATGAAAACTATACAATGGTTTCTTTGATGCCTAAATTAGGCTATGGATATTTGGTAACAAATTTTACTTATTTTCACTTATTTTTAAAAATGTATTAAAATAATAACCGTCGATTTGTTTTGAGTGGATTTTTATATGAATATTTTTCATTCCAAAAGATGATTGTCCGCTTAATGAAAAAATCACTATTTTTGTGGTATTTTCCTTCAATTATAATTTTAAACAGACTTACAACTTAAATTGCATCTTCTGTCAATTTTTTACCTATCTACGAATGAGCGTGAAGCTGAGAATCTGTTGAGGACTTAAATTGCAGAGAAATAGGTGATTATTTTTTTTAAATTAAAACGTAAGATCACAAAAATAATGGTTTGTTGGTGTCTTGGATGAAGGTGCTAATGAATATTTTAACAAAGTATTAAATTACATGATCTCATGTTTGAATAATGTAGTTGCTAGTTATTTTTCACATCCTTAAACGCTGTAATGTACAAATTTAAAATTTGCATTTAAATATTAAAGATGTTCAAGGTAACTTTTTATTTTCGAATTCCCGGAATAACGCCTTACAACTTGTAACATAATGGTTAATACTGTATGAATAGATATATTGTATACGTAAAAAGATGAAACGACGCATTTAAACCCCAAATACTTGTTTAATGATCACATAAATATTGGTAGATGTGTGGGATGGATAATTATTTTTGATGTCACTACCCGCTAAACATTCTAAGGATAATAAACCAATAAAAATGCAAGAAAATAGGCATTTTACGTTGTTAGGTGATGTCAATGTACGATATACAATTATTTTTTTGCGAGCCCAATAAGGAAACTTGATTGAATAAAATTATACAAAACTCGGGGTATTTATCCTGAGTTAAGATGTTTTGAAGATGGATGGTTTTAAAATTGTTTCAAATTAAAATATAAATTTAATTTCATTGGAAGTAACATAACACAGGTATTAGTACACCTACCTATACATATAGAATTGTGTACCAACTGTGCTAAGATGTTTCAGATAGGGAAGTTGAAAAATAATTTTTAGAATGGATTATGCCTTATGCCTATAAATTAACAGCACAGACATGTCTAATAAACTTTTTTGTTCAATTTTTATTTCTTAATCTACGGGTTTTTCATTAAAAAAATGCGAAAAAAGGCGAAGGTGATTCCTTTTCGAAAATTAATAAGGGTCTTTTATATAAAAATAATTTTTTCCTCTTGGAGTTACACCCCCCTAAAGGGGAGCGGTAAAAATAGGTTTTTATTTTATTTCTCAAATTTTAATAAATGTAGGAGAATGATATTTGGTAGATTTTTATACTTATTAAAAGGTTTCCCATAATAATATTTTTAATCATCCCCCACCCTCACAGGGAGCTGAAAAGTGCGACCCCTGTTGGTTTTTTTATCAGAACTGTTTGGTGGGTTAAAATTTTGAAATTTGAAAGCTTGATTTATTTAGAAACTTCTTTATTCTTTAACAATTCTATTCAATTCTACCAAGCACATTAAAAAAAAAACAATTAATTTACGATAAATGAAAACACGTTGTATATTGAAAAGCGCTTGATTTTCTGAGACCCATGTCCTGCGCTGATATTATTTAACAGAACATTTGCGTGTGTCATAACAAAATTTTTAGTATTAGAATACTTTAACCGAACTTTTTTATGTTATAACCCAATAATTTAAAGTAGGTACCAATTTTTGTGTGATTATTATTAAATATACAGGGTGAAAATAATCTATATTATGTTGTATGGGTAACTTTGTTATTATAAGAGTTACATGGTCTGTTAAATTAGCAAAGTTGGGCAAGAGAAAATTTAATGCCATTCAGACATTTGACTTACACCTTCAACTTTTTTCAAATATTTTGAAAAAACTAAAAACACGATTTTTTCAATGTTAAATAATTCCATAGCCACTTATGTTAAAACCAAAATGTTTATGATCTTTCACTAACTATTACTATTAAATCTAAATTATAATTTACGTCTAAAGTGTAGCGCTCTCCTCATGGGCAATACAAATTTAAGATCTGCACCTTGTAGATAATAATGTTTTCCTAAGCATAAAACGTTTTGTTTGATGAACTGTCCTTTATATTTAAAGGCTATATTTAGCTATTGCTAAAGTTAATTCATCGATTATTGTATTCAACTGTCTTTTTAAGATTAGCTGTTTTCAGTAATAGTTAGTGGAAGTTCACAAATTATAATGAAATGTAAAAAATATCTTAAATTACTTTTTTTTTTGTGTTTAATTAAGTACAGCTAGTTTATTTATGTTTGTCTGTTTTCTTTTCCATTGCCACTTTGATTAAACTTTACAAAAACAATTATATTATAATAACTTACTTATTTTTAAACATAAACCCAACAACCCCTACATCAATAAAACGAGAAAAAAATCTCTTTTTAATGAACCCATAGCCAACTACGGTTGTCCTTTAAAAAAACTCAAGTTTGGCTTATATCTCAAAAATCGAATGTGCTATGACTTTTTAGATATTTTTTTCCTATTCTTCGTAAAAATATCTACATGAATCATTTCACATTACAGTTGTAACATAGGTGCTATGGAACTATTTACCATTGTAAAAATCGTGGTTTTAGTTTTTTTTTTAATATTTAAAAAAGTTGAGGGTGCAGATCGAATGTCAAAACGGCATTAAATTCGTCTTGAAATTCTGCCCCTTTGCTACTTTAACCGACTATGTAACTATTATAATAACAAAGTTATCCATACAACACATGTAGATTATTGTCACCCTAATAACAAAACAGTCTACTCTTTATGTGTGCGAATATTTTATGTTAATATCAAAAACACATTAAATGTGTTTTCTTACAAACATTTTCTTGCAGTTATGGCCTTCACAGTGGCACACAAGATAAAGTACCGTAAAACTATAGAAAAAGACGCAATTAAGAAGTAAAACACGTTCAGTGACTGACGACATACGGTAGTAGCTACATACGGTTTCGTTTTTCACATGCAGTTCCACGTGAATTAGAGGCCTAAGTCTAACTAACAGTAAACCTGGAAGGCATCGTTTACACGCGGATATTACCCGCATCATTTACATCGAGAAGTATTTCTTTATCTATCCAGAGTTATTATGCCCACGTGCTGCCTCCGTGTTTACTTTATTGCCACATAGGTTTGAATAAACAATCATTTCTGAACGCATGGGTGGAAATCCGTCAAGATGGAATTATGAAAATAATGATGACTGTGGAAGATGCAAAGCCGTGACGACTAATAGGGTTGTAAGTATAGTGGGCTCCTTTGGAGAGACCATAGACGTGCGAAAACTTTGGACCAGGGATCGGTAAGCAGGATATCCAGACGTGCCCCCCTTGTGGGTGCGTAAATGGATTGAAAAGTTCGCGACCTGGCTTGGAAATAATTGTTTAACAGGTTGAAAATTACTAGATGATCTCCTCGAAGCACAATCCAATTATTCCAGCAATTCTCCAACCCCATTATGCCCTATTTGTAGACCGCCTCCGCGGAAATTAAAGTATAAATAAATAGGGTGTATATTGTAAGTAGACTCTAACAAAAGCCAGAGAAAAACGCGTACAAAAAATGTACTCTGGGTTAAAAGATCCTTACAGACTTCTTGTTGACGTGATTTTCCATAAAGTAATACCTTCAAAAGCTAATCCTCTGCACTCCTTTTTAGTTGACCTTGTAAAAGCCCATCTTTTGGGGGCAATAAACAGTATCGATTAATTTATCACTACTAAACTACAGTCAATGGCCAACCTATTTTTTAAATCTGAAGTAACATTAAAATGTTTTTTTAGCAAAATCATATAAATCAAGAGTTAAACCCAACATTTTCTGCTTGTGTGGCCGGTACGACAATTCTAACTGTGCTTGCACATAAAAATACCAGAGTATTGTTAACAGCTAACGTTAGATGCAAATGAACTTCAAATTTTAATGTAGAAAGTATGTAATCGAACCCGGAAATGTCCTGCCAGCTTGTAAATGCACGTCGGTAACGCCTCAACTCGATTGCACTTGATATCACAAGTCCAGCAAAGCTTTGCAGGAAGTTGTTTTTTACACAAAAGCGTGTAAAAGATATCCAATCAGTCACCGACATGAAACCGAACACTTGTTCTCGGGCACTTTCTTGTAAAATCTCTCATTTACACACTAATCAAGTTAATGGTAGTGTCTCGCAAATGAAGCAAGCAGTTCGTTACTCATGAATAAAATTAATGTTGTAAAGTGACCGGTGATATTGGCAGCTGATTGACCATCTGCGCTAAACAGGAACGATATTTTCCTTGTAAAACATTTTAAATCGATAGCTGCTTAAGTCGAGAGAACGATTAGCGTTGGTGATAATGTGCTATCAAAATCATACATCTGGCGAACACAATTGTAAGAAAGTGTAAAATATAATTACTTTAAAAAAGATAATTTGTTTTTTTCAGTTTGCAAATTCGCTGCTAAGCGACTTTATTGGGGCATATCCGGAAAGTAAGTTCCGTTTGGCTTTTAAAAAACAAGCTTTAATTTTGAAATATTTGCCATCCTTAATCTACTTTGGAGTTTAAGTTTTTTTTTTTTTTTAAGCCAATTGTTACTTTTTGAGTGTGCCTTGTACTTAGATTTTAAATAATTAAAATTTCTGTGTTTATACTCTTAGTACAAGACGATGACGTACTTAATTTGGAATGCATTATGCATTGCTTTTTAAGCACTAAGACATTGTTACAATTTTTATTCATTTTAAAATTGTGAAGACTGTTTTGGTTCTGATAGTAATCGATTCACATAAAAAATTAATACAATCTAAATCTAAAACTAACGTAGTTAGTGCAGTGTAACGATTTTACACTTGTTTATTAATTTAACGGTATTTGTTTCTTCAGTGCACGCTCAAACTCTCGAATAAACACATTCTTCAAACACAATTATGCTCAACTTTACGGTATTTTTAATTCCATGTAATGCAAGTTACATGTATTTATCTTTGGAAGCAGGGCCGTTTCTGGCGGGGGGCGAAAGCGTGCCCCGCACGTGGGCGGCCGATTTAGAGGGTGGCCAAATGCCGCCCTTGCGGTTTTTAATGTTTCACAAGAATTGAAAATAAAATATTACTTAGTTTGAAAAATAGTATGTAAAAATGATAAAGGATTAAAGATTTCAATCCCATACTATTCAAAAAAAATTGAAAAAACGCGTAAATCGCTCTCCAGTTTGCTTATTCGGTAATTTCGACCTGAGAGTGAAGATTGCGATTAAATTTATGTGGTCTAAAACTAATATTATAAGATGAAAAAAATTTCAATAAAAAGTCATGGAACACTAGATTATAACGATTTTTGAAATATTCGCAGGAGTAAAGTGCCCCTATTTTAGGAGATACAAAAACAATTTATAGGAAAAAGTTATTTAGAATCTCAAAATAAGGCTAGATTTAAATTTTGAAGGTCAAATTCTAATTTTTATTTTTTAAGAAATTTTAACATTCAAAAGGTCTGCAACAATTGGAAACGTTTTTTATTATCGATTTCTCAAAAAATTATATTCTTGATAAACGGTAGTGCATGGTCCAAAACTAATTTTAAATAAAAAAAAAGTTTAGTAAAGTCATAGGACACTAGATTTTAGCGATTTTTGAAATATTCGCAAAAGTAAATTGCTTAAAATTTTGTAATAATTGTAATTTTAGAATTTGACCGTCAAAATTTACATCTAGCCTTATTTTGAGATTCTGAATAACTTTATTCTACAATTTTTTTTGTATCTCTTAAAATAAAGGCACTTTACTCTTGCAAATATTTCAAAAATCGCTAAAATCTAGTGTCCTATGAATTTTTATCGAACTTATTTTCATCTTAAAATTAGTTTTAGACTATGCACCAACTTTAATGAAGAATAAAAATTTCTGAGAAATCAATAATAAAAAACTTTTCCATTTGTTGCAGACTTTTTGAATGTTAAAACTTCTTAAAAAATAAAATTTTGAATTTGACCATCAATATTTAAATCTAGCCCTATTTTAAGATTCTAAATAACTTTTTCCTATAAATTGTTTTTGCATCTCATAAAATAAGGGCACTTTGCTCTTGCAAATATTTCAAAAATCCTTAAAATCCAGTGTCCTATGACTTTTTATTAAACTTTTTTTATCCTAAAATTCGTTTTATACCATGCACCAACTTTTATCAAAAATAATTTTTTTTAAGAAATCAATATTAAAAATGTTTCCCATTTGTTGCAATTTTTGAATGACGCTGTATACATGTTTTTAAATATGATACTTGCAACGACAATTATTTATTTTTTTATTTCAATTTTTTTTGTTTACCGGGGCGGCGAAACATACGTTAGCACGCGGGCGGCCAAGTACTCAGAAACGGCACTGTTTGGAAGTAATTATTTACATATTAATTTTTTCGTTGGTCAAACTCGCCGTAGCGTGCATTTCGTTACGGATTTTTAAGTTTGTTTTGTGTAAGTGAATTGAAAATATTTTTTGCCAAATTAAGCTGGCTAAATTATGCGCATGTTTAAGGTTGGGAAATAAATTTATGTATAATTTTCATAATTTTTGACGCAGGCATAGCAAGCCATCATCTCTCACATAACATTGTTGTTCATTTAGGACCCTGGATTAAGGATGTAAGGAAAATGAGTAAATAGGCCCCACATGATACATATTATTGGAATGGGGAAAAAATCCTCTTTCTCGTGATGCCACAGCCAACTATGGGTTCCATTTAAAAAATGCAAATTTATGTCACAACTCGAATTTCGATTTTTTTTTGAAAAATTGTCTACTCCACTGCATTCTTATCATAAAAGTGCCTGCAGAACGTCAAAATTATTTTTCTTTATTTTCATAAACAGGCGAGATATAGTCATAAAACGAAAAGTCGAAAAATCGAGTTATCGGTGATAACTCGAAAACAAAAGACGATAACCAATTTTAATTTTCACCATTAACTTTTTTTCGAAAAAAGAGATCGAGTATGCGGGGTCCGTTTTTCCATAACTTTTATAGTTACCGAGATTTCCTATGAAAACATCGAAATTTGCCCACCCTGTACATTTTTTAAAATGTAAACATTAAGAAAATGCACCCAGTAAAGCCTCCAAAACGATTCTTACGTTAAACAAAGTTATTATACAGGGTGTGTGAAAATTGGCGGAAGCGCTACACGAGGCGATGTTCTTCGTAAAATTCTAAGTCGAAAATCTTAATACGAAAATTTTGTGTCTGCAAGAGGTCCTCAAAGTATTGACATTTAGTCCTTTAATAAGCGTTATTATTTAATACTTGCAAATGAAAAAGCTGCAATTTGAAATAAAAATAAATTTCGAATAGTATTTTTTCCTAGATATTGTGTTCTTCCTTTCAAAAATTGGTGTTGAAAATATGCAAATCACTGATTTGAATGACAATAATACATATGGCAACATTGTCATTAGCTGTCATCTCTCTTTTTCTCGTAATTATTTCTAGTTTGTGTTTTACGATACCCAAAAGTTTGCAGCTATGTTTACGAGCTGAAGGCTTTCAGTTCGAACAAAAATTGTAAATACCTAAGTAAAAATTGCTGATAAAAAAATGTCCAAACGCAAATCAATGTATGCAATGTTGCCAATTTTTTTTTCTTTAAATGGCTCCTGAGGCCATAGAAAGCATGGTACAACATTTTTGTATCAAGATTTTCGACTTGGAATTTTACGAAGAACATCGTCACGTGTAGCGCTTCCGCCAATTTATACACACCCTGTATAAGCTTTTAGTTGTAAATTTGGAAATTCAAGGTGCAACAATAAATTTTTAATGCAAAAATAAACAAATAACAAAAATTAATTGGTGTGAAAGTTTTATTTGCGAGTTTTGTTTCACCAAAAAATTTAATAAGCGTGTGTTGTTAAAATGAACGAATGGTACCATTATGCATGCACAAAAACAACCGTTACGTTTATTTTTTTAATGTGACGACATCCATGAAAAGTAAACGTAAAAATGCAAAATTATACAAATGCATTCATAATGCATGATAATAATTACAGTTTTATCATATCCAGTCTAGATACAGTGGTTAATTTTTCAGAGCGCTTTTTATAATGGGCTCTTTACAATTTTTTTTAATGATCATCATTATTAGTTAATTATGAAACTATAAAATGTAGCGCGTTATCAAGAGTATGAAATGAAGTCACAGTGCGTAAAATTATAGCTTTTAAAAAGCAAGAACGCAAGCCAAAAGTTTTTTAAAAAGGGAAATGTAGTAAAGATTAGTTAAGCGATTTATCTTTTAAATTTATTTGTTTGATAAGTGTTTATAAAAATGAAATCAGAATGCATGGAGTTCAAGGAATTTCTTTCATAAACACAATTTTTAGAAATAAAAAACAATTTTAAACAATTATTTACAACATTAAAAAATTTATTTAAACATGGGTTATTAAAACCTATTATTTTCTGTAATTATTTAAATTTTTTTCTTAAATACTTTTGCTGGTGAAGCCAAGTTCATGCAAATATATTTTGAATAATTAAAAAATTACATTTCGTTGTTTAAAAAAAAATGTAATATGATGTGAAAAGACTCCTTAGCCCTTAACGATAAATCATTTTAAATGCTCAACTAAATCAAACTATACGAAACTGTTTTCTAAACTATGACAATTATGCACCAATAATTCATAACTCATAATTTCCAGGAACCAGCTGCATTCAAGCATAATAACTGGAACAACAATAATTGCTTTATTAATCGCTGGCGCTGAAATATTGTTTGTTTTTCACAGTTCACTGCTCAGTTAAATTCAAGTAAACTTAAATACAGTGATAAGTCAGTAGCAGTATTTTTTATAACAGCCCCTTATAACTCAACAATAACGTAGTCTAATTCTTTAACACTTTAATACTTCAAAACAAACAAATTAAGATTATTTTACTCATTGTTTTGCCCGATTGCGTGACATTATAATTAAATCAACTCTCTTTGACATTTCTTTTCACAGATGAGTAAAAAGTGAAAGTTAAATGCCTGCCAGAAAACTTCTTTTAATCGCATAATTATGGTTTTTAACGTAATGAAAAATTATTAGCACGTATTGTTTTGCTTAAGGCTTAAAAGTTTACATTCATCATGTAGAGTTTTGAGATTAATTAATTTTTCTGTACGCCTATAACAATAATAATAATAATAATAATAATCTTTATTTGTTGTGAATCCCAAAAAAGGTGTAGAACTTGTCACAATAATAATTTACGTACATCACAATAATATACATAGTTAATAAAAAAAAAAAAACACAAAAAAATGATATTTAAATATAACATTTTATAAAAATTTTATTTGTATTTTATTTAAAGCAGTAACAGGCAATCTATAACCAATCGATTATAATCAAGAATAAAACAGGTAAAAAATAATTTTTATGCATTTTTCAAGCCCGATTTTATTTAAATCCAGCCAAGTCTTCACAACTGCAGTCCCGTTTATCTCAAACACGATAAATTAGGAATGTGTTACATATAAATCACATAAAACTGTTATTATGTAAATGAGTTTTATGTCCAATTTTTAGTTATTAGTTACACCCACCCAAAACCTTTACGGTTGAGAATTCAAGGAAACGGCAACTAGAAATGTTGTCAAGCAAAATGAAAGTTTCAAATTAATTTGCAATTTAACAATGTCACCAAATAGCAACGTTATAAAACGATAATTTTAGAGGAAATTCTGTTGTCATTCACCAGCCTAAAATAAACTACGATTAGTGTTCGTCTTGATTATGACTTATAGGGATTGTACAGCTAAATTGTTTGTGTTATTACGATGGAATACTAATAAATATACACAGAATTGTAAAGAAATAGAACACTAAATTACAAATGCACTCCTTTATAAATAATGTAAACGCTGAAAAATATCCCAATTTATAATTTAAAAAAGATGCGTTTTAATTTGCATTATATGCAATAATTATTTTGCAAAACTGTTTGTTGGCTGTATGAGCAGATTTATCTAGAGAATCAGTTGTAAAATGCAGGATTAAAATTGTAGAGATGATTTGTAATCAAATTTGATCTACCTTAAAACAAAATATTCCGAGGGCATCAGCAGGACGCATCTCCACCTTCAAAAAGTAGTACGAAAGTCACACAATATCACTTAAATAAACTGTTCACTATTGTTCATGTCCTGTTAAAATACATAATACGCGCCCAAAGTACCATAAACGCTTTAAAAACTATTATTTTTTCGAAGTTACCTAACCTGCGCCAATTATTACCCAAATTCGATGTAAACACGGTGCATTTAGCGGTCGGTGGCCAAAATCCTGCGATCCAGGACACGTGCGATGCTAGCGCTGATGCACACAGCATAGACACTACCGGCCGGTCAGCTGATTTTGAAAATTTTAAACCGAGTTACTTCGATTTTCGGCACACCACGACTTTTGCAAACACTTCCAGCCGATAATTTAACACTTAGCAAGTAATTTACACTACCGCAACATAATCTTTCAACGAAAATTACATTAATTACGAGTTAATTAAGTCAGAGGGATCATAAGCACGCGTGCACTTTTGACAGGCTTAGGACATACACGCACGCGCGCATTGTGCTAAGTCGCTATGGCTTAAATTCCAATACCAGATCATTGGCGAGCCAATTTTTGGCCAAACGAAAGTCCTATCAACACGGCAGATGTTAAATGACAGCAAAAACTTGTAGTTGTCATAGAAACTGCACACACGCGAGAGTAGTTATATACAATTCAAAAACTAGTAAAATACCTACCAGCAAAGAAATCACTTTATGAAATTAAAAATCGTTTCTCTGAAATGAGTTAAAATTTTAAACGCATTTAGGTACATTTTTGTGCATTACCTTGGCATTAAGTTATTTAAAAAAGTGCAGGAAACTTTTAGTACAGCTTTTACCTAAATCGATATTGTTTCATGTTTACCTTCAGATATATTTTGCTCTAGTTTCGTTAAATTATGAACAAAGGGTGAACACTTTATTGCAAAGATTATGAAAAATACGCATTAGGTTTTTGATACAATTTTCATTTTGTTTTATTGGGTAAAACAACTAGTTTTTGTTTTGAGTAGGAATATTCACCTGATTTAGATATATATTCTTTTTACTTTGGTTTTTAATCTCAAATATAAACTTTGTAATAACAATTAAACTCTACAACAATAAAACGAGGATCAAATGAGACTGTTAGCAATGGCGAAACTGGTCTAAATTTTCTATATTAAAATAAACAAGCTTAATAATAACCCATTTATCTTTTTCGAAGGATAATTGGGATTTTTAATTAGACTTCTTTGTGAAATTAATTAATTAATATACTTAAATAAGCAAAAAAAATCTAATTTTTCTTTGTATTCTTAAAAACAAATGTAAGCAAAATGCTTAGAGTAAAGTGCCCTAATATGGAATACTTTTTTGTATTCGGGAATAATATTCACATTTATTCAACAAAACTTTGCAAAAAAATGTATAAGGAATTTGTAATGAATACGCAACACATTACTCGAATTCTGGTACGATATTGCTGTAGATATTTCTAATATAGCTATTTTTTTTAAATGTTACTACTATTCCATATTAAGCTCCCGGGCCTGGGGAACCTAATATGGCATACTAGGGGTTCTTAATATGGAATATAGAATTATATAGGAAATATACATTAAAATAAACAACTGCTCATAGATTAATCTTTTATTTCTTTTTGATTTACATTATTACTTAAACCAAACCAAAACTCTGTTATTTATGTAAATTAAATTATAATTCAAGTGTCATTCGAACTTATGTTGATAATGTATTTATTTTTTACAGGTAGGACAATAGAATTGTTTTTTTGGGTATTTTGCACATTTTTCGTGTGCCCATTTCTGACACTTTTGACACTGAACCCATATCCCTGTACTAAGTGACCATAATCATATTCATTATAAGGCACCTCTATGTATTCCATATTACGTATCAATGTGACATTTCAAAAATCGGTATATGTAAAACATGAAATGGCCCCAATCAAAATTTTGGTCTATTTAATTGAAATGTAAAGGCTCATGCTAAATAAACATGCAATAAAATATTTTATATCGTTTATCCTAGCATATAATATTTTGCACTGAGAGATTTAGCCTAAAAACATTTGGGAATGTGTGATCGATGTACAAATAGGTACATATACTTTTCAACAGATATCGCGTATTCATTGTCATAAAACTGATGTATTCCATAATAGGTACCTGTTCCATATTAGGGTACTTTACTATTAAAATCAGGTGAATTTAATTTTTTAAGCGAACCAAGAATATCAAAAATTAACAGAAGGAACATTTTCCAATTAAATCTGGTCCGTACTTGTTTCTGTGCTAAAGCAAATTAAAATAACTACTATGTATATAGCCATTCTTGTGCCACAGAAAGATAAATTAAATATTTATATTTTATTTGTAATATTTAATAAAACGAAAATTGGAAAAGCAGTATAACACCGTGGTATTTTTTTTTACATGATATGATTAATACATACGCATATGTGGAAAGAACATGCTGCTAAGAATAGTAAATAAAGCATGGTAAGAAAAAGAAATCCAAAAGAACTGGTAGGTGTCTGTTATATTACCAAATAAATTGGAGTATATTTTCAAAATGACCTCAATTGTTTTGTAAACAAAATCTGGCTTTAATAATAATACTTCTGTTATAATCTTATAGTAATCTATTACAATCTTTAAATATTTGGTTTTAATTAAATATTCGATCTAAAAAATTACAAATTTCATGTTATTTTTGTTATTCCTTGAACAAATGAGTAAAATAAATTGGTTATAAAAATAGTTTTGTAATACTTAAAAGTCGACCTTTGTATTGTTTTATTGTATAAGTGTTTTGATTAAGCTAGTCATGTAAATAAAAAAAGCTGTTTCATAATCATTAGACGGAAAGCTGTTTTTTAAAAATCAATAAATTTTGGTTTATTTTTGATTTAATGTTTTACTTTTACTTTAGTTAAAATTTGCGTTAAATGACAAAACTAAATTATCTTTTGTTCCATGGCACCCTTTAGCTTTATAGGGACTTTTTGATGAGTTTTAATTGTTTTGAGCCTAAATATCAAAATAAATATATTAAACCTTATATTATTAGATACATTAAGCAGATATAATATGAATATTAATATAACAAAGACAAAGGTTATGGTTATAGCGAAAAATCATGAACCAGCTACAATAATGCTAGACCAAAAAAAGATAGAACAGGTAGCAAGTTTTAAATATTTAGGAACAATAATTGCAGAAAATGGTAAAATGGAGGAAGATCTGAATAACAGAATAGCGGCAGCGACGAAATTTTACTACGCCACAAATAAATGTTTGATAAGTAAGAAGGAAATATCAAAAGAGACGAAGACGCGAGTTTTTAATGCAGTGTACGTACCCATCCTCACGTACAGTTCAGAAACTTGGACACTAACTCAAAAACAAAAACAAAGAATACAAGTACAGGAAATGAGATTTTTGAGAAGAATAGAGGGATGTAGACTGATCGATAAAATCAGTAACGAAAAAATCCGAAATAAACTTGGAGTAACAGATATTAAGAAAAAGATGGAGACGAATCAATTACGATGGCTGGGGCATTTACTACGCATGCCAGAAAGTAGATACGCGAAAATAGCATGGAAAATGCAGATAGAGGGAAAAAGAGCTAGAGGAAGGCCAAGAATAAAATGGGAAAAAGAAGTGAGGAAGAGACTAGAAGGAAAAGGAGTCAGCTGGAAAGATGTGCTACAATTAGCCAACGATAGGAAGGAGTGGAGAAAGATAATACAGTAACAGAAAAGCAACCTCGACACCGAAAGGTACAAGAGGAAACGATTAAGAAGAAGAAGATTATTAGGTAAAAAGATGGAAAAAAATTAAATTAATCATTATTTTCTTATATCGAGTTGCACTATGATCTAATAACTATGAAAGGTAATAAAACTAATCTAAAATTGGTTAAAGGTTATCAAAGAACTGCTTAAAAAATGCTCTAAAAATATTTGGCAAATTTTGCAAATCACCACTTAAAACCTTCATTAATATACGAAACATTTTTAATTTTTGGATTCTTCTAGAGTTGTTGCAGTTCCTTCAACACACGAAAGAAAATTATGTAAAATTAAAACTTCTAGGTGCGTTTTTTGTACTTGAAGGTTCATGTTTGATGTGCTTCTTCGTCCCACTCTCAATTATATTCACAAATTTGATTCACAAATGCACAGCCTACTCATAATTTATAATACTCCTTACTGCAATTACCTTCCTCATTTCGTAATCGAATGCAAATTTATAATCGCAGACCTCCCGTTTTTCATTACCGTATGCATATCGGAAGTGATAACTTCAATCTACAGGGTGCGCCATTAGTGCGATAAAGTCCATTATTGCCCTTAATGTCAACTTAATAAAAAAAAGTTTTTATTGAAACTTATAGTATTTCTAGACGTGCATGTTTCAAAATTAGTTTCAAGTATACAGGGTGTTTCATAAAAGTGGGGCGTCACTAAAGGTATTTTTTTTAAATTGAACACCCAGTATATTTTTGCATAATCGAATTCAGCAAGAAAATCTCCATATGACAGTATTTTGTTTTTTTCATTTTTTTGCGACGTTGCCAATTTATCTCAAAAAATCTTTGAATTTCCAGAAAAACAGGGTACAATACTTGTCAAGAGCGCAACGTTATGAATAATAATTGGCAAATGATATTTTGCACATACAAAGTCAAAAGGTGTAGTCATAGTCTAAATACATC